>OY757264.1:3996902-4258007 GCA_963584085.1 Pyrausta aurata
AAAACGATATAAAATATTAATAAAGTTGCAATATCGCGCAAACTGCTCAACCTTGCAAGCGCTACATATGACGACCCTTGCGACGCGGGTGTATATTATTCAACGTATCTCTTAAACTAATAGAGATCCCATTTTAAATTTTCTAGTGTACCTTCATTATCATTTAAGCTATATTTTGAAGGAAAAAAAAATGGTCGAAGTGACTGTAATTCTGGTTTGAAAAGTTTACTTCCGGTTTTGACCATTAGTTTTTTTTAATTTTTAAATTTGTTTTTTATTGTCAAAAAGAACAGTATATTTTTAATATGTATCGCTATGTAAAATATTTTATAGTAGATTTGTTATATTCGAAAAATTACTTTCAAAAATTGTAGTACCAATCAACGACAATTCTTTTGAAACCTATAACTTGGTAAATATACACTATACAAAAAAAATATTTTGCGTACACATTCATACCTACTAGAAGTACAAATGGGCCGAATGTGGTCGATTTTCAGAACCTCACTTTTTTTTCCCTGTCCGCTTCACGTAAATTGTCCCATTTGTAAAAAAAAATTGAAATGATTTTTTCAACAATTTTATAATAATAGTGAAAAAACAGACTGCTATGTTATTCGTCTAATAGTTTCCAGGTATTTCTTAATTCGCGTGAAATGTTTACTTCAAACTAAGTAGGTTCGAGAACCTATAATCGAGATATAAGTATTTTATTCGCTGTAACTAATACCTATATTTATTCTGGCAGTAGATTATAAGACGGTTCATCAGTTAGGTAAACATTCAATGCTGATTGGTACCTTCAGTAATTTATTGTTGTCTAGACTTGTTAGGACAATTTAATTCCCTCCATAAATTTTATTGAAAATGGGTCTGCAATAGATCCTGTCTGTCTTTGTCTTTGATGAATTTCCAAGCATTTTTCACGAACATGCAATAAGTTTTATTACGACTAGATGCTAAGACAAAGCTAGAAAAACAAAATGCAGCATTTCTAGAAACGGCTTGATGTTTTACTAGCAAATAAAATAATTTGTTTTATGATTCGAAAAAGAGATAAAAGAAATACTTAAGTCGTTGGTCAAAGACAAGGGCGATAAACAACTGTTTGTAGAGCAAAAGTTGAATTATTAGAAGATTTTACTGGGATTTGTAACATAATAACACACGTGTCATGTTCGATTTTTTATTCTTTGAAGATTGTGGAGTGTGGCCGAACTTTTGATGAACGATTAGAACACAGCCATTGATCTCAGTGGGAAAGATCCGGTCACTATTGTCCGGATAGACAGGACCATAGAACTGACATGTCAGTCTGAAAGGTCACTTGATTGATCGTCCTTGTCGAAAACGTGGCATTATGTTCTAAGTACGAGTACTAGAGGTGGGGGACAATGATTGAGCACATAAAACGGGGATTTATGAATTAAATGATTGAACTAACCATCATCCTCGGCGGCGGACCTTCTTGAAATGTAGTTTGGTTTTACGTCGGGTCTATCGTAGAACTGACCACGTCTCATGTACACGGTCACATCGGATCCTAGACGAAAAAAATACTTTATCAAATACTATACTTACTATAACTTGCACTATTAGGTACTTAACATTATAGATAGTTATAATTTAATTTTTGTTTTTATAGTGTTTTGTCACTATACAAACTTAATGATATAAATTGTTGATTCCTCGTCTGTGACAGTTGCTTTTTACAAGTGCAATTTATAAGTAAGTATATATTGTAGTTATTTGTTCACTTGATAAGATCGGATCCAAATAAGACCTTTTTGAGATCGGACGTTTTTTTGATTCTATCATTTTTTAAGATTTCATCTTCGGTTATAATACCGTAAAGCCTTAATCTTACTTTACTTAATTATTCAAAACATCTTTTCAAAACAATTTTTGAAGACGTCTTTTGCAAAAAGTTTTAGCATTGCTCCAAATGAATGTAAAGAGTGAATTTCAACAAGTCCCTAAAAATCTTCATTCCGTGGATTTTTTTTATCTTAAGCTTTTTAAAAAAACAAAGTCGCGTTTATTAAAGTAGTAGATAATGTAAGTATTATGGCCCAATATCTAGCAAATAACTTAAAAAACTAAGGAGATATACAAGATTGAAAATTTGGTGCCACGGCTATGAAAACTGCGTGCACGGCGATGAAACAAGCATCCACGGCAATGAAAGAACTGTGCCACGGGAATGAAGGAATCAATCCACGGCAATGAAAAACCTAATATCTTTACCTAATAAGTAATTTTGATACTTTCATATAAATAATCAGTTGTAAATATATTGTATGGAAGGTTAAAATGGTTTTGTACCGTAAAAAACGTATCTCTCCTCATTTCAAAAAAATAGAACCATGCTTAGAACCCTTTTAAGGTATTAACCGATCAATTCATTTAAAAAAAATTACCGCCTTTTAAAAAACTGACTAAAAAGCTTAAAATAACGCATTCGTCTTCTTTTCAGAAGAAACAAATCTTTTGGAGTCGGTGCATGATGTCAAGCTTACGTACACCAACAGTCTACACACATGCACCGACTCCAAAAGAATTTGTTTCTTCTAAATATGAAACGAATGCGTTATTTCAAGCTTTTTATTCAGCTCTTTAAGAACGGTTTTATTTTTAAATTATTTTTTATTTCATGATTTTAGTTATTTACTCATATCTCAAACACTACTAGACCGATTTTGATAAAAGTTACTCTGTACCCTAAGCGAAAATATACTTGATTTAACTAAAATAGAATTATTGCGCTATGACTTCTCGTTTTCGAGAAATCCGTGGACAAACATACAAACATACATACACTTACAAAATTTTGCATACGTGTTTGGAAGTCTTAACAGATCAACACACTCAAATTTTTTTTTCATAATCATAAATCTTTATTGTGGAACACAGGTATACAACAAGGGCCTAAAAAAAAGTTCATGCTTAGAACTAACCGTATCCTGCCACAAAGGCGTACAATCGAACAATTTAAATATATTATTATTATTATTATCATCATTTAATATTACTATCTATTATTATTATTAAATATTACAATTAATCATTTACGTCAAACCATTAATATATTATGTTATGTACCTTCCATTATTATTACACAATCCTAGAATAAAATTCATTAAATGAATAATAGCATTTGTCAATTAAATAATCCACTAGTTTTGATTCAAAACAATTAATGTCATTTGTGTCTCGGATGGATTCTGGTATACGGTTGTAAATTTGTGGAGCAATACAAAAAATACTTTTTCTTAATAAACATGAATTGGCACGAATTGAACACAGTTTATTTTGATGGCGATCCCGGGCTCGAAATTCAAATTTATCTATGTTTGTTTTAATAAATATGGCACATTCTAGAATATACAGACAAGGAAAGGTCAAGATTTTCTTATTAATAAAATATGTCTTACAAGAGTCATCCGATTTTAGGCAATACATAGATCTAATGCAGCGTTTCTGAGCTCTAAATATCATTTCTCTGTCATTACAGTTTCCCCAGAATATCAAACCATATCTGAGTGTAGATACTACATAACTATGGTAGGCTGTTAAAACAGCAGATTCATTGACGACCAGTTGCAGTTGCATTTTATCCAATTCTAACGATATCACATACATACAGGTTGAATTGAATACGTCCTTTTTTCAACAGTATTCAAATGACAGTATTCAAATAATAGAGGTATACTTTTCAATTGGTTGGGTAACCTTACTCTTGGCTTAAACCAGCGGCCACAGCCGCCGCCGCGGCTTAAACAAATGAATTTTGAGATTTAGCCTCAATTAGTTGGATTGTTTTATTTTCACCTACATCAAACATCCTTTTATTTTATTTACCTTGCAATCTATTTGAACAAATAAAAAAAAACAATCAAGTATTTATCAATAATTGTTTTCGATAATACATGAAAACACGAATTTTATGTCAACGTTTTTCGAGCGTCAACTGATGTTCCTCAGATAACTCTGTCAAGACTTCCAAGCCTCTTGCTATCGTTTTTTTAGTAAGTGGGATCAAGTCCATCCTTAAGACTTTTATCCTTTTGCAGGTAGGAATGGTTGAATTAAATCATACGTCGTAATAGCATATTATGTCAGTGCGTGTAAAAACTGTATATTTTTTTGAAACACGATATTGTTACAAATTAAAGTTATAAATAACACTTTGATAAACTGATTCATCGAAGAAATTACAGTTTAGAGTTTCTATTATGACTAAAAATTCTAAAGTATCAAAAATATTTTTCCGCTTAAATGCGCCAGCTTGCCAGTACGTCCGGGTACCCCTTTGACTCCCGCACCGCGCCACTCAGTTCCGCATTGGATAAATAGGTGCGACGATGCATGCCCCTAGTGGTAACTATCATGCGCGATAGCCAGATTACTAAAAGTGTAATTTAAAGGATTTGCATCTTTTCATGTCTCAGTGCACGTACAAGATCGTAGGTGGGGGCCGATTTGCCACATGTTTTTGTACCGCAAAATACTAACCCAAGTAATTTTCAAGGGGAGTGAAAGTGTTGTTTGTAATATTGTGATAGTGCTTAGGCTTAGAATGAAATACACCAATCAACGTAAAACGTAAGTTAACTCAATTACCTACAATAATGAAAATAATAATATTCAGGGTGAAATATTTTTTTGCTACTTGATGAAAAAGTATAGTTTCGATTTAATAATGTGAAATCTGATACACATCGCTCTTGCAGAGGGCTAACTTGAAAAGCTCTGTACTGTCAGTATTCGATACTACATTTTTTACAGAACCTTATGCCTAATTATACCATGGCGATGAAAACATAAGGCACAGAAATGAAATACTTGGCCTCGGCAATGAAAGTAAATCGTTTTAAAAGGCATGGCAATGAAATTTTTTTCATTGCCATGTCTTTTTTTTCATTTCCATAGCAAATTTTTGCCACGGAAACCACGAAAATGAAAGCACGGCAATGAAAATCGAGGCAAAAACGTAAAATAACTAAAAAGCTTCTGTTTGTGCAAAGTAATAATAACTTCACAAATAATCATCATAGCAATAGCATTTTATCGAATGGCTAATCAAGAGAAAAAACTTATTCAAATAGAAGTTATACCTATGCACGGCGATGAAAGAAAAAATGTCCAGTAACGTGAAAATGGAATACTTCAATTTATGGCGTGAAAACGCAGGCACGTGCGGGCGTCCTTCCACGTCGAGCACTTAGGCGGCACTGCAAAGCAACGCTCAGCGGGTAGAGGGAGGGGCACAAGTCGTTAGATAAAACAGTATTCTCTAACTTGTTTAGGACACGGAGATGAAAGGTCGTTCTGGGACAGATGTTTTTTTATTGACAATTCGTTGTCTTATTAATATATTTGAATAAAACTATTCCCTAACAATGCTTTAACTATTCACGTATTTAATAAAAATAGGTTTTAATATAAAAAACCAATAGATTTTTATCAGTAAGGTATAATATGCATCAAGGTGTCGTGTGGACAAACATGGCAATGAAAGATTTCGAGGTTTCAATTTTTTTTCTGGAAAACCTATTTATCCAAATAATAAAATACTTAGTGCTTCACAAAGGCTACCATTTCAACTAACTGAAAAAAAATGATTGGACATGATTACTTTGTTTTTTAGTACCGATTTCATCGATGCCACGCAGTTTTTGCTGTTGGGAAATCCACCCTAAAACTTTGCACAAAGGTATTTGTTGCGGGACGTGAAATACAATGTATCTACCTAATTCCTGTTTGCTTGGGAATTACGAGTCGAAGGATCGTTATTTACGACATCGGAAGATATCGCGTGCAAACAATAACATTCATGTATGTGTGTGAAACAATTTATTGGATTTCGAACTCCGAAGCCAATAAGAGGAGTTACAAAATGCTTCTTTCGTATTTAAGAGATACTTGCTATGTAAAGAGTGCCTCAGAAAAATTAAGTACTATTTTTAACAAGCGGTTTTCCGCCTTTGGTTAACAATTACTAGCCATTAGATACTAATGTGTACCGTAGCGCAGCGGTGGCAGCGCTTGGGTAGTAAATTACCGAAGCTAAGCGACTTACGGCGTGGCCGTGTTTGGAAGGGTGACCATTCCGATTATTTAAGTGACGTAAGTATATCACGAGCATCTCTGTGCTTCGGAAGGTACGTTAGGCCGTTGGTCCTGGCTAATATCGGTTGATATTAGTCGTTAAGCCTGGTCAGAGGCCTTATGGGCGGCTTGATAACATCTGACAGCAAGGTTAGTCGCTTGCCTTGCAAACACACCTCCGCCGCGTGGTGGAGTATGGCTCATACTACCTCACAATTGAGGTAAGGCCTTTGCCTAGCTGTGGGACGTTACAGGCTAACTTTGACTTATTACTAACGTGTGAATGTAAGCCACTCTGCCATCTGGTAGTTGTAGCCGTAAGCGACGCCGGCGACCGCAGCGATAGACAGCCCGGCGCACACCGCACAGCTCATCCAGCACGCTAACAGAAACGTTAATAACCTGACGAAAAATAACACGAAATTCAACAACAACGCAAATTGTAAGGGCCTGAATAACCCGATATTGTAACGCGCTTAGTTTTCTACTAAACATCAGTAAGTACATAATGTGTATAACAGGTTCTTTGTATGTATCTGGTTGTTAATATGGTAAGTATAAAATGTTACAATTTTTTTGGCAATATTACATATTAACTGCTGTTGCTTCATTTTATTTGCCGGATTAAACCTACATATAAGAATAGACAACCAAAGGACAGTCGAATTTTTTTCCAATACAAATATTATAACGGAACTTTACCTTCAGGATATATTTACAGAGATTCCTTTCGGAATAATATAAAATGAGATTATTATGAAGGATGTTAGCTAGAAACCACCAATAATATCGAGTTTGCCGTCGCAGGTAGATTCCAACCAATCGATCAATCTTATAAAAATGAAGGCACAAACAACGTTTTCAGACCTGTCTACAATTGGCTAGGTATCGTAGACTTTTAGGCAAGTAATAACTTCACGCCTCAGAATTTTTATGCGAGTTTTAGTTTAGTTAATAAAGATACATGTAATGCAAATATAGAGCATGAAAAGTAACAGATAAACAAAGTAGTATTCATCAAGGTATATTTTTAATTCTAGTAGACCCATCAATATAACCGTTACTTACTTACTCGCAGATAGTCTTATCTAGCTAACTAGATTCAAACGTGCGTTAAAGAATGTATGAGTTACATTTAATACAATAGTGTCACCTACTAAGTTATTTAGGACGATTAAAAACCGTTAGCGTTTCTTCTACAATGTTTAACGTTTCCAAACGAGCATCGTGTCTAAGCGGGATGGACGGATGAAATATTGTAAACATCCCCTGAAATATCTCCGCCTTATCCGGGCTTAGGGCGGGCGTATCAAATCCTTCGCAAGCTATGTCACGCAAATCACGGTTACTCGTCGTATGCCTTTTTTATGATTTCCCTACGTAGGTAGAGGGTAGGCAGACAGTCCTATAATTAAAACTAAGTACTTAGGTGAAGCTACCAAACTTATTTATAGTATATCGTTTTATTTTACAACGAAATGGAAATACTTACTACGCCTATCGTCAATCGTACATTTCTTTCGGGTTCTAATAAAAGACCAGGCTATACTCTGTGCACTAACACAGCATCATACCACATACAGACTATGGAAGAAGCAAATTCCCTCTAGTCTTCTCCCGCTACCTTAAGAGTTTGAACTTGAGCTTTGTTTATGGTCATAGCGAATACTCTACTTTCTTCAATTCAAATCGTGAATTCGAAGGGACAATTCTATGTAGGGATCTACGCCATCATCATCATCAACACCTAAAAGCCGTCCACTGCTAAACATAGGCCCCCACGAAAAGTTTGCAGAAAAGTTCCAGATTGGACACCCTTCGACCACAGAACCAGCGTAGAATGTCCACCGACAATATGAACAAACGATTTGCAATCTACACGTGACACAGACCGCTTTATACCTACCCTGTTTAAACACAAAAAAATATTATTTAATGTTCTAAGGAATAAAATCTCTTCTCAAGCATTTTCACGAGAGCAACATCAATAACAAACATGTGTCAAAACATTGTGTCTCAGACATGTCAAATGATTGTCAAAACAGATTTAAGAAATATTTTTATCATGAGCACTAAAGAGTATTGATATCAAATTTGAAGCAAATCACCCCCAGAATAACTTTGTAACCCTTTTTACCCCCTTAGGAGATGAATTTCAATAAAATACAAAAGAAGTCTTTCGTCAATTCTATAAAAGAATGTGTATGCAAAATTTGAAGTAGATTGGACCAAGGGATCTGGTTGTCCCATACAAACTTTGCACCCCTTTTTGACCCCCTTAGGAGTGGATTTTCTGAATATCCTTTCTTATCGGATCCCTTCGTCATACAAAGAACACACCCTCCCAGTTTCAGGTCTCTACGATCAGCGGTTTAGGCTGTGCGTTGATCCATCAGTCAGTCAGTCAGTCAGTCAGTCAGTCAATCAATAAGTCAGTAGTTCAGGACAAAGCATTTTATAGGTATAGATGATACAAAAATAATCTCTCATATTATCATTTACCCCTCTGTCAGTCATGTGGTTATTGAAAGTCTAAACCAATTTGTTACTTTATTAGGTTTAGCTCCCACGATATCTATAAAGAATTCAGTTTTAGAGTCTGCCACCAATGACATTAAGAGATCTTTCGACGAAACCACATTAAATAGAGTTGGTAGAGTACCCATCAATCTATACTATTAAGTTAATTTTGTTGTACTTTCTCGAGGGAATCGAACTTATTTTGGTGTATCAAGGTTGGCCGAGGATCTAAGAGCTCGTAGACTAGTATTTCTTTACAACATTTCTACTATTTTGAAGTAGCGCTTATGAATCCCAACTTAAGAAGTGCAAAGCATTGTTACATTAATCGAATCAAGAATTTGTGAAGATGTATCTATCTAAATAGAAAAGGTGAAGACTTTGTTTATAAAACTTTTAGTTGCTAACTTGACTAAAGATAGAGTTTGCTTGATGTTTCACTTAGTTACATTTAAAAATTTAAACAAAGTTATGTCTACAATAGAAAGAAATGACAAAGTGAATTCCTTTACCGCTGGAAGAGATCAAGCAGCCATCCGAAGCAGCTAAATATGTAGCACATAACACAACTGGGGCAGGGGGAATGTGTCCAGCACAGCGAAACTCATCGGCTCTGCTTTATCTTCTGAAATCAAAATGTTGGGGTTTCAACATAAGATATAAGTGGATCTCATAATGATATAAATTTCACTTGTAAAAAGCAACCGTGACTCTGTGTCAGACGAGGAAAACCACGTGTCTTACGCAATCCGGGCGTATGCAGCAAACAGAGCAATCTCGCAACAGTGATGAGGGCACGCAGCCTACGCGATGAAAAGCATTTGCTAAATTCAACAGGCTTGTTAATGTGACGGTGGCCGAATGGTATAGGCATACGCCCGGATTGCGTAAGACAGGGGGTTCAATTCCTCGTCTGTCACAGAGTCACGGTTGCTTTTTATAAGTGAAATTTATATCATTAAGTTTGTATAGTGACAAAACATTATTAAATTAAACAAAAATCAACTAGCAGGGTTACAAACAATCCGTGTATGGTATGGTATGAACGGAGTCGGCATTAGCTTAAGTAAATTGTTTTTAAGCACTGACGCTAACCAATGCTAGCGGTTTCACCCGCGTAAAACACTACGAGCAATGACCTATGTTTTATTCCGATGTATGAGTGAGCTTTATTATTATAAAGTTTCATCAAAGTTCATCTAGCAGTTATTGTGTAAAGGAGTAACAAACATACATACATGTCATCGTCACAAACTTTTGCATTTATAATATTGGTAGGATAGTAGAAATATGAGTATACCTAAAAACAACTTTTAAGCCACCCTGAAAAGTGATCTTTTACGCCTTTTCGCTTAGTTTGATTCATATCTACGAGTAGGTATCTACTTTGCTAATATTATTTTATTTGGTCACTTTTAAAAATAAAAGCGTTATTATTTTGATCACGTCATGGTTAATGGACCGCCAATTTTATTCGTTGGGAGACATAAATACTTACCTGTTATATTTTATTTTAAGTGAAGTATCCTTAGAGCTTTTCTTTGCTTTTTGGTTTCAACCATAGATCTATATGTGTGATCTAACCAAAGCATGATCTTAAAATCTCAAAATAAAAATATCATTGTGCTTATAATAAGGGTTATTTTTTAACAGTTTTCGAAAGACATTAGTATTAATTAAATGCCTCTGGCTATTTTTACAAAGCGTGAACCTTGAGTTTGTTCATTACGATTGAGACCATAGTTACTGGGCTATTTGAGTGTATTAGTGATGTACTAAATATTACATTGGATTTGTATGACCGTTGAAACTTGAAAAAAAAAACATCGAAATCTGACTGAAGGTACTTACTGAAAGTACAACAAGCTATATGTGGTGGGTTTCAAATACTCCATTTGTAATCATTTATTTGAGTACTCTTACTTACATATAGTAAGGTAAATTGTACAAGTAGTTATTGAAAGTCATTTATAAGAATAAAAGCTGATAATCCAGATAAATAATAGCATGATTCTAAAAATAATAGTTTATTTATTTAAAAACTTTATTGCACAAATAGTAGTGTACAAAAGGTGGACTTAATGCTAAAAGCATTCTCTCCTAGTCATACCTTTAGTTTCTTTTTTCTTTCGAAGCAGGAAAGTATGTAGGTACGTAACACGAAATCAGTTATTTCAGTATTAGTTTGTAACAACCAATAAAATTATTTTGGATGAATATTTCAGACATCACTAATCGACTCCTAAAATAAATGATCGTTCATACTTTACGCATAAATGTCGCTTATTTACGGCGGAGTTTTACGTACATCGCCATAAAACCTATAAATTGTTCTCTCCAAGGTCGCGAATAGCAATTTCAATTCTTTGTTTAGCTCTAAGTGGTCGAGCATTTTCGTATTTTGGTCGATATTCACTAATAACGACACGACTTTAAGTGGGTACAGTCAAAGTCAAACAGAAAAGAAATAAAGCAACTATAGGTAAACTGCGAAATTGAGACCTCGCCTGCGGGGTACAGGGGCGCGGGGGGAGGCGAGAGCGGGGTTTGTGAGAGGTGCGGGCGGCAGGCACATTCTTTTCAAAATTCAGTACGCTCGCTACACAGGTAGCGATAGCATCTGTTGACAGTTGCGGACGCTTTGACAGAAGTACACAAGAGAATACTGTCTGACTGAAGTCTGAAGATGAGTCGCAGTATATTCGAACACAAAATCTATATTATTATTTTTTGACGTGTTTTTTAATTTCTATTTTACATCATTTTCCTGCACCTGTTACAATCCTTGTACTTGACCTAAAGTTGTAGTACTTTTATATATTCTATGCTAAAGTATAACTGGAGAAGAGAATGCTCTTAGCATTAAGTCCACCGTTTGAACACTGTAAAAAAACAGTATTTTAATAAAGGCTCTAAATATATACGAATATTTTAGAAAAAAATATAGATCAAAATTCAGTGGAATATGAACTAGATATACACTCAAACAAAACAGTCGCAAAAGTTACCAGGGAATGTTATTTGAAATTTTTAATTTTGCCAAAAAATCAATCTTATTATAAGATTCCATTTTATTTATTGATCAAAATCCACGGCTCTGGATTATTATTATTATTATATTTAGAATTAATTCGCTCTCATTGGTGTAATTGTATCGAATCGTTTTTTTTTCCAATATGTTATGTAATGTTATAAAGTGTCGACACTGACGACCACCATTGTGACCACTGACGTCACATATCTTAAGAAATGTCGCGGCAAATTTCGTCTCTTGTGTATCCCCGCCGCCCGCACCCCTTACAGTCCCCGCTCTCGTCTTTCCGCCCGCACCCCTGTACCCCGCAGGCGAAGTCTCAATGAACCGGTTTACCTATAGTGGTCCCAGCGAACTTCATCCCGCCCCGGCCACATTTTATGGTTTTATCTTATTCCGGGCCAAGACAAAGCCAACAAAGTAAAAATCACGAAAATCGGTCCACCCGTACTCGATTAACAAGTAGAGATAAAAAGTATCCTATGTCCGTCTCCTGGTTCTAAGCTACTTACTCTTCAGCAATAAATAGTGTAACTAACAACAAGACTTTCTTTTATATCGTACTAGCTTTTGCCCGCGACTTCGTTCGCGTGGACTTCAGGTTCGTCCCGTCTAGTAGCGCAAAAAATGTGTTTTTTTACGACCTCACATTAGAAACCTCAAAAATTGTAGCCTATATGTTATTCTGATGTATAAGCTATATTGTGGTAAAGTTTCATTCAAATCCATTCAGTAGTTTTTACGTGAAAGAGTAACAAACATCCATACATCCATACAAACTTTCGCCTTTATAATAGTAGTAGGATATTTATGGACGACAGCACGTCAAGCTAAACACTGCGGTATCTTATGCTGTTGGAATAAGGACTATTTTTTAACAAAAATGTATAGTCTGATGTGCTGGCACTGCACACGTACACTGCAAAGCACTGTACGTACACGTCCTGTTTGTCAATACGCATAACGTATTTTTGTATGATTACCTATATCTATACACTAAATTGTATGGTCTAACTAAAAGGCAGAATATCTTGTCATACCAAGATGTCAAGTAGGTATCTCGAAACATGTAAACTACAAATCTGTTCCACATATCTCCCAAATTAAATGTGGGCAATAGTAATTATCTTTCAAATATTTAAGGGTGGACATTCGTTCAGTGTCGAATGTCCACAGGTCAAACGACCGAAATGAAATGGGCTGTATTTGGGCGCCTATCAGAGGTCAATCAAATTCAACACGTGCAATTGGGAATTTGTATTAAGTAGAGGTCAGTCAGTGAAACGTGATAATCTTACAGTAGGTGAAAACGTATTAATTACTAAGTGCATAGACCATCTTATAGGAGAATATAATTTACTAATATGTGATTTTGATTCGGAAACCAACGTACGATTTTTGATTATTTGCTTAATTTGGTAACCTCGTCCGAATTTTCGCATGAAATCGCCCATCTGTCACCATTGGGCGACGATGTAACGCTCCACATTGTAATACCACAAAATTTAAATAAATCATGCACAAATGCGACGGTAAAATAAACAAATGATTGATATAGACACCGCAGAAAATATAGGCAAACCGCGGTTCATTGAGACTTCGCCTGCGGGGCACAGGGGCGCGGGGGGAGGCGATAGCGGTTCGCCGCTCACTAACCGCGCTCTCGTCTCCCCCCGCACCCCTTTGCACCGCAGGCGAGGTCTCAATTTCGCGGTCTACCTATAGAAACTTACGTCTTATTTAGTGTACACATGTCATTAAATTGATTCGAAATGCGTCCGCAATTCCTTCAGACAAGCATGGCTCAACCATGAAAGGTTTTAGGATATTTGATCATAACTAGTTGAGCCGCAAACTATAGGCGCGCTTTTCTCTACGAACATTTGGACCTAAGTAATGATGGATGTTATATGTATTTAAGTATTTATGGGAGATAATCGTTGTCAGGTATCTTCGTAACACAAGGCAGATAATTCCTACCATGAAACCAGAAAATTGTCTGGCGCATATTTATTGATTTATTTATATTCTCTATGAGTCTAGTTGGTCTTTAGACCCTGACCACTATGCAAACCTTATTTATTATGCGCCCAGGCGGAGTGAGTCGAACGTTTCTTTTGTTTATTGTTTTGGGGATGCCTGAATAATAGATGCCGTGGAAATTACTACATAAACGAGTTTGTTACCGACTTTCATGTGAAGGTTGACACCCATAAGTTGTGGGTTCTCGGAATTTTGGTCATGCATTTTTTAGTTGTTCGCAATTGAATGTTGTTGTTACTGTTGGAGTAAATCAATTAAGGTAGCTCCTTGGATTTTGAGGATGTCTCTGTACAGACAGAGCCGTTGGAACTTCTTAACTTACTTAATCATATCGAATGTGTTTGCTTAAAAAGTTGTTGTATTTAGTAACTAAATAGTCTTTAGCTTAGAGCTCATGAGCTCATGTACACACGTTCGGTTTACCGTCGACATAAGTAACGGCAGCCGTTAACATGAGACGACAGCAACTGGATTTCAGCGCGTCGACTCACTAGAGCCGCTGTGACATTTCATGTTTTGAGCTATCAGTCTCAAAATAGCAAAAATAAGCTGTGTATTTCAATAGCAAGAACATAGAAAAGCTAAAAAGTCTAAAGTTTTAAAGCACGGGTAAGCTTTCCAGTTTTATGGCAGACGTGAGATTACTAATAATAATTAATGTAATAAATTTTGTGGAAATAAGTCAGTTATTTTATTAATTTAGTTGTTCCAATATTGTGGAAGTGTGGAAAAGAAAAACATACTGCACCGACCGCAGATAAACTGGGAACAGGGCAAGAGAATGATGATGATTGCACATTTTCATTTTTTAACTAACAATTTCATATGGATATTGACAGTAAGTCTTTCTAACTCCTCCTATTATTCTTTCTGATTAACTTCGTAGCGGGATCCAAGACATTTAACTCCCTCCTGGGACTCCCTAACCTTCACTGGTTGGGATTTTCAACTAGACTATGCTGTAGATCCTGGCTACACAGGAGTAGCAGGAAGTTTATTTTATTATTGCGAACAATTACCCTTTATTATATTTTTATTATACTTACACTCACGTATTAGAGTTTTTCCGGTTTGATCCAACTTTAAGTCGAAGCAGGGGCATGCAAATTACTTTACTTATTATGTGCATAAACTTAGGACTCAATTTCATCCTATTAAAAGTTTAAGCGGTTGAATTTGTTGTAAATTTTCCTTGGGCTATGATGAAGTAGTCTTAACTTTTAGTATAAGAATCTTTAAACTTTTAACCACACTTAACACGTAGTTTAATATTTCATATTCAATTTAATGATAGTTTACGAAATAGTTTTACTAATTTACAAGAGTTAAAAATTACTTTTAGTCTTGTGTATCCAACAATTAGTAATTGTATGCAGGAGGATTATAACTTATTGTGATAATAATAAACCTATGTATTACGATATAGTAAACAAAGCACAGTCATATTATTATGTAGGTATTTCAGTAATTTACATTTACATAATTTTCTTGAGTGTACATATTGTGCGAGTATACTCCATTTTCTATGAGTAAGGTACTTAGGTATTCGAAATACTACCAGTCTTGAAATATTATCTTGTTTAGAGTGGACTTACCAGCTCCGATAATATATAAGAGTCATCTAAAATAATACCAATAATGCTCGCAAAACAATTTCACTATTCAAAACGATTATTTGTTTATGAAAAGCACTTGAGTCAAAAGAGATTTTGATTGACATTGCAATCACATTGCAATAGAGAAATGAAATGTCATTTTATCGTTCAGAAATTCACGATATACTTTCTTCGCGGAGCTCTTTCAGGTAACGTTCCAGAAAATCTCTGTATATCAAAGACCAATGCTAAAGACAAGTAAAAACCGTCCAGTTGCGAGTCGGACTCGCGCACCAAGGGTTACGTATTCCGTTTTTTTCCTATAGATCTACATCGACATCGACACTAATATTATAAAGAGGAAAGATTTGTACCTATTTTTGTATGTTTGTAATGAATAGGCTCAAAAAGTACTGGGCCGATTTAAAAATTTCTCCGATTTAAAAAGGTCTCGGGCTCCGTGAGGTTTATAGCAAAGAATTATCCATAAAACGGGGCCGGGCGAGACGGGGCTGGGGGCGAAACGAAGTTCGGGACCGCTAGTGTGCTGTAAAATTATATGTGCTTTAAAATAAACTATTGCTTCATGCTAAATTTCCTTTCAAGGTAAGGAACCCTAAAAAGCAATTAAACTGGGCACTAGGGTCACCAAGAAACATTTTTTTTGTTAATTTTCTATTTTCAAAGTAGTTTACAGTATAAGCTTCATTTACGTCCGAAGTCTAGTTTACCGGATTAATCATAAATCATAGTTAAACAAGGCACCATTATATATTTCTTGTCGCACCACTATGATGAGCTTGTAATAAATTAAACTAAATAATAACACGAAGCGTTTTACACAAGGTTTTACAGAGAAGAAAATTTTGAATCAGGTCATTAAATTGTGTCAAAAATAAACCAAAACAATAAAAACACAATATCGTCCCCGACAACAGTTAATCGGCAAAGTCTCTATAATTCAAAGATTTCTCTTTGAATTCTTGCCAACACCTAGTGCAAAAATGTTAATAAGTAGATTGTATTCTAGGTCTGCAAAACTGGAGTTGCAAGGGTATAAGTGCATCGGAACAATTAGAACACCGATGTAAAATTTATCGAAGAAAGTGGGTCACACGACACGGTAATTCAATTTGAAATAAACTATTCAAAAGTTTGGTTAGAAAAAGTTTTTCCGGATTCCGGGCGCGTTTTATTTTCAGTCGAGTAGTTCAGTCCCGTGTAGGGTAGGTGCCGCGGCGGTCGTCCCGCCTGCTCTGATAAATTTTTCGGTACGCAGCCGACGAACGCGAGTACACCAAAGTTTTTCCGCATTTATTGTGAATGAAGTAAACATTTTGTGAACAAACACAGAACTTGTGAGGTTTCTGAAAGTGGTTGTGCTGGCGTCAGGAGGGCTTTAAGACGGATTTTCTTCTTAAGGTAATTAAAATTGTTCGTCGCTAAGTTTCGCTGCGTCAGATAACTCCCCGTTGGAGACGCTGCTAATTGCCCATCGGATTAAATTTGACGTATTTTTTTTGATGATTACTTTCATAATATTTTTATTTGCTCTATGATTAGTGCTGAGATATGAAGCGTTTGCTATTTTATGGTAAATAATTTGTTAAAACTCAAGGTTAAAACTTCCGTAGAGTTTCAATAAATTTTCTCTAAAAATTAACGGTTAACAAACTACATGATTTTGGTAGGTCTGTTTACTGAAAGGAAAATATGACTGATTCAGTATTTCGCAAACCAAAGCAAGTTTTTCATGCGAACATGCTCCATGTAGTAAGGTCTATGTAAATTACTAAATACGTATACGTAAATTACTTATATTATGAAAAGAAAGATTTGCCGAGAGGTAGTTGTCATTCAACAGACGCTCCTCCGAAGATCCAGCTGACGCCAAGTACTGTCTTATGATGGAATGCTTTCCAACTTAAAGAACCTAATCCAACCGAGATATACCTATTAGATGCAACTACATGAAACAACTTGACTGTTAAACAATATTTTATAAACGGAAATAAAGTATCGCTCGCATATTTTTTTAGGGTCATTCGCATTTCGTTTTAGGGTCGCGGGCGCCATATTGAAAATTTATATAGGTGACATATGTCACTGTAAAACATTATTATGACTTCTGTCCAGGGGCCCAATTCCACTATTTACAACACGAATCGTTTGACTTTAGTTTAGGTAGCAGTTCGTTTGCAGTTACGCTTAAAAATATGACACAAAACAGTATTCCACTATTCATTATACCGAACGTAAGCTAAACGCAAGACGAAACGCAGCGTAAACAAACAGGCAAGCACAGATTAGTAAGAGTATGTCCATAGACAGATACTTAGATTGGAAAGCCCTTTGAGCGTTTAGGACCTTAAGAAAGATTTGAAATGCAACCTGTGGTGTCGCTAGCGTCGTTTTATTTATATTTTAGCATATTTTGTGCAGATTTGTTTTTTTATAGAATTGTATTTCTCATTAATAACAGGATTAGATTTTAAATAACACCCTAATTGAAACTAAAAAATGAGCTATATTAAATACTTGTAACTTGCAGATTTAAAAAAAAATGTGTACAGTCGATCATTAAACATAATCTAAATAATTTGAGACAGCAATGTTTTCGACGGCTCTTGCTTGAGGTATTTAAATTATTTAAACTTTTCAATATTTCACTTGATCCTCCCTCATGATCAAGTATTTGTCAGTGACTCGACTGTTGGTAAATATTTTTCTTTTCTTATTTTAGTTACAAAGACATTCATACATAGTTCAGTTTGACAAAACTGGCCGGCTATAGGAAACGGCGCTAGCGTGGCGCACGAGGCAATCCCAGGTAGATAAAAAGACAAAGGGTAGGGGTTAAAAGTTATTGTTCTTGTTTGCGTACCTTTACCGCTTGCGTGACGTTGCCAATCTAGCTAGCTATTGTGTTATCCTAAACAGCTTTACAGCTGGCAAGTAATAAGTACCCTAAACATTCCGTTATCTATTTTGAAAAATACTCACGTGCTATTTATAGAATAACTTTCCTATTGACTTGGCAGACGGTAAAATCAGTGAGCAGTTTTCTTGTCATTAGATGTTTATATCATCGAGAGGATGGCACTAGCGTTACTTTAGGAAATAACTTTTAGAACTTTATTCAAGAATTATAGCAAAGGGCTATTGCTTTATGCCAACGTAAATAATAAACAGTAAAACAATATTAATGTGAACTTTTAGTACATAAAGGACATATAAATGGCAAAAAAATTGTATCCTAATTAATACATAAGTCAAGTCATTAACGCATTTTACAATATTTCATTACGCACTTTTATTCTTTGTCCATGGTTTTCCGCCAACGTGAAAAAAAAGTTCCTAAACTAAAAAAAAGACCATAACGCCATCTAGTAAGAGCTGTAAAACGGTGGCAGAAAAGTGCTCGCTCATTAAAGGTTTACACATCAAATCGGCTATGGTTCTAAAGTCGTGTTGTCGATAATTATTGATTGATTCATATCTATGGTATGATGAGCGGTTGTTTAATATGGTTACTTTCTTGCTTCTCATTAATGGTTTTTATTTTAACATTGTAAATCGTAACGTGATGAATCGATTCATTACAAACTCGATATATTTTTTATAATCTATGCTTGCAACTTTCGATTTATTAAAATTACATCGGAGCACCACTAACAGACGTTCAATGATTGGTTGAAATAATCGTCATCTATTGGTGGATTCTTAAAGTTCTTCTTCAGTTGCGGTTCGGTCGACCTAAACGTCAAAACATTAGTAGAATATGAATCGGCTAATGTTCGGTCGAACGATAAAGTTGAGCTAAACCACAACCGAACCGCTTTAGTGGAATAGGAAATGTGAGGTTTAGTTGATTATCGTCACCGGTTGAGTTTACGTTAAGTTCGATTTTGATAGTGGAATTGGACCGCAGCTCTTGTAGCTCTATAGCTAGTGTACAAAAATGGGTATATAAAAATACTGCAATCAGATAAGGATGAACATACAAATATACAAACAAATAATTTAGAGAATTTAATAATCTCTGGTAATTTGTGAGATTTAAAGGTGCTTGTTCATTCATACTATAAGCTTATTAATGTAAATGTCTTGTGGTCAATAAACATATTTTTATTTTATTTTATTTTAAATACTTTACACACGTGCTTTGAAGCCGTTATAGGTAGATTTTGGTAAAACTTTACAATAATATTATGAGCTACATCGGAATAGCACATAGGCTTTATTCAAAGTGATATTTCTTGAGATCTGAAATTTACGCGGCTGAAACTGTAAGGAACCGCTAGTATATCTATATATTATTTATTACAATATGATACTGATGATACTTTGAGTTTAAAATAAATTAAGCGCCCTCTGCGGCATTCATATTCATATCACGTTCATCGCGTTCATGGATTTTCGATATATCTGTAGCTTACACATATTAAAACATAGATTCATTATGAAAAATCTGCAAAAAACGAAAAATTTATCAGAGATAACCTTAAAATTACCAGTTAGAAAGGGCGTAGTGTTCAAAAGTTAGTCAAACTTCTTGTGCGGAAAGCTACAAGATCTCCTTGTCACTCTAAGTAGCAAAAACAGACAGCATTAAAGGCGTGTAGGTATCTACAGGTAAAAGTGTAATTATTACCTTTAGTTCGCCTTCACATTAGAGAGGCAGCAGCGCGACAGCAGTACCGTCGTTACCATGAGTTACGACGGTTTTACTCGCTAGCGACTACGTAAAAAAAGTCTATGGAAAATTGCACAGCGCCCCTAGCGGTCACTTGCAGAACTAAAATTTTCCATACATTACAAAGAGTTATGTTGTCGCTAGCGAGTAAAACCGACGTAAACTCATGGTAACAGTACAGCACGTTGCTCAAATGTGAAGGGCTTACTGCCGTCATTTATGTATGATATTGACAGCAGCGCAACTGTCGCGTGACCGTCGCGCTGTTAAAGTCGCCGTGTAAAAGCGCTCCTATCCAGCTACAGCCGCTTATCATTGGTGCTGTTACCCTATGGATAAATAACGTTTTTTATTTTTATGTAATTACTAGCTTTTGCCCGCGACTTCGTCCGCGTGGAAAAGTGACTTCTTTCTCCCGTTTTTTACACATTTACCACTATATCTTTGCTCCTATTGGTCGTAGCGTGATGTTATATAGCCTATAGCCTTCCTCGATAACTGGACTATCCAACACAAAAATAATTATTCAATTCGAACCAGTAGTTTCGGAGATTAGCGCGTTCAAACAAACAAACAAACAAACAAACAAACAAACAAACTCTTCAGCTTTATAATATTAGTATAGATTTTTATAATTTTTTAAATAAGCAAGTCATTCAGGTGCTTGGCGCTAGTTGCATTTGAGCAGCAAAATCCAGTAATATCTCAAATTGGCGTAACTGGCCCCGTCTATCACCGTCCGCGTCTCATTAGTCTCGAGTTTGATCTATTGCTCTTAATTTTACGTGCCTAATTTAAACTAGAATGGAGTTTTATCATTATTTTTATCAATTCCTAAACATAAATATCATCCCAGAAAAATTTATAGTTGCTTAAAAAATATATCGCACATGAGATAATCTCCATCTATACAATAGAATTGATACAGATTTGCTAGGTACACCAAAGTGCGCATTATTGCATGTCTTTGCACTTCACGTTAAGGCTTCCTCTTTGAACCTTGTTATTGTAGTTGTTAGGAAACTTTATACGATGTTTCCCTGTATAAAGTAAAATCCCGATAGAAAGATAATGATATACAAATAATAAGCGAAAAATCATAAATATTTACGGTCTTACTAATAAAACAAGATTACTCAGTTGTTAAACGAGTGTATAGTTATACAAGGAATAAGCAGTGAATAGCGTTACACGGCCTTTAAGCACAACCGCCTACCAATAAACCACGTATAACCTTTGTATAGTTAAACATCTGTTTATCTCCATTTTTTTAATCCTGCTAGCAACATCAGTCCTTCCAGTTCAGAAATAAAAACAGAATGAGGAGTTTTATACCAAAAAACCGTGGTTATTAAGTTTTTTAATCACATACTAATACAAAATAAATATTTTCTTTAAGGATTTTAAAAAGCACTTTATTAATTTATATTTTAATTCAAATAAAATGGCACATCTGATGCAAACAACACTTCACCATGATGCATTTGGATTTCCGGACGAAAGGTCAGTCGTTCGTTGTCAACATAAAAACAAAGTTCGCACCATATGTTTGGCGTCTACCTATTGTTCGCTTAAACCGTCGTAATGTGGTTGTAACGTAATTTATGATTTATTTTTGAGTGCGTAAAAATAAGTCAAATTAATTAAATCTTGGACTACTGAACGTCCACATATCTTGGGCTTTATGAAGTCGTAACTCCGGTAAAATACTAGTTAAATCCCCTAGTATTTTGTTTGTATGGTCGTCTTTGTTGAACTCAGCTAATTTATTACTATATTTTTTTTATAAATCTATAAAATAAAATAAATAAAAAGCCATCATCATAAATTTTATTTTGATTTTGATCATTCACTGATTCATTCATTGCAAAACTTTAACCCGAGGTCCAATAAGAGATTTTTCGCTTTCTGATGGTCTGTTTTTCTACATGCCAGTAATTAGAAAACTTAATTTTAAATAAAACTTTACGAGATATCTGAGATAATTCCTTAAAAGAGCTTAAAATCCAAGATTAGTGACAAAGACTCAAAAAAGTTATCACTAAACAATGACTATACAAGGGTCTCCGACTGAATAAGCGCTGTGTAAAAATGTATGGCAGAAAAACGATTGTATACCACCTTTATACAACGCTTACGTCAAAATGGGTTTTATTGGTAGCCAAAAACTTACAACACGTGTATAACAGGCGTATACGTCCGCGTGTATCTTTATTAGTAAGACTGTTAGTTTATATTGAAGGTTAAATTCTCATTTTATACTGGGACGCTATGTGCAAAAATTACAATGTCGTTCAAAAATTGTGGGTCGATTTCGAAGAAATAAAACAATTAAATAAATGTGATATCTACGGCATGTGAACTGATGTGAACGTGATGGACTAAACTATAACAGAGATTTAACATCTTTTAATTTAATTTTGTTAATTGAAGTTTAATGTTGCATTTAACAAGACGTTTTAGAAGATTCTAATAAATTCTTAGTAATTTGTAACAATGCCAACACAAGTTCAAGAGGATCTTGTTACTATTGTCATCGAGTACATTGAAAAGCCGAACGTTCTTTGTGTTTAATCGAAATTGGATATTTTCCATTGTTTTCATTCTTCTTAACGCTTGACGTTAGCTCTTTAGTTTGGATTTTTAGTAAATTATGGCAATAGCTTAGTTGTAGAGTTTTTAGAGGTGCGACTGAGCTACGACCGCGCGTGTTGATTTTACTCTCATACCTTGCGTCGTAATATGATGATTTTTATAGCCTTAGCCATCCCTGATAAATAAGATATCTAACACGAAAGGATTTTTTCGAATCAGACAAGTTCCTGAGATGAGACGTTCAAACAAACTCTTCAGCTTTATAGTTAAGTCTTACTTATATTAAAAAGTCGAAAAGAAAAGATCGACCTAATTTCAGGAATTACTGGACCGATATAAAAAAATTTGTTGGAAAGCTTATTTATCGGGGAAGGTTTTAGGCTATAAAACATCACGCTACGACAGGAGGGGATGCAAACTCAAAACGAGTGGACGCTGCCCCGGGGTTCCGCTAGTATCGATTAAGTTTTCGATATTTTACTTGAGTTGGACAGTTGTATATTTCCCGATGCTATAAAATAGGACGTAAAGCGGTGTTGATGGATAATTATAGAGTAAATAATGAAATAACGAGCGTCCTTCATGTAATATTTTCGGCGGATAAATTGATCAATAATGTTTTCCATCAGAGCGTAGTATTTCACGCCACACTGGTAATGACGCTATAAAACTCTTTTGAGGCAAAGTGTGTATTGGGAAAATGCAAGATGAATTCTTTTGCTTTTGAAGCCTTACATACGAGTACTTGGGTGTGTGATTTATAAGGTGCATTTTCAAAATGCTTACTTATAGGGGTCAGTATGGATGGTGGAAGTTTTTTGGTTTTACAAACAAGTTGGGAGAGCAGAGTGAAAATTGCATTTCATTGAAGAAATTCATTTATCATCTCTTCCAATTATTTGCTCGTATACTATATGTAGCTTCATGCTGAAACAGGGCCTCAATTAAACTAATTGAGTCGTCACTGAGTTGTGCATCAGTTGTACTACGAGAGAACAATTGATATAACTTCTGCTATTCTGACAACGGCGTGTCGTCTTTCAATGCTGCTGTCTTTTACCACTACCGAATGACTACCGTAGTACAATAGTAGATGCCGAAACTACGCGAATAGGAGTCCAGATTCAATGGATACAGCTACATAGCCAATTGAGACGACGGGACCCAAATTCATACTTCTATTATAAACCAGTTAAGATCGACGGCAAGATGCTTCGAGGATGTTTGTCATAAACTTTATTGTCGGTTGTTTAGCTAAACAAGATATTGGGAGCAAAAATTTTATGTACAACGTCGTAACGAGAGGTTTGAGGCAATGATATTCTTGTATACGAATATAATATCATTGGGTTTGAGGTCTTTTTTGTTACATCGAAATCGAACGACTATCTAGAAAATAATGAGTAAATCAATACATATCATTAATAATAACAGAAGGTCAGTATAATTAGTACGCTCAGCCACGGCATTTATTTTAATTATGTGGACAAAATATGTAATTTACTTTGGAATAAGTACGTTAGTTAAAACGTCTTTTTCATTTATGGGAATGTTCAATTGTAATTTTCTTTTTCAATAATTAATTGTTTGAATTCATAAAACCACGTAAAACTGGTCACTTAACATGTGGTGCGAGGGTCATAGAAAATGGTAATTCCTACACATAGTACTCGTAGTACATTTAAATCACTAAATAAATATAGTGCATGGGAGCGCCGAGAAATCACCAAGACATTTCGTATTTAGATTTGCTTATTGCGATGACACAAACGAAACAAACTCTTTAAAAGCCATTACACGACTGTCAACTCTTCCCTCAGGGCTTAACGGTCGGAGTGACCTGAAAGTAAGCAAACTTCAAATTAAACTATCAAAGAATATTATCAAGTGCCTAGTTAATTCATTAAGATTTGTGTTAAGGTAAAGAATTATGTAAACCTCAAAAATATGATTTAGAACGAGTGCTCCTTTCTATGTAAAAAAGTATTGATTGCAAAACATTTTTTTGTATGAAATAGTCGCAACACATTATCCCCGCCTACCTCGTGTGTTCATAAGTTTTGAGACGACATAACTTTTTAAATAATTAACTTATATTTCTAAAATTTACAGTGAACACTAAGTAGATAATAATCAACAATAAAATATATCTTTTATTCAAAATGTCCACCCTTGTTTTTAATACAGGCCCTTAGACGATTTGGCCAATCATCAATGGCGGCACGAATCTTTTCCAGCGGGATTCGCTTTGCTTCTCGAACAAGAGCTCGCTTCAGTGACTCCAAGTTTGGGTGGGACTTCCGGCAGGCCCTGAGCTCTAACTCAGTCCATAGAGAATAATCCAGCGGGTTGAGGTCGGGGCTGGAGGAGGGCCATTCGTTCGCCGCGATGAAGGCCGGAACATTTTCCCTCAACCAAGCTTGGGTGGTTTTTGCTTTATGGGATGGTGCTAAGTCTTGCTGGAAAACCCAAGATTTGTTGTAAAATAAAGTATGAGATAGGGGTTTCACAACAGGCTCTAAGATGTCACTTTGATAATTCTTGGCTTTCACCTTGACGCCTTGTTGACAGAAATGGAGCGGAGTGACACCTTCATACGAAACTCCCCACCATACCATCACACTTGCCGGATGATGAGTACGCGAGACATTCCGTGCTGAAGCTGGGACATCCTTGCTACTTTTGGCATAGACTTAATTGTTTTGTCGGTTGAACTTTTCTTCGAAAGTAAAAATTTTCTCATCGGTGAACAGTATCTTCCTCGCATCGTGTCTCCTAAGCAGTAATGGACAACGTTCGCGTCGCAATTTACGAAGCCGATCGTTTAAAAAGTGAACTTTTCTACGGCTATACGCCTTTACCTTAAGATCATATTTCAGTATTCTGTTGACTGAAACGCGCGAAATATTAGTCTGCAGAGCAAGTTTTTTCTGAGTGCGACATGGATTTCGGCGAAGTCGCTCTCGGATGATTTTGATGTTCGCAGGCTTCCTTACAGAGCATGGCCGACCACTCCTTTTGCGATCTTGCAAGGAACTTGTCTCCTTGTATCGTTAGATAGTGTATTACACGAAGTTACGGCTTACGCCAAAAGTTTTCATCTCACGGAAAATCTCCATTGGTTTTTTTCCCGCCTTAAATAGCGATATCACGGTCGCACGCAATTCTTTAGTCCCCTCCATCACGATAAAATTGACAGAAATAAATTTGAAAGTCAAAGGTATTAAAAGTAAACATTTCAAATCCAAAATTGGAAAAAGAATTAAATAGCAGCCAGTAATATTTAATTTATTTTTTTAACTACAAAGTTCGTCTCAAAACTTATGAACACACGAGGTGTAATAATTACGTTTTCAAATGGCTGTTGCTTCAGTATGTTTTATAAAAATTGGTTATTGACATACCCTATGTCAATTTTTCTAGGATATATGGTTGATTTTATGTTCTTACGTAACACGTATAATGTTTTCAGCTACAAATTGCTCAAAACTGCGGCAAATTAAACTCTAAAGCAAGAAATAAATTCCACTCGTTTGCTACAGATAGAACTTTTTGATGATTGATGATAGAATATTCTGCTTGTGCTGAAAGAGATTCAGCTGTGCTTCAATTCACAGTTCACTAAAGGTCTTAACTCTTAAAACCTTAAGTTAGTTTAAGAAGACTACCTCGCTTGCACAACTGGGTGGGTATTGCGATGCAGATTTGACAGTTAAGCAGCTCTGCTTTGCTGTCAAATTAGCAATTCGTATTGCAATTTCGCATAATATTGATGATATTCGTTTACACTAAGTGGGAATTGAACTGCCTGGAAATTGGACGGATTAAGTTCGATCACAATACGCCCCTGTAAACATCTCACAGCTAGGTCTAAGGCACCTAAAGTAATAGTAAAAAAAATATTTCAAGCAATTACAGCTCATATTTGTTAGTAATTAAATAATAAAATTAATGTTAGTGACAATAAAATTAAAATAAAATTAAAATTACAAGTGTCAAGAAGTCTATCCGTCAGGCAGGCCGCATTTTACAGCGATAAAATAATTAAGTGAGTATTGTGTCTCGAAACTTGGAATGAGTATCTTTGAGTAGGACTGTAGAAGTTAAATGTTTATCAGGGTGAGTTTTGCGATTGTGCTTTGATAGTTAAGCAGCTCTGCTCTTGAACGGATTAGCAAATTCGTTTTGCGACTTAGTATAATCCACTCAGCAGATTAGCGTGTGACAGCAGTACATGAGTGTGTGAAATATCAATACTTTTAATTTTTCATAAGTTGCATCATCATTATCATCAACATTATCAGCCAAAGGACGTCCACTGCTGAACATAGGCCTCCCCCATGGCTTTCCACAGCGACCGATCACTGGCGGTCTGCATCCAGTTTGATCATGCGATCCTTACAAGGTCGTCTGTCCATCTTGTCGGTGGACGTCCTACTCTGCGTCTTTGGTCAAAGGGTGGAGACCCTTTGACCCTTTGATCCAGAACCTTTCTGGCCTCAACGGCCATCAGTTCTCAGTTCATAAGTTGCATCGCAAAGCCAATTTGGCGAATCAACTAGTTAAGTGGCAATTGATCTGCCTGGAACTTGAATGAATTAAAACAAGATCGCAAAACGCCCCCAGCCCTCCTAGTACAAAGTAAATACATAAATCACCATAAATAAATTCCGTTTTCGTCGGTAGCTCACACGTAATCGCCATTACCTTTTCATACGTTTGAGTTCTGAATTGGGCGTCGGTAGAGTTCGTTCGTTGTCCTTGATCGAAGTGTTAATATTGTTACCCCGAGTAGGGTTCGTTTACAAGGGTCGACTTTAATAGTAAGGTTCCATTCAGTTTGCATAAGTGGGGTTTTTGACGGCCATATAAGGGTAAAAAAAATGATAAAATCATGCTTCCTAATTGTTGGACTAGCAGAATTTTAAGCATTGTGAAGAGTGAGAGAGTGTATAATAGGCTAGTTTTAGTAAAATATGACTTATTTTCAGCCTCATAATCATAATATAATAAGAAAAGGATTTTTTACCTAAATTCAATAAGTTTGAGTACATAATGAAATAGTATCATTGTGATGCGCAGTACCTACTAAGCTGATGATATAGCACGAAGTAAAGTAGTAAACAATGTTTTCGATCTTTATTCGAATGAGAATTCTCTTCAACAGAATTAGCACCGAATGATTAAGGTAGTTTAAAGGTTTAATTTCATTCATGTAAAGAAATCGATTGGTGAAAATCCCACACCGACCTTGGCACTTGACATCGAACAGTTTTTACACCGATTACTAAGTATACTGTTTTATTGACCACGCTAAGTACTTCAATCCGGAATTGAAGTACTACTACACTGTTTCCGATTAAAAGTAGTGGATAGCTATAACGCCATTTTATGATTCCGTGTAAAATGCCCTTACGAGGTTCGAAGGTCCCCAAAAAATTATGGACCGATTTTGATGAAACATACACCATGCCCTAAGTTAGAATATACCTTATTGACCTAAAAAACCATTTCGGTACGACTTCTCGTTTTCGAGAAATCCTTCGACAAAGAGACACATATTTTACACACGTGTTCGGGAGGAAAACGACCATACTCAAATATTATCCAACTCTAACGATATCACATACATACAGGTTGAATTAATAACTTCCTTTTTGAAGTCGGTTAAGAAAGACATAGGAACATAGTGAACTGAAATCTGTATCCCGGCGCTGCAGTAGGTACTATAGAAACAGAACTGCCTAAATACCTTCTTCCGGAAACAAATGCAGTTCAATTATGGAAGAGGCAGAAAATCTCTATCAATACAGTTTAAAACGTCAATTAAATATGTACTGTTAGAATGATTTTAATATAAAAGTTATTTATTTGCGCTCTATTTGCGCTCTACATGTCTTCACAGTAAATAATTATTATTCATTTCCTATTAAAGAAACGATTTCAGTTCCTATTATACCCAGCTAATTAGCTCCATTGTTATAATAATAAGACATAAAGGATTTAATACCGTCGGTTTTTACATAGCTTGGCGTCATGGAAATCCTTTTGAAGTGACTGTTTTACGGTTTCATTATAACGACGGAACTTCGGGTTAAACAGAAGGGCTCGAAAGTTTTGCGACAAATAAAACATCGCCCTTTGAAAGGGCAACTTTGCGCGCTGGCTATGGAAACATTAACGCGTAGATACGTAATACATATTAATAATTTTGGTATGTGAAGACAAGTATGGTTTCAATCAACTACTGTGCTATGGCTCTGTTGCCAAAGGCACTCTTGATGGAGATGTATCTTTTGGAAAACTTAAAATACCTTTCGTTTCGTGCTTAGCGCCAAAGAATAGTTTTCGGAATTCTTGTCTCTACAGAAGTGTTCTTTGGTAGCATAAATCAATTGTGTGCTTAATTTAAGAGACTCTCTAACACAATTAATAACTCAGAAGCACAAATATAGATCTCCATCATGTCAACACCAGTGTGTCTGTGTGTCCCCAGCATCGTGATATTACTCTAAATGCTATCTCATCGGATACGAGCCGGCAAATTCAAACAATGCTAGTGTAATCTAGCTAGGGGAATAGGGGAGAGTCATATGCTTTCGTTCATCCACAGTATGTTCGTACGTTGTACTTATAATTACGCCGGCCGTCGCGGGTTCGAATCCCGTAAGGGGCAAATGTTTGTGTTATGACCACGAACATTTGTACCTAAGTCATGGATGTTATATGTATTTAAGTATTTATGGGAGACGCCCCCATCATAATCGTGGCAAGTGGCAGTGGCGTAAACCTTGTGGTACTCCGTAACACAAGGATGAAAATTCCTTACTACGAAACCTGACAGTTGGTAGGTTGTCTGGTGCATATTTATATTTATATTATATTATATACTAGCTGTGCCCGCGACTTCGTCCGCGTGGAATAGTGACTTTGGGTAGAATTTTTAATTATTTAGGCATATGATTTTACAAATAAGATACTTAAGTATAAGTACTTATAAGTACGCAAGATATAAAGTATTTATATAATATAATTAAAGTAAATTTTTGTACTTACTTATCATTAAAATTGGCTATTGTTAGCAATGAATTGTAAAAGTTTAGGTTTCATATTAATTTATTTATTATTTATTATATAAAAAAACGTAATAAGTATTTAAGAAAAATAGTGAGACTTCGTCTAAGACAACCATGGCTCAACTATACTACTTCCGCCTCCAAGCTTTGCACCCATCTTCAAGTCACCCTGTATTACTTAACTAAAACTAAAAGGCGATATAGAATGCTTAGTAAGAAACAAAATCAGTATATTTATTATTACAACAATAAGAAGCAAGTAGTACATCAAAGGTGATCAATTATTATGACCATACCGATTATTTGGACGTACACAATATGTATTTTGATTAAGAGTTCCTTTGTCTGATGGGATTATATGGTTACTTTACTTTTTAACTACTAAGTATTTTGCCACAAAAAAAAAAACTTCTACTTTACTAACATTTTACTTTGTTGTGTGGAAAAAATGGATCTAATATTCTATCTTATATTTTGGCAAGTACCATAAAGTAAAGTACCAAAAATTTCATTTAATTTTTACAAACCAATATGAACGAAACACTACACATTTAATTAAAACACTTTACAGATTCATTTCCCACACATTTATTTAATATGAAATAGAGGGCCTGACGTTTCTAATTATTATCAGCATCCGTGGTCACAGGTAGACCAAGAAACTATCATCGCTCATTAATAACTATTGACGTTCCTAACCATCTAGAAAAAGCTTATTGTGTCTTGAGATCTTGCAGTATGAGATGTTGCTTAGGTTGGTCTAAACATAATTATATTCTTTAATCTGCATGCCTATACTAATTGTTGATTCACCGATGTAGAAGATGCCACAGTCACATCCCCTGCATCTTGGAGAGGTATGTGATGTGACACTTGAAAGGTGGTAAAAATTGGTTAATCTTCTTGTTCAATTGTAACGGGTTTGGCACGGGGTATGCAACAACCTTCCTTACATGTTGACAATCAGCAGCCAGGTTTTGGTTATTATTGCTGCCCCTTGCTCTCTGAAACAAAGTTTTTGTCGTGATAGCTATGTATTGGTGGCATTTCTAAAGACTGTGAGGCTAAGGTTGTGATCTGGATAAGAAATATTGTTTATTGTCTGCCTCAATTTCTGAAGTATCTGAATATGAATTGTATGAGAGTAGATTTTCCAAATTCAACTGGAAGAAACTCTTCAATTCTTTCTCTGGAAGAAGAGCTTCACTTCTCATTAATTATTCTGCAATCCTACCAGTTGAATTTTTAGATGATTAGAGTTTAGATGAATAGGAAAAGCAGTAGGTAACATACTGGTGGGTAAAATTGTAAAAGTGATATCTACATACCGTTAATAAAACTTTGGTGTTACATTATACAGGTGATGGTCAGCAACAACAGGTGATACTGGAGAGACCATTGCAACACATCAGTGGCTTAATCCTTCACATGTGGCGTTGTTGCTATTATATTTACACAGGCAATTTTCCATAATTTCCATGCTTTCAATCATACTTTGTTTCACTTTGTTTTATTTTGATAGATTGAATGACTTGACATTTGTTTGACAATGACTTTAGACATCAGTTATTTGTGGTTATTTGAAGGTTATTTGTATCTGTGTACAATGGTCTATAGTTGAAAAAGTGACACTTGGCGCGTTTCGTTCTACTGAAGTTTGTTTTTAATATTTTTTTACATCGCACGGAAACTTTAATTTACAGGCATTGTAAGTATTCTAAATGTTGCTCGATGGTTTAAGCTACCACTGTTCAAAATTTCATTTAAATTGGTCCAGTCGCTTCGGAGTTTATCGCGAGCAAACAGACAGACAAACAGAGAAATAAGAAATTTGAAAAAAATCTAGATTAGTCCCATTGCACTTCTTACATCCCCCTGACTCGGTTTTAAGCATTTTCTTTTATTGTACAGAAATTCGACCTCTACAATTTTATTATATGTATATAGATAATAGGCCGCCGGCGTCCGCGTAAACAAGAGAATGACAAAATAATGTTACTAAACATATTTGTGAGTGTTTAAACCATGTAATAAACCTATGCGGTTGCTTTATTACAAGTTACATCAACCTTAATAAATCCGATAATGTATCTACACAAACAAATAAGTGATTCGTGCCAGAAAGATTACTTCAGCCAATTAATTGGAAATAACGACGGAAAAAGGACGTTTATACCTCAATTTCCTTCGCGACAGAAGATATATATCCAATTAAGGTAAACAATTACGGACTTTCCCTGTTTCAGTATTGCATAACATAGTTAGTTATTGTGTCTGCGAACCAATCGAGGTAATTTTATTACCAGAATCAGCCGTATGGTGCTATCAAGATCAAATATCCTGCTTAGCCATAAATGAAAATGAGATATATTTGAATTGATTAATAATGAGTTTCTGTGACTTAAAATGTTTCAGTAAATAGTAAAACTTACCTTTCCGAAAACTGCAATGATAGATCCTAAATAAAAATCAAGATTTACAACTTTATCCAACCTAAACAGACGGACAGTGCTGATTTCCTTCATATTTATTTATCACACTGTTCTATCATTTTCTCAATGTTTTTTTATTGGAGTTCTAGTTCGCGGTTAATATACTTCTAACTAATTGTTAAAAAAAATATTATTGTCCGGATAAAACTAAGCATACATATAAGTAAGGCACATAAAGAAACGATTTTACACTTTTATCTAGCAGATCCAGCGGACAGGGTTCCGCTGAATTATTTAAGCGGTTTCTTCATTTCGCGATACGGCTCAGATTTTGCAGTCGACTTTCACCCTTGTGTGTAACACAAAAGAGTCCGTTTAGTTTTAGGTACGCCCTACATATTTTAGATTCCCGTGCCCCTTTCTCGAATAGTCGACTGTTTACAAGCGAGGCCATGAAAAATGTATGGAGGCCTCGGCAGTGGCCTATGACGGCCTATTGTTAGATATTATCGACTCACTATTGACATCCGTCCTATAATGGAGACGGAGAAGTTACTAGAAACCTAGTTAGTAGAATCATTTTAAACCTTTATAAAAATAGCAGATTATCGGTTCCTACAGCAATAAAATTACTAGACTTTTCTACTGAGAGCTGTACATTAAGTTGAGATAAAATAAATTACTCTAGGAACTCTAGGATTCCCTGTTACGAGGTACCAGTCTCTTTCGTCTTGGAGCTTATCGTTCATTTTTAGTTTAATTCAATAATATTGTTGTGACAATATTCAAGGTTGGTTTACAAAACCACTGATATTAACACGTTCCGGGACGTTAAGTTAAGTAGAATGAAAATAAGCAAACAAATACTTAAAAGGAAAGATAAATAAAGTACGTGTCTGAATGTATGTGTGTCGTGTGCGTTTATGTTTGTGTGTGCGTGTGTGAAGTGCACATGTAGCCACAACATTTTGAACTCTTATTCTTATCGTCTTAAATATACATAATATAATATGTACAATTTAATAAGGGAATATGCCTGTTCAAAGGCAATATTGTCAGTTAATATACATCTACGTACTTCGTAGTTCGTAGCAGCCGGTAAATTCATATTTTCATATCGGCATGTTCTGGTAATATACGACTCCCACGGTAGTTCATATTCAGGTTAACAAGCAATGTACTAATATACCCGAACATATTTTTGTGTAATTCGTCTTTTTCTCTAGGGATTTTTCATACTACTTATAAAGATATTTTTTCCCAACCACTAAGATGCTTTGTAATAATTTTGGATCGTAATATATTGTTTCAAAGACACATTTGTAATTTTGGCCGGTAGTAAGTCCTCTCGGCTGTATCCAACCACAAATGACAATCTCAACTAAGATTGGCCATCGGCGCTAGATATTGTAGGTATATTAGTGATCAAACGTGTGCGCAATTCACAAGTGCACTTTAGACGGCAGGAGGTCTACTACGAAAAATGAAATCCGTCAATACGATTATCGTTTTTCGGATCCGAAACATTTTTAGTATGGAATCCTCACTACGAAATGCTTCGGATCCGCATAACGATTATCGTTTTGACGGATTTCGTTTTTCGTAGTAGGCCATCAGATCCTACAAGATAGTCGGCAGAAGTAGATATTTAAAAATAAGTTACAACCAACAAAATAGCCCATTACAAATGATTACCGGTTACTCTTAAGTACTTGTATATGTGTATTAAAACTTTTAGACATAGCATTTTGTCTACACTTTTAACTATGCATCAGATACTAACTTTCATCGCTCATGATCTATACATATATTCGGGGGAAGGTTCGTGAGTATGTTTTTAAATTTGAAACTACGGTAAAACTCGCCAGTATATTAAATTATAAATTCGATAAACGACTAGTGTCCTCACCCCGCCATTCGGTCTACGTACCATAATGGTGATTAGTATTCATGGTGCGTCGGATCCACTCCAGCCAACTTTCAACAATTTGGCACGGACGGCAGTTCAGACTTACCCAATGGACTCGCCCGAAGAAAAGTTTTTGTTGATGGAGAACTGCTCGAAAATAGACTGGTTTGATTTTTATTGATGCGAATTGCGAACTCTGGGAGTGCTCAACGAGAATATTAATGAGGTACAACAGCCAAGTGTTAATTGTATTGATTTCAATAACAGTTTTTTTGAAACATATTATATATAATCTTGGGCATATTGCAGCTCAATTTCCTCTCAGTGTTATAATAATATGCTACAAGGGTATGAATGTTAATATTTATGTTGTTACAATATAATAATATTATCAATAAGATAATGCGAAATTGCAATACGAATTGCTAATTTGACAGTAAAGCAGAGCTGCTTAACTGTAAAAGTTGAATCGTAATACGCTCTCTGGAAGAGATCGCTTACAGCAATAAGACCGCCAAAAATTTGGCATTTCCTCTAAAGGAATTTGTATTAACCTACGTGATATGCAATAAAGAGTTATCTATCTATCTATCTATAATTGAAAGCTTTTGATCCCACGAAAGGTACGCAATCTAATAACCTGAAATTTCATTGTGAACGAAAATATCTGTTACTACTTTATTCCACATTTTTTGCAAATAACAAAGTAAATTGAGCCAATAATGTGACTGACTGATTGTACAATCAAAACAATCTCAATTGAATCCCGTAGCAATATCGTAGTCCGTAGCTTACTACGGTCGCTACGAAACTTCGTAGCATTGTAATGTATTTTGGTGTTGTAAGCGATATAAGAGGTTTTTGTTTTTTTATTTGTACAATACAGTATTGTTAGGTGAAAGCATTACTCTTTTGTTCGTGGTTTCTTATAATAACAAGCTCAAGGACACGTAAAGACTTATAGATAAACTATGATCGGCGTTTTTTTCATGGATCTTTGGGGGAGAGGGAGAAATGACTACTCAAAGAAAGAGGAACTAATGTAATGGTTCATAAAGCTTAAGTGGCTAAAAATGTATATAACTGTTGGCTATAGTGGCAAAAAATATCTACGGCAAAGTTGGAGCAAGATACATTTTTCAACAATACAAACCATGCTAACGATCATACCTTAAAAAACGTAATGTGGAAATGGATTTACGAAGTCTATATGATTAGAAATGAACGTTCTCCGAATGAGTATGGTGGTAATAAACTTTTTTTAATTTCTGCTTATCTTTATGGAAGACAGCGTGAATAATGTTTAAAGATCGACATTTAATCCAGATACTACCAAATAAAAATACTAGACAATTGTATAAGGTCGTGTGTTAATTTTGGCACGTCGAAGGTAAATAACCATCGGCGATGGTGTTTCAACAAATTGAATCGTATTTGCTTGTTGGTATGGTATAACAATGTTTGCAGCTCTTGTGCAAATGTACCGATTGCGTGATGAACAACTGTTGTGGCTATCGTCCGCTGCATCTCGCGTTCCAATACAACTTTAATTACTTATTTGCGAAAGCTGTGGATTGAACAGTTCATCTACTTACAGTTGCGCATACGACTCATATTTATTTTGATTAATTAAATAAAAGTGATGTCAGGCAGCACATTCCAAGTAAGAAATTTTTTACCTATTGTTACGAAAATCGGATAAAATCCACACAAATGATTTAAGAAAAGATTACTCGATTTTACTCGTGTCAATATTTCACGTGATTAATTAATTTTCGAACGAAAATCACTCGTACTATTGACGATATTGATTCAAAAATAGAGCTCTATTTGTTCTAATATGCATTGACTGTGTGTAAGCTAGTTATATAAGATAGATGATGAGATGGTTTCGAACGCACGTCAAGTGATAATATCAAGCTGATGGCCCGTGATATTAGGTACGGCTTAGCTCAATCGAATAAGCGTTGGAGCAGCTAATTATTATTTGACATTAGTAGTGGTCATTTGATTGCCTTTCAAGCCTCATTACCTCTCTACCAATCTGTACCAGCTTGCTATGTGACGTACGGCCTGTTGTTGTTTAGTTACTAACCTAGACGCTTCAGTAGGGCAAGCACGAATAATTTGCGTCAAAGTTTTCGTATCGTTAACGTAAACAATTTGTATGAGAATGGAGTCGAGCGCCTCTATCGGACGTAAAACAAACTAAATTTGGCAGCACGAATGCCTGACGCATCGTAATAATCGTGCGGTAACAGTATCCTATGAATTTGTACTAGCTGAACCTTTGACGCATAAAATCTTTTAATTTACTCGCTACGCTTACGTTACAAATACTTTAAAAGTTCGTGCTTGGGCTACGGGAGCTATCAGCCGAATCAGATGGTGATATAAATTAGTTGTGTGTAAACTATGGCTAGAACGATGTTTATTATTATCAAAGCAACAAGGTGCAACCCACCCAAACCAGCACAAATTGACGTCGCTTGTTATTATAACCTGCTTTTTCAGATGGTCGCAAGGTTAGCCTTCAGTTACATGCTGATTGCCCGTTCAGCACGACCTCGCTTATCGATTGCCGTGCGGCTTTTGCGAGCTCGTTTCATTTTGATTTATGATTATGAACTTTCATTACGGGACCATTTAATTTTTAATAGAAAGTGATGTGGTAACAAGAACGTTAATGATTTTGTGGGGTATTAAGACAAAGTACTACTAATTGATCTCAATATATGCATATTAAGTACTGTATATGTATTTAATAATGAAAAAATATAAAACCTTAAAATATAATATAAAACCTTAAAATTAAACCTTAAGCAAAATACGGTTTTATATATTACAATTGTCCTACGTTCATGTTTTATCAGTTGATTTATAGTCATACTAGCTTTTGCCCGCGACTTCGTTCGCGTGGACTTCAGGTTCGTCCCGTCTAGTAGCGCAAAAAATGTGTTTTTTTACGACCTCACATTAGAAACCTCAAAAATTGTAGCCTATATGTTATTCTGATGTATAAGCTATATTGTGGTAAAGTTTCATTCAAATCCATTCAGTAGTTTTTACGTGAAAGAGTAACAAACATCCATACATCCATACATCCATACTTACAAACTTTCGCCTTTATAATAGTAGTAAGATGTACAAACAACAACATCAAAAATCGTATAGTCGTCACAAACAGGTGACATTGCAGAGTAGCTGTCCCGTAAAAAGCTATTATTATTGGGAACAAAGCTTATACATGTATGGACAAATATACGTCAAGGTAGAAACTGCAGCATCTTATGCAGTTATAATAAGGGTTAGTTTGCAACAAAATATTATAACCTGATGTGCTGGCTAATGTACTTGCCCACGTGATCGTTTGTTTTCGTTCTACCATTTCCTCCGTAAGCCTCCGCAGCTACGTGATCATAATAAATCGCCTAAAGGAAGGGCACCACCAATTCACGTCATGTAATTGTCTGTTACTCACGAGATTACGCCTATAAATACCTGTTAGGCCATGATTATCGGCTTCCTTGATGTTACTGGGAGATTATACTTTTCAGCCGGTGCCAAGCTAAAATATACCTTATTTTGGCAAACGTTGGGTATTAGGAAAATTTTAAATTGTTAAATTGTTTTGTAAGTGCTCAGTAAATGTTTTATTTTTATTTTTAACGGCTTAATAATCGGTTAAATATCTGCATATTTAACCTCACAAACATTTAGCCACACATAACATCAAATGCGATGGCATCTGATATTAGGTGTGGCTGAGGTGGTGTATATATCTGCATAGTAGCAACCTGTGCCCTCTTGCCGTATATAAAGAGTCTTGTCATATTCCTAAGGGAAAACTTCAGTAGGCATCGAGTTCCATTCTCTAGCTGCACGCATTAAAAAAGTGTCAGAAAAGCGGAATGCAACATAAGGATGGCACGCTAGCTTATGTCTGGTCCCCTTGTGATGGAACGGAGCTGGCGGAACGAGATCATTCAGTTTATTTGCACAATGGACGATAGAAAATGCGATAGGGATGCACCTCTGCAGCGATGGTCAAGATCTTGTAGCGAGGTCTCAATAAGTGGGGGGCATCATCAATCAGCCTCCTCGCTCGCTTTTCGATCAAGTCCAAAGCCGCCAGGTGACAGTTTACCAAACTATCCCATGGATGACAGAAAAATTCCATGCACAGCCGGATCTGTTCCCCGTAAGAATAATTCCTAGTTAAATGCTTGTATTGTTTTGATTTAAATAGATATTTATGTACTTTATAGTACTTTTGTTTTGTTACAAGAAAGTTTCATTTTACTAATAGATAGCATTGAAATTGGATGTGCTTTTATCGAAATAGTAAAAACAATGTCTTTTCAACTCTAGAGGTCGACAATCGAACAAAGATCTATATCTAATCAGCATACTGAATAAAAACCCTTTATAGAGTCGAATATTATTTATATTATCGAGTCATCTTTATGTCACATAAACAGTGACGGCGGTTTTATGTTTCAATATTGCGTCTAGAATATTACATAAGAGCATTTGGTTATTCATGCTTTACGTTATAGCTAGCACATACTATAAATTACATGATTTTTATGTTTCGAAATAAAACCTGAAAATTATGACGAAACCACTTATATTAAAATTTATGACGCACCTCAATCACTATTTGCCAGATTGAAAGAATTAACGTCGATCTTCCTAATAACACATATAGGTTGACTAGAAGAGATCTCTTTTAGGGATAAGCCCTTTGTTCACATTGTGACTTCTTGTATTTTCTGTTACATCTTATATGTGCAATAGAATATAATAAATAAAATAAAAAGGTGCATAGTTTTCATATTGGTTTTCGAATAATTCTGGGCTTCTGGGTCTAGAAAAAGTAAATTGAACTCATGAGGCAAAATGCATTTAAATACACCTAAAATTTTCACGTAAATGCGGTTAAAAGTCGGCTTAACTTTGGGTAAGGAATGTTTTTGCGGCTGACTTTCCACAAAATTACATTATTCATTTATTCACCATGTTTTATATAGAACATTAACCATGTAAACATTGTGTTTTTTCTGAATATTGTTCATACACGCGCCCGCTTGAATATTTAAGGCTATATTTACTTCTTCAGGCGTTCATGTTTATTCTGCGTAGGAATGTCGCGGTCGCAGTGTTGATAGTTTTCCATCAGTAATTTTTGCAACGTATTTTTACGATGTAGATTGTAGGTATATGAAATGAATGACCACAAAGTTAAAGATTTTTTAAACCACTGCCAGTCCTGTTAAGCTAGGTTGTGTCAGGACTTTTAAGAGAAAGCTAAACTATCGGGCTCCCTAACAAGACTGAATTAAAGTAACTATGCGTCTTGTTCTAGGTTCAAACTAAACTTAAAATTATTACAATATAAGTTGTTTTAATCTATCAAAACGTATTTTATATTCACTTTATTGTAATAGTCGATTTTTGACTACGGTGGCCAGTCACAACGACTAACCGACTGCGTGGGACATAATTATAGTGCACAAGTGTGTGCGCAAACACAGGTGCACTCTCTATCCTTTTCACTCTCATAGCCCGATGGGACAGCAATCTTACACGACCGGAGAGAGATCAGACGCAGGACCAAAGACTTTACGTGATTTCCGAGGCACGGGAGTGAAACACCGCCATCTTCCAAACTCCGGGCTACCCGGAGAATTTCTGAGCAGTAAAACCCAGGTACATATTTTAGTCCGACCCGGGGATCGAACCCGAGACCTCTGGCGCAGCCGTCGCTTTAAAATGCGACCCTCTAACTGCTGCGCCACCGAGGCAGTTGTTCTTTATTAATGTAATTGTACTTTGAATGCTATTTTATTTGCAACGTTGCCACAATATTGGAAGTGTCTAGATAATAAGGTACATGGTAGCAATCCCGTATCCTACTTCTAATGTTAGTGACCATAAAAGTTCAAGTCAATATGCTATATTATTGTTCGAATAAGAAAACTATGCGTAGTCGAAACTTTCGACTCGAAAGACGAAGTAAATGCTATCTTAACGGTACGGTCATTACACCTAAGAAAAAGTTATCCACCCATGAAATTGATTGTAAAACGCATTAGAGGATAGTCTTTTCCTGTCGAATGCTATAAAGCAAAGGAAACCTGCCATAAAAGAAGGTGGGTAGAGAGACGCGAAGTGCTTTCAGTGAGCCTATAAAAGCGCATCGTTTATACACCTTATCATACTGAATGGTATAAATATTTATTATGTGCGATATTTTATGAGGCTGGACCTAATACTCATAGATGAGATGGGATGGAATAATGAGCTATATTTCAATAGCTATGTTAGGTCATTCGTTTAATTTTTTTGTCTAAATGACAATTAGGAAACTAAAATGCAATAACTGAAACTTTTTAAGATTTTTCATCTTTTAGTGTAATCCAATTTCTGCTTGTCGGCCTTTTATGAATTATGCTCGTATTGAATTATAATTATGAAAAAGGATCAAAGGATGAACCTTTCAAAGAGTATTTTAATTGCCTATTACCTTTTATAGTATCTATAAGCGCATAAAGTAGAAATTCAACTGAAATAACCAAACTGAAATAGCCAGGTATGCAGGAGATATTATAGGGCCCATATGTTTGCGCAATACACAAGTGCACTCTTTGTTCCTTCATTCTGATTAGGAGTAAAGGAGTAAAGATCAGGTAGTAAAGTTAAGCCTTTGGTCCTGACCAGAGTCTTGACTTTACTACCACCAACTTACTAACTCCGAGCTGTTTCCTAGTATTTACAAAACAGAAAAACCCAGAAACATATTTTGGCCCGACCCGGGATTCGAACCCGGGACCTCTTGGGTAGTGACCTAGCGACTTACCCACTACACCAACGAGGCAGTATCTACTCATAGTACTCTAGACATAGGTTACGGTAGAGTTTACACAAGCACGACATACTCATTGCATTACATTCCTAAAGAAAGCTGCCGTAAAAGAATATATCGTCCAGATAGAAAGCTACGAGCTTTTAAATAGGAAATGACGCTGTCCACGAAGCGTCCATTACTTTTCTGAATGTTGATTAGTATATATCGGCGTAAGTACCTCCAGACAGTTATTATGGTTTCACGGCCGCCGCTCCAATAAACCTATTTTTGTCAATCGGATCGAATTCTATGGAGCGGACTATCGATTAAAATGATGTATGGTGTGTGACGTGCAGTATGTGGGGTACGAAAATAGTTAGTGTAAAAGAAAACGATAGTGCTGCGTCATTCCCTTAGGAAATGAGTTTGTAAGTGAATTTCGTTAGAACTCTGAAGGTATTGTGAATGAACAGCTGGTTTAAATACTTAATGATTCAGGTACCTTTCAGTATTTTTTTTGTACTAAGCACAGCGTGGGGCTCTATTTTAGACACTCGCGTCAATAATACGAGTGATTTTCATTCGAAAATCAATTAATATACAACTAAAATCACAATTAATGTAGACGGAAGTAGTTACAAAATTGTGCTTGTGTGTGATATGGATTTTGATCGTTTTTCACTCACAAATTGAACATTAACAAAGTAAATAGCATAGAAGCCATACCAACGCGAGTGATTCGATTAAAAAATCGGTTCCATGGGTCCGGGACTATCCTTTTTCGTATAATCTTAAAAAAGTACAGTTTAATATCTAGTAAACGTCAAATCTTATGAAAACAACAGTGTTTATTACGATACATCAAGGTTCATTAGTGCATTATTTCTACGCCTCACACCAGTAGTTTCTTAAGTATTCTTTTCCCATACCAAGGCAAGACTTATTTGCATGTCTTTCCCTAGTGACTTACTAAGATACACTGTTGTTGTTGTTTATGTTTGGCTGCCACTTTAGTAATAGTAGTTGCTCATTGGAAAAACACTGCACTCTCCTTAATAACCGCGGGTGCAGCTTGCACGTCTTCAATTTATGTGCAGCTACCGCCAAGACTACTTATATCAGTTTTAGTTTGCAAGCCAAGTTTTTAATAGTGCTTAATTGTTCGATTTGTTGCTCGATATTGATATTCAGCCACTTGACACTTGATAGTCTTTGCTGACTTAGTTAATACAGTAGAGCCCCAGAGGAGCCACTGTCACTTTTGACATATCGACAGCCTATTAAATTCTTCCCGTCACCCTTCACGTTGTTGTTCCTATTCATCACGTTGTAGCTGCTGTAAAAAGAAGCACGTTTTATCCTGTAATTATTCACTCGATTATTGATCTCGTCGTTACTTATCTGAACGGAGTCACGTTGTAGGCGCGAGACACCCATTTGTCAAGGCGACACCTCTGCCTCTTTGTTATTATCGGCTTATCTTCGCTGCTATTTGAGTCCGTATTTACTGTAAGAATCTAAGAGGATAGTGTGCGCGCGAGCTTTCATACAAAAAGTGATAACATTATTCATAATATTGAATACAATACTAAAACTCAGTTTTATCTTTACTTTGGGGATATAATAACAAGTTTGCAACAGTTGACGTAATGTAGTGTAACCAAGGGCTCTGTTTTTAAATCATTCGCGTAAATGGTATGCTATTTTCGTTCGGATTCGGATTCGGAACAATTGAAAGTCAATGAAAATTTCGCGAAACATATAGACGCAAGTGATAACAAAATTGAGGTATTTTTTATCACTACTGTGCGGATTTCAACTAATTATCGTTAGAAAATCGAGCATTAATCAACGAAAGGCATACTTCATATTGCCGGGAGTGATTCAAAAATAGGGTCCCAAGCAGTGAGTTGTTACTACTATGTATAAAGAAGCTATGCCAAGCAAAAAAATTGTCACAAAAACAAACAACAACAAAATTGTGACGTTTTCTTTGAAAATTTGAATTTCGAATCATGATTTGTACTTCGAGTTGATGGCCGGGTCATCAATTTAGGGAGCACAAAATTTGTTCGTGATGTCAGTTCCATACGCTAGTAATAGTACGAGTAGTTCAATGGTCTCAAGTCAGTTGTTTCGTCGCAACCCGAAGATGAGTCAACTTCCACCGCAAAGATTTCAAATACCACATCATTTCTCATTGTACTCGTAGTATAATAGTGTTTCAGACTTAGACAAACTATCCGTACATTTGCGAGCTCTCCAAGAAATATTACGGCTCAATCTGTGCAGGTGACTGGATCTACTATAAGCTGGAAGCGTGCCAGTTCCCACGAAGTAATTCACGCTGTAACTCTAAAACAACGGGAAAATACGATAATGTTTCGATTCCGTCGGCAATTACGACCGAATTATGTAATGTGACGCAAACAATCCTCAGTCGACGCTTATATTTGGGATTCTGCGGGCACAGTGAAAATCAGCCTAAGATTTCATTCATTACTGCCGGAAAAAAAGAAAAAAAAAACGGAAAGGCCTCTACTAAAGAGCGAAGCTTTTAAAAAAAGCTTATGAGGATAATTAACCAGGTATAGCCAAATAATTAACTTGAACTAGCAATCACTATCACTTATTACTATTCTCCTACCGATTTTCGGTAATAAATTAACTGAAAGTATGTTACATTAAAGCAGAATAATCACAGTATTACAAAACAGAAATCATACGTGTACTCTCCAAGCTTAGAGCTAGACCAGAGAGTCCATGCCTGCCCAAGCCCCGTAATCGAGAGCAAATCTGAAATAAAAACAAATGAATAATTCTAATCTCTCCCACCGCTGTAAATGCGTAAACGCAAGATAGCTTGTGTGAAACTGACGTTTATTAGTTTCATTCCTAACTACTTTTACATGCACATCTTAATAACCAGTACAGTAAATACGGAACCCTTTCTGCATAACCACGAGCGCACTTATACCCGGTTTTAACTGATATTGCGCGATAAAACCCGCTATTTTTGCACTATCCGTGGCACTTTTAAATATCCACAAACAATGAACGTTGGAAATAATTTACGTTGGAAATAAAAACCCGTGTTTGTTTAAATCACCATAACAATTGCATTTTTATTCAGCTGTTATGTTGCTGTTTACTTTATAGGATATATGGAAATTCAGCTCTTTATACTTAAAGGCTAGCCTTCAATTGTTTTACAGTGTTATCTGGCTGGTGTTTTCAATCGGATTATTTCCATATAATTTGCACTTGTAAAAATCAACCATGACTCTGTGACATACGAGGAATTGAACCCCGTGTCTTACGCTATCCGGGCGTATGCCTATACCACTCGGCCACCGTCACATTAACGCCTGTTGAATTTTGCAAGTGCTTTTTAACGCGTAGGCTGCGTGACATCATCAATGTTGCGAGATTGCTCTCACAATATCCGAAGGAAAATTATTTCATTTAATTATTACGGATTATTTCCCTTCCTTAAGTTGTTACTAATCTACGAGTACTTTTATATTTTGCTATACAGCCAAATACAAGATGTGGGCTTGAGCCTTATTTTTCTTCATGACTGTTTTGCTTGGACAAGGGTAAACCTCTTAAAATTAACTATGGACGCTGAATCACATCGGTTTATAAGGCAATAATCTACAATTTCCGCAATTGCCTTAGATATACTTATACTCGTATTTACCTGTCATCAACTTCATTAGATGAACGCTTCTCGCTTTTCCCGTTATTCTCATTCTCAAGGGAAATAAACAAGTGTCCATTAAAGCTATTACTCAATTTATGTATCTTTAACACACACCGGATAAAAGGTAAACAGATTCGAATTTGCAGATAGACTGCTAGGCTAGACACTAAAGTATAGACGAGAATAACAAAATGGATACGAGATGTGGAACAGTATGTATTATTTTTAATTAAAGGTTTTGCTTCGTTGTTACGCTTTTTAGTTTTAAAGTTTATTTTAAATTTCAATTATTCACATATAGGTTGTCCCAAAAAATTGTGTCAAGGTAAAGTTTAAAGGTAGAGCATCATTCCCATGTTCCGCGATTTTTGATAGCTTTATAGACATAACTCGAAATCTTATGTTACTTATTATATCTTACCAAAAATGCGGACCAACTTTGGAAAAAAGACCATTGCTTTTGAGGGGGCTCAGCTCTACAATAAACTTCCATCAGACATCGAGACTGCAGCTTGCATGATCGATCTTATTTCGTGTGGTAATTCGATTACGAGTATCATTGTATTTCCGAAAAAAAAACAAGTAACATATCTACGTAAATAAAACTACACGAAAGAAATCAAAATGCATAGAAATCGTGACCCGAATAAAGCAATAACTGTACTTACTTTAATAAAGAAAATTCGATCGGTGAACTTTTTTCGTATACGAACTGCACGAGAATTGGCCTCCTGAGCTTCAAGTGTAACATATTCACGTGAGGGTAAGTAATTCTTAATGATTTTAATTCGGGCCGGTTGGGTACAGAGAGGTTGTGTGTACATTAACCTTTGGCTAAGTTTAGCTCGACGGAAGTTAATTTTTAATAAGTTACTCAAGCAAAGATATTATGACGGATTACTGCGAAGGGTGTCTTACTTAGTTTAATGTAAGAGGGCTAAGAAGTTATTTTCATGATATCATTAAGTTAGTACATGTAGCACTCTTAAACAAAACACATGGTACGGGGGTTTGACGTTCGTTCTATTAAAGTTAGAATACCTATAAAATAAAAAAATAAATAAAATAAAATAATAAAATAAAATGAAATAAAATAAAAATATGTTTATTGACCACAAGATATTTACATCAATAAGCTTAAAGTATGAATGAACAAGCACCTTCAAATCTCACAAATTACCAGAGGCTCTCAAACTAGGCTACGCCTGTATTTTGAGAGACTATTTACAATTACTATGTAATCAAGCTAATAAAAGTTGATCTATATGGACCATACGGAATGCAGCACAGGGGCCGTACTCTTGAGACTTTGCCAAGATTTTTGGATACCGCCATCCCTTTCCATCGCAAGGCCATACTAGTATGAGCGACAATGACAGCTAGATTGGGAAACACAACATTGTATTGCAGAGTAAGGCCTCAGGTGGTCAATTCCGCAATTAATCGTATAAAATTTTATTGGAGAATCGTAAGTGGTCAGTGACAGCAATATGTGGTGACAGTTTTTGTATGGGCCTAATGTCAGAACTAGCAATTCTTCCATTACGATACGATTCAAAGTGCGGAATCCCCAGATTAATTCAGTTGGCGTTGAAATATAAAACTATTAGTTTCATAACCGACCATTTTGTGGGTATTTTATTTCTACCGAACGGCCGCTTATACGTAACTTTAGTTTTCACTTGCTTCGGCATTATGTATGTAGCAGATTTTTCCTCAACTTCGGGGAGTTTGCAACAAACTAGTGTCTGAGCTAAAGTTGATAATCTCCCTTATTTTCTCGGCACTGGGGCCCTACTTTTGAATCACTCGCGTCAATACTACGAGTGATTTCCGTTCGAAAATCAATTAAAAGTCAACGAAAATCACGCTAATGTTAACAAGTAGATACAAATTGAGTTGGCTTTCATTTAATCATTTTTTTTGTCACTGCCGTGCTTATGCCGTTTTAACTGATTTCAATTCGAAAATAGAACTTATCAAAGAAAATCACGCGACATATTCACTGGAGTGATTCAAAAATAGGGCACCTGTTCCCGAGACTTCGATATTAGCATTACTTCTAACATTTCAATCTGTCACTTGTTGCGGTTTCGTTGTAAGTTTTTTAGTATTTTAATATTCTTTTTCTCGCAAAGGCTTGTAAAAAGTTTGTGTTCAACCTCGCATGAGGGCCATTAAACTAAGTTTTTTGATGCAACTTATAAAAGCCAGACTTGGTTTATGTATTTTAATTAGTGGTCTAGTGCAGTGTAACAATGTTTTTCATTTCGTCTCAACTACATAAAATGTAAGTTAGAGTAAGTAATAAGTTTTTAGAATGGTATTAGTTTAGTTTTTCACATTTAATTAGATTGTCCACGTACTCACTTAAAATATTTTAGTTTATCTCACTTTGTGAAAAAATACAGCTATGAGTGTAAAATTTTAATTATCATCTCAATTGAACTGAAATGGGAAATTATAAATATTTTACTCAAAAATATCACTATCCGTGATTATTAGTATACTAATGTTTCTATTCATTATTTGTCAGTAAAATAAATAGTAGACACTATTTATTTTTTAACTTAGAGTTAAAATTGCATATTACATCTCGCTTTATCTATTGTTTGTAGTGAAAATCTTATTTGGTTCGTGTGCAAGTGATTTCGTTTGAAAGTGATAAGGCGACAGAAATCTCAAATGTAAGTCGATTCAACTTGAATAGTTCTTTAATTATTTTTTTTCCGTTTTTATTGTGTTTTGTCAGTGCCAACTTAATATTATAAATTGCACTTGTAAAAAGCATCTGTGTATGCCAAGGAATCGAACCCTGTGTTGAGAGAGCTATTTTACAATATTCGTAGGTAACGCAGAGCATTGCAAAATTCCTACCTGAATTATTTTTAAAGGGCCATAAACACCATTCATCATTGCTGGTCCAACATTGTAAACAATGTTTTTGTAACTTTTAAAATAATATCAGCAAATAAAATTATTTCACTATTTCATTTATAAAAATCTCATTGTTGAACAATGAATTAGGTATGTATGATGTAAGTTTTTAGTTCATCTTGTTTTAAAAGTAATATTTTCGCTAAAAAGGAATGTCAAGATTGTTTACAATGTTGGACTAGCAAATATGAATGAATTTTCAGTACTACCATTGCGTAGACATAAAAGCATCGACAAGCAGCTGCGCTGACGGGATATAATTAGAGTTTTACGGCTTTTTTCTACGCACAATACGTGTCATTTGTCGCTTCTTACAATACATCGCCGAGTTTTTGTATTCATTCGCTGATTTGAGCGTTAATTATTCTCTGGAAATGGCTCTGTGTAGTCGAAAAAAACCGGCCAAGTGCAAGACCCGCGCACTGAGGGTTCCGTACCACCCTTAAATTGAATTCGGGGTCCACTTACTTCCACCTAGCGAAAATATAACAATATTTTTTTACAGCAAAAACAACTTTATTTTTCATAGTGTTTGTATTAAAGACAAAGTTATATTTGCGGTTGATGAAAATATGCTTTATCTCAAAAACTACTGATTCGATCTCATTCAAACCAATTTTCATTGCAAGTTTTTGTTGAGATCCACATCATATATTTTTTTCAAAATTTTCACTTGCTTAGTTCAAAAGTTAGATGGTGGGAGGACGCCCATTTTATTACCACTTTGGAAGAGTCTATATCTCAAACCTTGAAGTTTTAGAAAAAATGGCTTTAAAAACCTCAACATCATTTTCATTAGAACCCTAAAAATAGGACTGCTTGGTATAAAAATCTCCTGTAGAAACTGAGATCGGATATAAATTTTATAGTGTTATAAATAGTTAAAATCACCACCCCGAGAAGAAAAATGATACATTTGTGAGTTACACTACAATGATGACTGCTACAACACAAACATTTAATAAGTTTTACTCACTTAATCTGTACCTAATTCCCTTCTTTGAAAAGATTTGATAGAAATTAACAAAAGAAATAACATTAACATAAGCATTGCTTCGGGTATTTTATTAGTTTTGCTGTCATCCGTAAACGCGAGTGGCGCTTATTGCCTTTGCTGCCTTCGCCGTCGTTTATCCCGATTCAATGAAATATTGCGTCTTTTCCTCGGTATAAGTAACATAGTAGGTATGTTAAACTAAATGTATAATACCTACAGCTTTTGAAACATGTCATTTATACTAAGTGCTAGCAAGTTTTGCGTGCCAAATCAAATAAGTTTCTTCATCACTAAGGCCCAGTTGCATGATCGAAAGTTAACTAATGGTTCAATGTTAAATATTTTAGATGTTTTAAAGAAAATATATCTCAACCAAATGTCAGAATGGCTATTTTGATGACCGTTGGCTTAGGTATTTTTTCTTCTAAAAGTAATGACATTTAATTATTAGTTGAGTTAACTATCGCTCAAGCAACTGGGCCTCAGTATCTGAATATTTTTCTTAAGAGAAGTCTATTGATGAGAAGTCTGTTTGTTATATTTAGATTTAGATTAAAATAACGTCCATGTATTCCTAACCACCGGTTAACAACTTTAGTTGTTAATTTTCTTTTGTTTTAAAAACGAACGTAGATCGAAAATAATCAAAAATGATGCTTATCATACATTCATTTAATTTTAATTAAAAATGAATATTAAACATACGTACGCAAGCATAAAACATAAATTATTACTTAATCTTTTTGTACATACATGCGTCATACCCAAATGTGTTTCATGTTCGATCAGATGTTTCATATCGTTACAGTTCTATAAACAGCTTCAGGTGAAAAATGCGAAAATAATGAAACGTCCCTGACAAAAAATCAGGCGCAGGTGTGTTGTGTACTCTAACATCGAATATTATTGACAAAATAGCATAGCCCAAAATGGTTTCAGGTGACTCACCGGACATACGCGGAAGCGATTCTGTTTTTTTTTATTATGGGCTAAGCTATTTTAAATACTACCGCAAAAAAGTAGTAATCATTTTACAGAAAGCAGTCACCTTGAATACTTGCCGAATCATCCAATAATTCTTTTCTAATCTTTCTTTTTCTAATTTTAACATCGAACATTTCAGCATTTTTAGAAAAAATGTCTGAACTGTAGACTTAAAATATCTGAATACTTAGATAATAAATACGATTTATCGCACAAGTATATAATGGGGTTAGGCGTATTTGTCGCCGAGTACTGGTCCTCAAAAATATAACGCCAGAGTCGACTCGAAAAGAAGAATCAGGCGTATTTTTAGGGGTTTTAAGCTTCTGTCAGGCACTCTATACCTAAAACAACCTACTTTTAAATTAACAAGGTAACGCGAATGAGCTTTTTTACAACACTTCCAAAATGTGGTCAGCGTAAGGCATGAGAACAACTTTTCAATGAAATTGATCGCTGCTGAAGCAATTTGATTAGTCATACTTTAATTAGTTACTTTCCTTATCCGAAGGACATATTACCTCTAACCCTCATAATATATATTGCAAATTTTTTTATACTACCAATTTTGAATATTGTCTTTTTTCTTGTCGCACTATCGCTAATGTTGACAGTCGCTATCGCCTGTGCATCGTCGGTGCTTACGTGGTGTCTCGTGGCCTAGTTTATTTTGGCTTTGCACATCAGCTTTTAGAGCATCGCGATCGATAACTTAAGAGAATAAAGTATCTACTGTACTGCATCCCATTTACTAGTCTAGTTGGAGTTTCACTGTGCGTTGTTACTACTTATAAAGAAGCTATGCCAAGCCATAAATGTGTCGCGACTTCATGACAAGATTGTGACGTATTCCTTAAAATATTAATGTCGAATTTACAACCATTTGTATGCGTTGGTGCCAAGTGGCGTCAAATCATGGCGCAAGAAATTTGTTCGTGGCGTCCATGGAGTTTTATAGCGAGCTCGCGTCACAAGTCAATAACTTTTTTATGGAACCATTATCAGAATTTCAAATATGTAGCAATGAATGTTTACTTAACGAACTTTGATTATTAGTAGGTTTGATGATTTTGTTTCAATTATGGCCCCACTTAAAAACACTTTTTATTAAAGAACAATAGAGTCACTCCGTTTAAAGTTGTGCGTTAATCTATACCTATAAAATGCTTTGTCCTGAACTACTGACTTATTGATTGACTGACTGACTGACTGACTGACTGACTGACTGACTGATGGATCAACGCACAGCCTAAACCGCTGATCGTAGAGACCTGAAACTGGGAGGGTGTGTTCTTTGTATGACGAAGGGATCCGATAAGAAAGGATTTTCAGAAATTCCACTCCTAAGGTGGTCAAAAAGGGGTGCAAAGTTTGTATGGAACAACGTGATCCCTTGGTCCAATCTACTTCAAATTTTGCATACACATTCTTTTACAGAATTGACGGAAGATTTAATTTATATTTTATTGCAATTAATCTCCTAAGGGGGTGAAAAAGGGTGACAAAGTTATCCTGGGGGTGATTTTCTTCGAAGTTGATATCAAAACTCTTTAGTGCTAATGATAAAAATATTTTGTATTATCATTTTTGACAATCATTTGACATGTCTGAGACACAATGTTTTGACACATGTTTGTTATTGATGTTGCTCTTGAGAAAATGCTCGAGAAGAGATTTTATTCCTTAAAACAGTAAATAATATTTTTTTGTGTTTAAACAGGGTAGGTATCAAGCGGTCTGTGTACAGTGTAGATTGCAGGTCGTCTGTTCATATTGTCGGTGGACATTCAACGCTGTTTCTGTGGTCGAAGGGTGTCCAATCTTTTTTTTTGTAAATTTTTCGTGGGGGCCTATGTTTAGCAGTGGACGGCTTTTGGGTATTGATGATGATGATGGGGTAGATCCCTACATAGAATTAACCCTTTGAATTCACGATTTGAATTCAAGAAAGTAGAGTATTCGCTATGACTATAAACAAAGCTCAAGTTCAAACTCTTAAGGTAGCGGTGATTAGTGATTTTCGTTCGACGTAGTGTCAAAAGACATAGAAAAAAAATCGTTTTCGAACGAAAATCACTCGCCATACCCAAGCGAGTGATTCAAAAATAGGGCTCCTGGTCTTTTTATTAGCACCCGAAAGAAATGTACGATTGACGATAGGCGTAGTAAGTATTTCCATTTCGTTGTAAAATAAAACGATATTATCCCCGTGTAAGTTTGACCAGATTAAAGACCGGGCTACGTGTTGTATGTACATAAAATATAACATTACGCATATATTTAAAAACTGGATGTTTCTGTTTGTTTGTTTGAACGCGTTAATCACAGGAACTATTGGTCCGGTTATATTTTTTTTTACATACATTGTTAGATAGCTAATTTATCGGGGAAGGCTGTAGAAATAGTTAAATGCGTATCGGCTTATAAATATTTTCACTACGATCTATGGGAACGGAGTAAAACTATTGCGCGCGTACGAAGTCGCTGGCGGGCCGCTAGTCTACTATAAAATGCTTTGTCCTGAACGACTGACTTATTGATTGACTGACTGACTGACTGATGGATCAACGCACAGCCTAAACCACTGATCGTAGAAACCTGAAACTGAGAGGGTGTGTTCTTTGTATGACGTAGGGATCCGATAAGAAAGGATTTTTCGAAATTCTACCCCTAAGGGGGTCAAAAAGGGGTGCAAAGTTTGTATGGAACAACGTGATCCCTTGGTCCAATCTACTTCAAATTTTGCATACACATTCTTTTACAGAATTGACGGAAGATTTATTTTATATTTTATTGCAATTAATCTCCTAAGGGGGTGAAAAAGGGTGACCAAATTATTCTGGGGGTAATTTTCTTCGAAGTTGATATCAAAACTCTTTAGTGCTAATGATAAAAATATTTTGTATATCATTTTTGACAATCATTTGACATGTCTGAGACACAATGTTTTGACCCATGTTTGTTATTGATGTTGCTCTCGAGAAAATGCTCAAGAAGAGATTTTATTCCTTAAAACAGTAAATAATATTTTTTGTGTTTAAACAGGGTAGGTATCAAGCGGTCTGTGTAAAGTGTAGATTGCAGATCGTTTGGTCATATTGTCGATGGACATTCAACGCTGTTTCTGTGGTCGCAGGGTGTCCAATCTTTTTTTTGCAAACTTTTCGTTGGAGCCTATGTTTAGCAGAGGACGGCTTTTGGGTATTGATAATGATGGGGTAGATCCCTACATAGAATTAACCCTTTGAATTCACGATTTGAATCCAAGAAAATAGAGTAATCGCTATGACTATAAACAAAGCTAAAGTTCAAACTCTTATGGTAGCGGGAGAAGACTTGAAGGAATTTGCTTCTCCCAAAGCCTGTATGTGGCATTCTGCTGTGTAAGCGCACGGAGTATAGCCTGGTTTTTCATTAGCTCCCGAAAGAAATATACGATTGACGATAGGCGTAGTAAGTATTTCCATTTTGTTGTAAAATAAAAAGATATTATCCCCGTGTGAGTTTGACCAGATTAAAAACCGGGCTGCGTGTTGTGTGTTTATAAAATATAACATTTATCTTTACGCATTTTTACGTATATATTTAAAAACTGGATGTTTTTGTTTGTTTGTTTGAACACGCTAATAACAGGAACTATTAGTCCGGTTATAAAATATTTTAGCTACAATGTTAGACAGCTAATTTATGAGGGAAGGCTATAGAAGTAGTTTAATGCGTATAGGCTTATAAAAATGTTCGCTACGATCTATCTATGGGAACCAAACGGAGTAAAACTATTACGCGCGTACGAAGTCGCTGGCGGGCCGCTAGTCTATAAATAAACACTTTTAGAAACTAGGCAAACTTAGTTTCACATTCATAATGTTTGACTTTAGTAATTCTCTACAGAATTCTATAGCTACAATATACAATTTAACAACCGCCAGCGTTGAGTGGAAACAAAGGGTCATGTTATTGACATTCACAGTTTGATCGACATTACTCGCTAGTAGTTCACGGCCGAATTTCGAGCATGGAATATTTATTTTGATTTAGAAGTAGAAGTCTATAAAGTATACGAGATTTCAAGAATTAGGTCGTTAAATCTTAATAGAAGTGTTTGTTTCCACAATGTCTAAATAAGTTCGGTTAGCGTTATCAGCCAGGTACTTTATACGAATTGACATTCTTTATTATAGGTATCTATCGAAAAGATACCATCGGAAATCTCATGCGAAAGCTGACAAAAGCGATGCAAATCTCATGAAATATTAAAACATGATGAAAACGTCTATTTAGGTATCTAAATGGCTGTGCATTTTTTACTAGAAATTAAACGTTTAGGGATTGATAGGCCGCTGCAGCTGTTGCGTAAACAAAAGAATGTTGATAAACACATCAGAGAGGGTTTAATACAGAAAACTTAAGTTTTTATACAGAATCCGTGCGCCATCTTTGATAGACAGACAAAGAGACCCGGCAGTTGGCCCTGCTAAGCAGCGGCAGAAAACATCTGTGTTCTACTGGTTAATAACAACATCACTAGCTGTATACGAGACGATTCCTCAGTGGTTTCTAAAGTAAATCAAGTCCTGAAATAGCAATATTCCCATATGGGCCGGTAATAATAAACGTCGCGTGCGCCTGCCCACCAAGGCCGCGCTTCAAGGGTGAATATTATTCCAATGTGATGTTCTAAATTTATTACGACTACTTTATGGGTCCCGATCGGTTTTATACTTTTTTATTTTTGACTCAAGCGAACAGCTCGTGTCTATATAAACTAGTTAATATTTAGCTGGAGAGTTTGTTTGATTCAACGCACTTATCTCAGGCACTAAGTACTGATCCGGTGAGTAACATTTATTTTGTGTTAGATAGCTTATTTACCAAGGAACGCTGTAAACTGATAGGTAATCAGGCTGTAAATCATCACGCTATAACCAACGGCAACGGAGTCGCAAGGGGCCACTAGACTTATAAAGATGATTATCTTAGGCTTTTTGTAGTTGCCCATCAATCAAATTTCTTATAAAACTTGCTTAACACGTTCCGGGACGCTATTCCAGACACAATAAATGTTTTATTGTTTTCACACCTGTAGGCGTTCACTGTCCCAGAACGTGTTAAGATATTCGGTTGTACTATGTAATTTAGGTTTCTTTAAATGGCGTGTCGAATAAGTACCCATTAGCGTTATTCACTACCTACTTCATACAAAATGACCTTCCATATTTGAATTATTCGTTGGCTAGTGCGTATTTTTAGATGGTGAAACAGGCCCTTAATATTTCAATACGAAAAATAACTATCAAAAATTAAAATTAAAATTCAAAATTTTTATTTCAATTCAGGTCACGAAATGACACTTATGAACGTCAAATATACAGTGAAAAAAATAAAAATAAATGTGCCCTAAAAGAACTGAACATGACGTCTCCTTATCTTTGGGCCCTACCAGCGCTTCGAGACAGAACACAGACAATTAGGCAAGTGCTGAGAAGAAATTCCGGAACAAACTCAATCGCAACTAGCTGCCGTAAAATCAAAATCATCAAGTTAAGTACTATGCACATCAAATAATAATATGTAAAAGCAACCTTCCGTTCAGAATACATTCACGATAATTTCCACCATGAAAATTTAGTAGGATATGTTCAAATTAGTTTGTTAACACCAGAGATAAGTTAAAATTTGCTATAACCTGTTGACACGTGTTGACAAGATATAATTCACTGTGCCCGGAGAAGCGACGCATAATTTGTGTATCAAGTTGGTCTATAAATTAGTTCAATTAACGTCACAGGACCCTTTGGAGTAATTAGCGAATTTAAAATATAAACTGAATCGTTGGGGCAGGATTTAAAAAAAGAGTTGAATTACGATAAAAATTGAATACAAAACATTGTCGTTCTAATTAGTTGTATCTTTGAGATACAGACACCAATTATAATTGTACGAAAACAATAACTTCAAACATAATAAAGGATTTATATCAAGAATTCATATTTAAATCCAAGATTAAATGTACTACGTACAAGCGTTTCACTTAATTATTTCGTTGTTATTTCATTAAAGTGACTTAATAGAACTTCATAAAGGCTCAAGAATAATCAAGCGCGCTTTCTGCGTTTAGCTTAATTTTCAGTGTATTAAAAAAAATGCCTGTAAATGTAAACACAAGTTTTCAATTCAATTCTAAAAGTTGTGGCCCTTTTATTCCTAAATTGTTTGATGTGTTGATTGATTGAGCACGATTGCAAATGCTGTGTCCATATAGTGTAAATGTTGACAAATAAGCCCTAACCAATAAATAATTCTAATATAAAACGTTATTTCGTATGAAGTATTTGGCAGATACCGCTAACCAGAACATATTGAGACATTGTGAAACAGGCCGTAAATAAAAAAAGCGCCGCTCTTTTATGTATAGCGCGTATACATCCATGTTCGTTTTAATACCTGCAAAATGCACCATGTAACGTTGTTGTGATTAACTTTCTTTTAAGTTTTGTAGATTTATGTAACAAACTAGATATTTTATGATTTTTGAAGCGCAAAAATAAATCTTGAAAAATATTGCATCTTAATCATTTTCGCGTTGCCACATGGCTGGCAGTCTGACTTCCTGACGTAGAAACGCATTTGTTTGGGCTCACATCACAAATCTATCAGTACGTTACGAGCTGTCGTCATTACTTATTTACAATTAGAATATGAGTATTTTACCTTGACGTGGTGCTGCTAGAAAAGTTTGAACGAAGTATTTTATAATAGTACTTTTTGAGATATTGAAAAAGAAAGGTCACGTAACTGTCTTCTTGAAAGTAGACTCTAAAGTTTTAAATTGGTCGGCAATTGTTTTATAGGTATATTTAGCTGTTTAGTTAAACCACAGAATATACAATAGTTAAACAAAAGCCATAGTGCTCGTTATTATTATTTATCATTATCCCGACGTAAAGTTCGCAAAACATATCAACGCGTCGGAAAATTTTACTCAATAATAACTGTGACGTTTTGTTTACTCATAATATTTGTCCCATTTTGTTTGAATTCAATATAAATACCGGTGATTCATTTGAATCGAAATGTATTTGTGAGACTGTTTGATAATAATACAATTTCAGGCGGCTAGCTGTCAAAAAGATAGAGTCAGTCGCAGAGAAAATTAATCGGTCGACAACCAGTTTACTGAAGTATTTCAATATTGGGGAGTTTGAATGTGACTCGCGGAATTTTATGCAGTGTTATTGGCAAAGTTTCGTTTCTGCCTCGTCGCCTTCCGCTCTCATTTACAATTATTTGACCACGGTAGAAATAATGTCTATTCACAGCTTCAAATCGAAAGCATACTATCTGATTGTGTATATTTTTCCAAGAAATCTATCATTAAATGTGAAATATGTAGCCAATGCTACATTTGACAGAACCGTCGTAACTAAAAAAAAAGTGATTTCATTCAAGTACTAATTGCCATTATTGATGTAAATAAATGCAAGTAAAAAGGACGGAACAGAACCAAACCAATGAGATAGGCCGACGAGTGCGACTTGGATGGGCAGCCTACTTAAAACTCAGTTTTGTGTTTCGCATGAATCTGTCGCGACAGCAGAAAGCTCAGATTTTCGACCAATGCATTCTACCAGTACTCACCTATGGATCGGAAACTTGGGTTACAACCAAAGAGATTCTAGAAAAACTCAGAATTGCGCAAAGAACTCTAGAAAGAAAAATGATTGGAGTAACTCTAAGTGACAGAAAAACCAACAAATGGCTGAGACAACAGAGCCAGGTGACTGACGTGGTCGAGAGAGTAGCAAGACTGAAGTGGGAGTGGGCTGGGCATGTTGCGAGAAAGGAAAGTTCCTGGTGCAAGGAAGTCCTAACATGGAGACCATACGGACACAAAAGACCAAGAGGGAGACCGCAAATGAGATGGAAGGACGACCTAAAAGAGATATCGGGCGGCAACTGGATCCTAACTGCCCAAAACAGGGAGAAATGGAGAGGGTTAAAGGAGGCCTACACCAAGCGATTGGTAGACAGTGGCTGAAGAAGAAGAAGAAGAAGAAAAAGGACGGATTTGATGTTTCGGCCCAACGTTTTCTAATTAGGGATGGTAAGCTTTATTCTCATTCATATGCGAAGCGTTTCAAGGATGGTGATTTTTCCATACGAGGTTACGAAACTAAAGGTTCCCATTTTGTGCCATCAGAGAAAATTGCCGGTAATAGCGTAGCCTTCGCCCAAACGCTTTAAAACTCATGTAACTTCGTTTGAAAAATTCAAGTTTTTTTTAAAGCTTTGCCTTTGTTGTTTTACAGAACATTGTAATGATCTTACGGTACCATTTTACAGATGGCGCTAGTTGTCCGTAAAACGTATATAGGCAGTTTGCACTCTGTATTAATTTATGAGATTTTCTGGGGGTGACTCGAGAAAAAGTTTTGATGTGCTTTGTTCTTGAGATTTTCGGTGCGAATCAAGACATTAAAAATATAATTACCGAAATCCAATCAATCCGAGGTTAATTCGTTTGTTTATAAACGTTGTGTTACCTGAATAAAGTTTTGTGTGTGTGTCTAACGGGTCACGGGGTAAGTTTACCTATTTTTGCAATTTGACTTAGTGTCCTTGGACTCTCAACTTATAACCGTTTTCTAAATGTGGAATATCTTGTCCACAGCATGAGGAAACGCCTTTTATTGTGGTGTGAAATTGATACACCAGGCCTTGAGTCACATTATTAACTATCACTATTATTGCGCAAAAGCAAAGGAAATTATCTTCGGCCGTATGTATAAACCTGTCCTGCTCATCTCACCAGTCATGGTCATCTTTAGGATGTTTACTTTATCACCGAACTGATACTATAATTGGATTGTGCAGCAATTGTTTGTGTCACTTGGATTTAAGAAATAAATTGTCTCATGTTAAGTTACTCAAATGCATTTCAATTATTTTGTGTCAAACATCAAGAACCCTAACATTACATTGGCGCCCAACGTAGGGCCCGAACCCACGACCCTGAGATTAAGAGTCTCATGCTCTACCGACTGAGCTAGCCGGGCTACGTAAAGTTTGCATATGCATGTTTACAATATTGTATGCGTGATTAAAGTATGAATAAAACACGTAAAGGTAAGTTTTGAAACTACTACTTAAGGTAATTTATGCGCACTTTGTAACTTAGAACGTATTTGGAGTATAGCAAAGTGGTTAAATAACCCAAGCCACCAAGTCGCTTATTACTCAAAGTTTCTCAAACTCACACAGGTAATAATGATTACAATAACATAAATTACGAATGGTAAGTACTAAGTATTGATCTATAACTTAAATTACATAAAGTAAGTATTGATAGTAATTGACAATCAATACTTTCTATTGACCTTTTGTCTACAGTGCCTTTACAAAGTTAGCACTGCAAATGTGTAGCAATTGCATTAGCAGAGCAACTTGCAACAACTATCAACTGTGGAACAAGTAACAAACAAGCACTATAGTCTCCACTGCTCTATACTATCTCGGAGAGCGAAGTGCGCCAAAGAGTTTCGTAATGAGGCAGACCCTCTGGACAGAGTTGAGGTCAATAACTCTGTTAAGAAGTGAGGGTCCTAAGTATGTAACCTTTAGTTTTTTTGGCAGCTGCAACAATGCTTATGAGGTTAGCATAAGCCTCACAAATTACTAAAGTAAATTTTTCATATTTTTTGAAAGTTTAGTTTTTAGTTGCAAAAGAGATTTTGACCTCAAAATCGTAATAACCTTATTAATTAGACAAGGTTCCAGTGCATGATCAACTTGCGTGACTTTACGAGGTGTAAATAAAATTTTATGAAGTACCTAAGTATGCTGATATTTTGACCTAGGAACCGGCCACTTTCTCGAAGGATTAGCATTGCTATCCAACGCGGCAACGCAGCCAGTATCATCGCCTCTTTGCCACAAGGAAACGGCTTCGTTATTGAATAGGTAGGCTGCAGTGAGTTGTTACTACTACGTATAGAGAAGCTATGCCAAGTTAAAAATGTGTCGCAAAAACGACACAAGACGACGACAAGATTGTGACGTTTTCTTTGAAAATTTGAATTTCGAATAATGATTTGTACTACGAGTTATGTCATCAATTCATGGAGCACAAAATTTGTTCGTGATGTCAGTTCCATACGCTAGTAATAGTAGTTCAATGGCTTTAAGTTTATTGTTTAGTCATGCATGTCTTAGTTTTAATTTGTTTTTTGGTCTAGTATTCGGTGTAACGGAATAAGTATACTGATGAAATAAACTGAATTTTTTGATTTTAATTAAAATGAGCACTAAATTAACCAACGCAGTGTAACGTTGATTTAGTCTTTGTAAATTAGAACATTTCATTAATGATCAGAAGTTCTAAAGCTCCCTGGAGATCACCTAAGGGACTAACACAATTACTACATAGGTAATTATCGCCAATCTTGATGACAAGGTTAGTGTTTAATTGATTGGGATTGATTTATATTGATAGTACAAGTTTTTAACACCTTCGATTTGTGACATTATTCAGTCAGGTTAGGAAAACAAGACTTATTGAATGTCATGTTGGAAGCAAACATGGAACTACTACTTATTACTAGCGTATAGAACTGACATCACGACCTTTGTGCTCCAAAAATTGATGACACGGTCATCAACTCATAGTACAAATCATAATTCTACATTCAAATTTTCAGAGAAAACGTCACAATCTTGTTGTGGTTTTTGCGACACATTTTTTGACTGGCATAGGTTCTCTAGGTATACGTAGTAGAGTAACAACTTACTGGAAGCAAACAAGGTTCTGTGTGCACTCGTGCAAATGCTAGTGGCCGCTTACACATGTGCGGTACAAAACAATTCAGTGAACATCCAAACCGGAGCCTTTCGAGAAAATTATCAAGTAGAAGTAAACCACTTTAAGTTTCAGGTTGTTCACTATTTGGTATAGTAAATACAGCGATATAAGTATTCGTATATCCATGGCCAAATGACTTCAGGCGTTCGGATAGTTTCTTATACTTGGATGAGTCAGTATTTTACATGGATGGTAAATACAGAATCGATTGCAAATGAATTAGTTTTGGTATCACCATAATAGTCTTTAAAATTGCTTTGGATTCTCTTTTCATCCGGGCTTTAAATGCAATGCCCGTTAGTATTTATATCATCAAACAATACGAATAAAGTGTAATAAATTATTTTGTACAAAAAATACAATTACAACACCTTTTTATATTTTTAACGTTTGACTTAATTTATCCCACTTCAATGGCAAAAAAATGTTACATTTTAATGTAGACCCTAATATGGTTTGCCAAAGGGTTCCTAAAAATGAACAGCTGAAAACTTTCCGCTAGTGGGTTGCTTCGTCATCCCCTCTTCCCTTCTTTATTCATCCAGTTTAGTGGAGCCGCGATGTCTGTTTGATATTTTATGGAACCCAATAAGTGCAGTGAAACTGTCTCGCTTTGTGGCTGCGTGGGACTGACGGCCGGGGTGATTACGTATGTTGCAAATAGTGGAAGCTGTACGCAGAAAAAAACCGCAAATCGATGTACAGGTTTGCAATTTGGCACGTACCATACAAAATATTTGGCAGTATTCATCAAAGGACATAACCGGTGTTGTCTCATAACTTCGGTCAATATACAATATTTTTATGTCTTAAATGCTAAAAAACATAGTCAAGTTGATACGGAACCCTTTGTGCGCGGTTTTTCCTAATATTACTCCGTCATTTTCTACGATCTCATCTCAACATCAGCACGATAGTAAGTGATGATGCAGCCTAGATGGATCATCATATCTGACAGTAATAACCTAAGTAGGTTATCCCTATTTTTTAAAACCTCCAAAGAATACTGCTAAGGAACAGTTGATTACATAATTATAAGAAGCTATCGAGTTAGGTAATAAAAATAGTTCTGCTGAACGTGCAGCGGTTTTTGGTTACAGCTTGGCGTTATTCGAGCATTACTTCATTCGATATTTTATTGCAGTTCGCGTTCCTGGGTCCCTATTTTTGAATTGCTCGCTTGGATATATAGCGTGTGATTTTTGTTCGAAATCGAAGTAAAAATTAACGTTAATCACGCGAAATAAAGACGTGAGTACTCACAAAAATCCCTCCCGTGTAGATTCCAACAGATTTTCATCGGTAAATTGGACCTTAATCAATGAATATAACACGCCAAGATGGCGAGTGATATTCAATGATTAAAGTCGAATTTTGGAATGAAAACCAGTTGTAATCTACACAAAAAGGATTTGAAAAATCATTGCTCAATTTTGTGAGTACTCACGTTTAGATTACAACTGGTTTTCATTCGAAAATTCGACTTTAAACATTGATTATCACACGCCATCTTGACGCGAGTGAATAAAAAATAGGGGCCCTGAACGTAAATTGAGTAGGGATTATTGGTTAGTTTGACAAACCGTAATTTAAGAAAAGGGTTTTTGAATTATTTTTCAAAAAGTTTAACCCATTTCAAGTTTACGCCTTTACCCATTTCAAAGAAAAAGGGTTTTGACAAATGACAGAGGAACACATAAAGTACCTACCTCTAGTCCTTAAGAGCTTTTCATTTATTACCTTATGCAGCGATTAAATGCACTACTAAATGTATCGAAATCGAACCGTAACCCATAAAATACTGAATCTATTTGGATTTCAAATAGACTACTTTAGAACGAGTGCAAAAATTTAAAAAAAAAGAATGAATTTATTTGCTTATAATAAAGGTTACATTTGTTAATTCTATGGCAAGCTTACCTATATAGGTTGTCAATAGCATGCAAATATATATTTTTTTTTATTAATATATGAAAAACTCTCCGATTGATAAACATTATTTTTGCTAGAGACTAAAATGAGTTCAGCCCCATTGTTCTATATCGTTCAGAAATCCTTCATCAAAAGACTTCTTACGTAAATGTTTGCTAAAGCCTGAAGCATGCATTGTCCCGGCAAGCTGCATTGAATGACATGAATTGTGTTGGAGTACTTACGCGTTGCAAGTCAATCTACACATTTACTTTGAACTCTCTATCAAGGGAGAGTGTTCACAATGAAGGTCCAGCTTATGATAGACATGTTTAAAAGTTAAACATGTTAGTAAAAGAGTCGTCCATGTACATTTATTCGCTATAAGATGCAGATAACTCTAGTTCAACTTATCTCGTCACTGCACCAGCTGCATTCCTAACAATAGTAAATAGCAGATGCTATCTCTGGCCATGTCTGCATGGATACTCTTTACAAATGTATTACAAGCAGCTATGCAGCCGTCTGTTATGTGTGTAACTTACTCGCGTTCTTACTAAAAGGATAATGTTGCTTGTTAGCTAGATTGTGCAAAGCTATGAAAGGTCCAGCAGCGACAGTCAGAAAAAAACGAAATGTCATATATTTTTGAAATGTCTGTTAGCACCAAAGAAACAGACAGCTACAGTAGATAAGATAAGATCAAAAGAAATAAATAAATATCAGCCAAACATTGGTGTGCAATTCTCTGGTTTCGAGGTAAGGAATTTTCTTCCTTGTGTTACGAATACCAGACAACGATTATGACGGGACCGTCTCAAATATAACTTAGGTACAAATGTTCGTCACACAATCATTTGCCCCTTGCGGGATTCGAACTCGCGACCGCTGGTTCAGTAGCCATGGGCGCTAACCACTGCACCAAACGTTAAGATAACTCTGTATTGCACATCAATTAGGTACGAGTATGTCAGTTACAAATTGGTAGAGAAAATGCAGAATTTTAGAGGTTACGCAAAATTATAGCTAACCCGGCCCTACGTGTATTTCGAAAGCTATATTTTTTTTAATATCTATGTCAAACCTACATTAAGTCATAAAGGTACCTAAATTTATCCTTCTCAAAATATGAAACGCCCACTTAGGTACTCTTTTTATAAAATAAAAGAGGTTTTATGATTGTCTGACTGAAAAAGTATTAATTTTATGTAACAATACCTTAATTTCCTAGGGGTCCCAGTTCCAACAACACGTGGGTGTGCCAAACCCATTTTCTTAGTTTCTCTGTTAATATCAAGAGTTTAAATATGAATTAAAGTTTGTTTTACCGTGAAAATATTCGTTAGCTCCGTTCTAAAAACAATAAAAAAAACATTTAAAAAACAAACATATTTAGTTGCCCATGTAGGCTAAAATCATCCAAGCAAAACCTTTTTTAATTCGTTTAGTGTCTGGTATACGGCTGCTAACCGAATAAGACTGTCTGTTGCTAATTGGAGTTGCCAATTAACAGTGATTAGAGGGCCAGCGGCCTGCCAAACGAGACTTGCAGTGGGAATTGCGTTGTAAAAACACAGTCACTTGGTAACGTCTGATTAGTTTTTAATGATAGGAGAAAGAGGATAAAGCAAAGTGTGGTTGCGAGTTGATATAGCTATTATTTAGTACATACACAGTAGTTTTTTTATAAGATACTACCTAGGCTTAAAGTCAGTTTTTCTCTTTCTTTGTCGTTTTTCTTAAAGGAAGCTTATTCACTCGTTTACACTCGTGTTTCTAGCGATGCTGTTTCGGGTAAATAATATAGTAAGGATTTTGAAAATCAGAAATGTGGTTTAGCTAAAAAAGCTACAAAAGATAGATAGAGGTGTTAAAATTTTATTACTCATAACAAACACATTGTTGTCTATACTACCTCTCAAAAAATATTTGAATACTAATCGGATTGAATAAATGAGTAAAATTTTTGCTCTTAAATCAAATTAGCTTCACCACAGCTAATAACTGCTTTTTAGTACATATAAGCATTTATGTAGAACAATTTGCAAATATTTGTGTCTTGTCTGCGCCTATTTATTCATTCAGCTTTAATGTTAACAATATCTATTAATATGAGTCAAATATCTACTAAAATCGTACCTAGAATGGCCTGAAAACTAGGTGACCTCAATAACAAATAAAAATAAAATGAACTTGATGAGATCGTTTAATTCTACGTAGTTTTAGGTACAATTGTCGGAACAATTTATTAAGCTCCATTTAACATTCCGATCAACAGACTTATAGTCAATTTCAGAGCTATTTGGCTCAGGTGTTCCATTGTGTTAGAGGCTAATTTTCTGTCTAGCCGGCGAATCAACCACGAGATTCTAACGCTGCTAAGACCTTAACAGCACAATTAATTTATGTTCAAATTCATTAAGTATAAGCTTAGGATGATTATTATTCATAGAATTCGTTTACTCTGAAGGTTTATTCGTTTTGTTTGAATTATTATGATCAAGAGCTTTAATGTTGTACAAATTTTGTAAGAAAATTGAGTCTGCAGCTATTGCGGTATCCATTTTAAAGAAATAAAATAAGCACACACATATTTATGATAATACCTACCTAAAATTTTCATTTGTGGATTTCAGTTTCAAAACTTATTGTTACAAAGCAAACTCGCTGATAAACTAGCGAAATGAATCTTGATATACCTACTGTACATTTACTTGAAAGTTGGCAAAGAACCTTTCAGGTAGGTACACTAAACTTTCACAATAAATTTATCCTGAGCTCAATCTGTTTTGATAATCAATTTTAATTTAGTGTCAGGTGTTTTCTTTTCTTTTAAGCAATGATTAATTACGTTTTAAGCCTGCATAAGATAAGTTACACTTTATTCATTATGGTTTTATTTGGAGTTTTTATGGAAAAAAGCGCCACCGCCAAGAGCCTCGCTCTAAAAATTTTATGATGACCGGTGGCAACAAAGAACTCATACATAATAATAAATAAATATATAAACATTTATTTCAGGCAACAGATTATGAAATACAGGCCCATAAAATAAATACCTTACAGACATACAATATAATCAAAATACAATTTCAATCAAATCTTTACTCGCTACTTTGTGTTGTTCGTGGTGTCGCGTAGACTTCCGCGAAAACGCCGGAATACGACACCCATCGGCCAAAAATCTTCTTTCATGAAGGTCGTCAACGTTTCAGTTGGAATTCTAATCACAAAGTAATTAAAATTTACATACATAGGTTTTGTTTACAAAACTTTAGGCCTAGAACCGCTTACTCTAAAATTATTACGATTTCATAATAGTTTCTTTTGCTGATTAAAATTTAACCGTACAAAACCTTCGTTATTAATGATTTATGGTTGGGTCAGTGTTAATTAGCGAAGTTTCGGCCGGGACTTTGCTTTAGCTTTTAGTCTCATTTACCTTAACTTTCGGGTCAAGTTCTGTTTTAATTAGTGTTTCTTTGTGTATGGTTAATACATTCCGAGAATTTAAATTTGTTTTCTATTGTTTTCAGGCAATATTTGCGGAATAATTTCCCATTCGCTTTTGACGGAACGCATATACAGCGTGTGGCCTGTGTGTAATAGGAACAAAAAATTTAAACAATGATTCTACAGAGTATTCGTAGTTACCTTGACCTGGTCATAGTGCTCCAAAATGCTTTAACTAAAAGATATAGTAATCCAAAGTTATAATCTCTAGTCAATGTATATCAAAATCGTTAACTTGTTGTAGTAAATGACAATGTCAAGTTCATTTGTTTACAATACATTGCTGGTTCGATTTATTTTGTTAAAAAATAAAGCTATTTTTCAATTTTTTTTTTAACCATTTAACATGGATTACTCGTCACTTAAAGGGCCTACATTTTAAATTTTTTGCTCCTATTACTGGTCACACCCTATATATATGTATCTACATCGAATTCCATTGAATATGTGGGTGAAATGGTTATATGTATATGTATACACTATCAAGATCGACCAAAGTTTGCCTTCAGACAGATTTTTTCCAACATTTCAATGTATTAAACTGACTTTAAAACGTACAATACTTTTTCTAATATTATCGGCTTAAAGTCATACTAAAAGTCTGACCATTACAATGACGATAGTTAACCAAAGGCTGTAAGTCATGTCAGGGGCTGTATCCCGGATTCCCGCCCGGCAGGACAGTTCTGGCAGTGAAGTTGGAGTAAACCCGCATTGTGTGTTGTAGCTAGCTGCCAAATCTCCCTTTGTATGCTCTGAACTGTAAACACTTATATCATTGTATGTAGGCACTGACAATCGGAATGTAGGTTGCATGTTATGTATTGTTTTATAAGTCACGATAGCAAACTTAGTGAATCGAATCTTACTTAACACTAGCAAGAGGTTGTGCCATTGTGGCAAGAGTCAACATTTCTCCCTAGGTTGAAACATCAATCAAAATCAATTATCAAATAAACTGATGATAGCAGAATAATATTTTTTATAGTGTTACAGAATTTTTAAAATAAAGAACATGCATGATAATAATAATAAAAAAATGTATTATAAAAATATATAGTGTATAAAATATATAGTATGTAATGTTTTAAAATTACGAATGTTATTTTTTGAAAATATTTTACATGCCATAACTGTGGCGAGACATGTCGAACTCTTTATTGTAAATGTCCACCCAAATGTACCGTGTTTCTATGTAAATAAAGAATTGAATTGAATTGAATTGAATAGTTTACCGCAATTGAATTTAAGAAAATCATCTTAATTAAAGCTCGTGTGATTATTTCAACTCAAATCCAAATTTTCATTTTTAGATATTTAGTATTTACGACTTGTTTCAAAGTGTCCTAATAAGTTTCTGTTAACGTTATCTGACTTACTTCACACGAAATGACGTTCCATTTTTTTACTATCCGTTGATAGTGCTTATTTTTCGATGGTGAAACAAGCTCATAGGCAAAAGCCTATCTCTTCAGAGTTTTTTTTTCTCTATACATATAGGATTCATACTTCTACCCGCCTGCGATGAAGCCCAAACGAGGGTTATTAAACTAAGTAACAAGAAACATAAACCCGAAAATAATAAGGAAACCGATATCGGAAAGATGTCTCAGCGCCAATTTACTTCTGGGTCACAATAAAACAAGGCTTTCACATTGATATTAACCACCAAATTGATTCGATAAAAGTAGCCTTTATTGTTATTCTGCGCCCTGTTGCTTTTCAATGGCACGAGTAACAGAGGGAAAAGAGAATATTTTCTGTACTGATTGTGGAGACTTGATTGCTCTCAATAACACTCCATCTCGTCATGAAATGAGACAGTTTTTGGGGTAATATCAATGATAGCTTTTTTTTCTCCTAAAATAATGCCAACGGAGTTATATTCTTAGAGCTTTTTCAGATTTACTTAAGGGGTTCATGATAATAATGTTTTTTTTGACCTAATCCTAATTATCTTACGATACATATAGTACGTGCCATCCACGAAGGCGCGCGCCGCATTTCGTCCTAATCGTTTATTGTACATTTGTGCCAATATTTGATGATATTATAATGAATATGACTATTAAATATTTATTATTTCATATTTTTATATATGCCATACACCCCGTACCCCAAGCTTTCCTGAATCAAAAACGAATGGCGCGCGCCTTCGTGGATGGCACTATCTATACTTGTGACCATCTTGTGCCTTTCACTCCATAGGATTTTTATTCTTTCACCTTTCGTTAGCCCAGTGTCGGAAGTCTCGACTCGTTGGAGTCTCTATGTAAAAAAAATCCCTGTCGAACAACCAGGTGGCGCTCGAAAAACGTTGAGACAAAATTGGTGTTTTCATGTAAGTATTTTTGATTGAGAAGATTTTTTACTAAACATATTCCTAGACGTAAGTTAAAAAGATATTTGATGCAGCAGAAAATCAGAAAATTTGGCATAGCGGTGGCAAAATGACAAAGATTTACATTTCTTGTGCTTCAGACTTCGGCTGCTTGTTAGGACATCGCCCATATAGGACAGAGCATAATAAAATACGTCTTTTTTAGGGTTCCGTAGCCGAATAGCAAAAAACGGAACCCTTATAGTTTCGTCAAGTCTGTCTGTCTGTCTGTCCGTCCGTATGTCACAGCCACTTTATTCTGAGTCTGTTAGCATCACACAGCTGAAACTTGGTATGTACGTATCTTGTTCAGCGCTTTCCGATTCAGATACAAAAAGTAAGAAAAAATAATATTTAAGGGGGTGCTCCTATACATGAAACTAAAACCTAAAATTTTTTTTACTCAAACCTATGCGTGTGGGGTGTCTATGGATAGGTCTTTGAAAATGATATTGAGGTTTCTAAAACCATTTTTTCTAAAAGTCTATGGTTTGAGATATTTTACCACTTTATAAATGGGCGTCCCCCCCATCTAACTTTTGAACTAAGAAAGTAAAAATTTTGAAAAAAATATACGATGTAGATCTTAGCAAAAACTTGCAACGAAAATTAGTTTGAAAGAGATCGAACCCGTAGTTTTTGAGATATAGCACATTTTCATCAACCGCAAATATAACTTTGTATTTCATACAAACACTATGAAAAACAAAGTTATTTTTGATGTCAAAAAATATTGTGATATTTTCGCTGGGTGTAAGTGGACCCCGAATTCAGTTTAAGCGTGGAACGGAACCCTCAGTGCGCGGGTCCGACTTGCGCTTGGCCGGTTTTATTATTTTGATAATATGGTCTCTGATTAGTGATTCCATTACTAAGGACTAAGTGCTTGGACATTTTACTAACGGCCGATCCCTATATGCAAACATAGTCAAAGGTAGATAGCACCAGTGCAAGCTATCCTCGACCGAAGATAGCATTTCCTCGATCGAAGATAGGATTTCCTACTGCCAGATGTTTTATAGGGACAAAAAATCTAAAGGTAGATAACTATTACTATCTCTAGTAGGGAAAACCACAGATAGAATGGATATAGGGAACGGCCGTAAGAGGGTATGGTAAGGACCTAAATTGCCCAAGGGATAACCTTAGTTATTTTGAATGTCAAATGGACAAATATTGGACAACACATTCTAAGAATTTGTTTACAAAAATAGACTAAATTGGGCATTTGAATACGAAATTGGATGTCATATTTTCATTGTATTGTTTTTACTCAACAAACGTAGGTGGTATATACTTTTTTGCTTACACAACGTCGGCATAGTAAATGCTTGTGAGCCTTACTCCCTCTCTTAAAACGTTTTAATTTTGCTAATACCACAGATTAATAAACAATGTAATACTCAATTAGTGTGATTGTAAAATAAGATATTTATTTTAAACAAAATGATATAGATCTTTTGATATTTTAGGTTTCGACTCTTTATAAAATTTAAAAGTATTACCTGTTCTAAAATAAGAGAAATAAAAACAGTGATCAAAATAACGAGAACTCAAGCTAATTTAATTGAAACAATGAAAGGCACAAACAGTTGAATCTGTCGACGCGCCGTATTGTTAACCGCATTGTCACTAGCAACCGCTTAATTTGAATAAACCGACATAAAATAATGCAATTCTAACGTGATTATTAAGTTTTATGTTGACAAAATATCTTTGAGTTGAAATTCGTATCATGAAATCTGAATCTGCATGACTAGATCGAAATGAATAGTTTCAAAACTTTAAAGTGCATCTTAAAAAATACATTGTCTTTTTTAAACAAATACAAAATCAATAATGATGAAATATTATTTTGTTAAGTGTGTAATGGGGATTATTCGGCTCAATAACTGATCGAATGAGAAGATAAAATAGCAATACCGAAAACTCTTTAAATTCTCAGTAAAATTTTTCGTGTTATCGTACTAGGCTTTTTTTTTGTTGCGTATTGTTTTTCCATTGTTTTTTGTATGGCATTCTCCGGGAATTTCCTGCTCGATCTTAATTGGTTCGAGGCTGTTGTGTTAATATCCGGCTTCACCTGTCTTTCCTCATAAAAACGTATTTCCTTTAATCTCGACTTGAACTCTTCATTAAGGACTATGGAAGCTCATTGTCTGGGTTTGTTTGAATTGAATTATTATAATAGTTGGAATATTAAACTAGTCCATTATACGTACTTATACATTCATAATTCGAAATTCAAATTTCAAAGATAACGTCACAATCATGCCGTCGTGTTTTCGACACAATATTATGCTTGGCATAGCTTCTCTATACGTATTAGTAACTCACTGTTAAAAAGTCCAAATAAGAGACGGCGAGTGTCACCACCAGTAAATAAAGCAAATACCAAGTCAGCAGCGCTTTATTAGACTCGTTAACAGCGTCCCATTTGCGTGTGAATGTATTTCCAGAATTTTTGCCGAAAGTCACGTTCTATTAATGGAGGAACAAATGATTATGTGCGTTTCTGCTGAGCGCCGAATATATTAGTGGTTCAATTAATTTTTGGCCGAGATACAACATTTTTTTCGGATGGATCCGAATACGTTAAACTGAATAAATGCTTTTAAGGGGTGGTTCTAGTGCTCAGATATTACATTTTTAATTTTATTATCTCTATGCATTTATTCTGTAGCACGTATGGAACGTATAGTGAGAATATGAATAAGTGCGTGACTTTGAAGTCAAATGCGAAACATAAAGCTACTTAACATTAGCTTCAAGATCTAATAATATTTTATTTGTAATTTGTCTAATGAGTACTGCTATACTTATGAATTCAAGCACATGAAACTAATAAGCTGAAAAAAACCTAAAATTTTCAGTCGGATAAAGTTTGAAAGCCATTAAAAGATAAGCTGAAAAAAACCTAAAATTTTCAGTCGGATAAAGTTTGAAAGCCATTAAAAGATTTTAGGCATATAACCACTAAAATATGCCATATCTAGAACTAATGGATTTTTACAGGCATTATCTTACAGCCGATCAGAATCTAATATCCGTCCAAAGCGCTCCCGAATCAATTGAAATGTGAGTGTTGAATCTTAAATTCTCATAAATCCGAAACGATTTTGATATAGATGAACGAGATTCGTTTGAGATTAGGCAGCCGTGACTCGACGTTAATTTCAGGCATTTAGAATTGTGTACAAATAATCCAGTTATGTTTGCTATTAAATACTCTGTTTATAAAGCCTTCTTTATTTGAAATTATTTAATAATGGTCTCTAACCGGTCTGAACAAACTCTATGGTCGCTCCCTTGTGGTACTACTTCCCAGAGACACAATAAAACTCTTTGCTAAGCTGTGTAATTGGTTTATTGATATGTCAGACCGATTCATATATAGTAACCCGGAAAATCACAGTATTATCGCGATGTAATTTGGGACAACGCCATCTGTTGGTTTATATAAAAACTAAACATATACCTAATATTTCTATCTACTTGAACATATCGCCCACCAAGGACAAATATGAGATTTGTCCTTTAACTTTACAGTGTACTGTGTAAAAAAAAACATAAGAAACAAACATAAACAAAATCCAGCCTCAGGCATATTCAAAATATAACAAATTAACATCTTAATCACAAAATGTTTAAATATGTACAATTTATTATTTAATCTGTTGCAATGGGAAGCAAAGACACTTTAGAAATAGGACGTTTAAAAGAACCCATTTTTGTTTTTAAAGTTATAACCCTAACTAAATTGTTCTTGCCCGGATGGACTGCAGTAATTCTGCCGTACAACCAACGACATGGTGGTAAGCCGTCTTCCTTCACCAAAACAACATCGCCCACCTGTGGCTGACTTTGTTGGGATGACCACTTGTACCGATGAAAATATTTGGTAAGATACTCCCGAGACCATATTTTTCAAAAATCCTCATTTTTAGCAACTGCCAATGTGTATAAGAACTAAACATTTGAGATTCGTAATTTTGGTCAGGTGGAGTCACAATAGGCTCTCCTACAAGAAAATGACCAGGAGTCAAAACCGTGACATCTTCAGAGTCTTAAGTTATAACTGACAGCGATCTAGAACTGAGATAAACCTCACCTTGAGCTAGAACCGTTGTTGATATCTCTTTAAATGTCAATCTCCACCCTGCTCTTAAGATTTGTTCCCCATCCTACATCAGGTTTGCCAAAAGAAAAACACTGTGTATAGGTAAGTATCCTATTATTTTACCTTTAAATAATTTATTTTAAGAAAGGAATGTATTTCAACTAATTATAAGTTATTTTTCAGTATTATTATTTGAAAAACATTAGCGTAAAACACTTCCATAAAATACCAACTTCGGGATTGAAACTTGCTTGTCTGGAGCGACTTTCTTTTTTACAGTAAGCAGGTAAGTAAGCCATTTGTTCAGTATATTATTTACTACCGCTTCGTCCCATTTAATCCTTGCTGACAATTGCTTTTGAATTATTATACTGGGTCTTACCCAGTCCAATGGATCAAAGAATCGTGAAATGTTGCTAATTATTTTTCTTTTATTTACAGGTTGTTCCAGCGACTCGAGGTTCCAGGTAAGTCCATCGATTTTCAAAGTTTCGTCGGATTTATTATTTAATCCTTCCTGAACATCCGTCATTCCACTCTCCTTTTTCATATCCTCTACCAATTCTTCACAATTGCTTTTCCATTTCTGCAATTTACTTCTCTTTACTAACTCATTTATTTCATCGACATAAATATTGCTTGAAGCTCTTTCATCTACCATAGGAAACTCCGTCTGTAATGTAGGTCCTACGAGAAGATTGTCATTGAAAGACATGTCGTTTTTACTGTTACACGAAGCATTTCTCCCAGCAGTTTCTCCATCTTCTCGTTCTATCGCGTGATGAGGTAAGTATACAGCCTTTGGATTATTCATCTTATCCTGTGGCCCTTGTTCCATGTGATTGATCACTTCAGCATACTTTCCTTTCACGTCGCTATTTCTGTTTAATTTATTTTCTAATGTACGAAACCCTTTTTCAGATATTTCCCTGGAGTTGTCAACACGAGGAGGATCATGCTTCATTGGAAGTTTTATCACATATTTACCGTATTTATCTCCCGTAGTTGTTTCCGTTAATATTTCTTCACATTTTGTGTCTTCTTTTGTAAATAATTTATCTTTTTTTATTTCAGGTTCCGCTTTCAGCTCCCAGAACTTCTTGAGAAATTCGTTTTCATCTACACGACAATGCAATACGTTTATTTTTTGCCCTGGTGGTATGGTTGTATTTACTTGCCCGGAGAGAATCCAGCCAAAAGATGTGGCCTGCGCCAAAGGCGCTCCAACTGGATCTCTTTTTATACCATCCAGAAGAATCTGGTTATAAATGTCTACTCCAAGTAGTAGGTCAATACCACTTGGAGTATGATACTCAGGATCCGCCAATACCAGCCCCTTAAGTTCGATCCAGCTTGACGGGTCGAACTTACACGTTGGCAGCGGAGCCGTAATTGATTTCAAAACATGGGCTTCCACTTTTATTTTGAAGTTGGGGTCATCTCTCGATTTAAGCTCTAAACTCACCATTGCCCTCGAAGTTGACTCCTTCTCACCCAACCCAGTTATTTGACCTAAAATTGAGGTTTTCCTCAATCCCAGACGCTGCACAGTAGACTCTGTAATAAAGGAACATTGCGAGCCCTGGTCTAGCAGTGCTCGCACAGTATCGATGCCTGTTTTCGACTTGACTTCGACTAACGCTGTTGCTAGAAGAGCCTGATTATGAACCCGACCTGACGAAAAGCACGATACTGAAGATTCTGCAACCTTTGAATCTACTGCTTGCTTTGAACAAGATACAGATGCTTGTTCTTCCACTATACCTGCCACCGCTACCGTGGCCCCCATGGTCTCCGAAGTAGCTTTACCACTAGGGTGCAAAAGTGAGTGATGTTTCCTTTTGCATACGCGACACCTTACAGAAGTACGGCAAAGTTTTGCAGGGTGATTGCTTCCCAAACAATTGAAGCACAAGTTATTATTTTCGACAAAACTCCTACGTGCATCTACCGTTTCCTTGGCGAAACCTTTACAAAACGGGAGTGTGTGTGCTTCCGTGCAATATAAACATTCAACCTTAGTAACATGAAGGGCTTTCATTTTATTTACAATAGGAGCACTGTGAGTTGCATTCCTTTTTGCGAAACTGGATCCTGATTCCAAGAATTCCAAAGCGCGATACCGGTCAGTTAGAAATTCTTTGAACATTTCGTATGTCGGCAGCTCATCTGCCGGGCTGTTACTACAAACGTTGAATTCCCATTGGCGCTTGGTTTCGGGATCCAATTTGAGAGATAAGATGTGGATAACTATGACGTCCCAGGAGGTCACATCTACTCCTATGTTACTTAGAGAAGAGAGACAGTCGTTCGTCGTGTCGATCAAATCTTTCAGAGCCGTTGCTGATTCGCTAACTAAGTTCTTTTGGCTCAACAATCTCTTAAGAGTAAGATGACAAATATACCTCTTGTTGTTGTATCTCTCCTCAAGCAACTTCCAACATCTGTCGTAGTTATCATTTGCAACAGGGATATGTCTCAAATATTGCTCTGCCTCTCCAGTTAAATAACTTTTTAAGTAATGTAGTTTCTGAACTTTTGATAAATCTTTATTGGAATGGATCAGCGCTGTATATAAATCTCTAAAAGTTGTCCATTCACTATAATTGCCAGAAAAATTAGGTATGTTAATTTTGGGTAATTTAATTTGAAAAGATTGTTTCCCATTTGATTGCGGCTGGTTGAGCTGGTTGTTAACTGAAGAACAAGATGCGTAAACACTACTGAGTTCATCTAAATAAGTTTTTAACTCGCACTTGTAATTCAAGTAACATTCCTCAGCCTTGTCAAAAATATCCTGTTTAGCATAGTTGGATTCGGCTACTAGTTGTTGGTCGGAACTACGTTCTAACTCTCTGTGACCAGATGAGAACTCAGACCATATTTGGTCAATCAACTCCAACCGACCTTCTACATACTGTTTCGTTATTCGGTCTTTCGGGCTTTTCTTGAAATTGATTTGAGCCTTGCTTATACGGTCATAAAGTTTAATTTGATAGTTCAAAAGGGCCTCCATATTGTTTACAAAATATTGACAGATTCAAAATAACAATAAAAATTTTCAAAGTTTTTGACAACTGCAAATATTCAAAATTTTTATAAGTCTTTGACAGCTGGTACAATGCGAAAAATTTCTAAGTCTTTGACAACCAAACAATTTCAAAATTTTACTAGTGTTTGACACTTCGTTCCGAAATCGGGCATAGGTTCCCCGTGTTTACCTTTTTTCGCGAATTATTCTAAGTCCTAAACTACAATTTTGAAAAATTATCCTAAGTCCAAACTACGTTAAAGTCCATATAAAATTCCGAAATCTTCTAAGTCCAAAGCTTCAAAGTAATAAGGTTCAAAATAACTCACGACTTTCCACTGAACACCACTCTCACACACTGATGATGCTCGCCACATCAAACCTTGCTCGTACCGCCGTACGAAACTCCTCAGGAGTAACTCCTGCCTGCAGCCCCTGCTGCACCTGGGCTGCCGCTCCTCTCCACTGTGGTCCTGACGCGCGCCAACTTCCAGCAGTCGAGTGCCGTCTGAGGTCCTGGTCTTCCACCAAACCCCTGCTGCACACCACGTTCACGACAGCAATCCACTGCCCGTGATGACGGAGAACTCAAAAATTCCAAGACGCCACTGGCATCCGACAAAGAAGGACCATGAACAAACTCTATGGTCGCTCCCTTGTGGTGCTACTTCCCAGAGACACAATAAAACTCTTTGCTGAGCTGTGTAATTGGTTTATTGATATGTCAGACCGATTCATATATAGTAACCCGGAAAATCACAGTATTATCGCGATGTAATTTGGGACAACGCCATCTGTTGGTTTATATAAAAACTAAACATATACCTAATATTTCTATCTACTTGAACACGGTCACTGTGTAAAATGCGTCTTTTGGCTTATAATGATGATGTAGATGATCTCTTTCCATACACATTCTTATGTGCGTTATATTTTAAAATACTTACTTTTTGAGTAGGTAATAAGGCTTTTACTAGGGGAGATTGTATGAGATTGCTGCAGAATCTACACTACCTGGAAATTGTTTTCAATATATAAATTTTCACTTATATCTTAAACTTAAACCGATAACCTATAGCATCTGAAAAGAATTCTTCGAGTTCGATTTAACTCTGTTAGATATAACTGTTTATCACCAAAGGAATGCCTCGCAAATTACGGTTCTTTTGCATTGAAATGGAAGAAAATGTTGAAAATAAATCCTGACCGCCTTCGCGTAACTCAATTACAAACCAATTGACGCTGATGAAATCAAAACAGTCAGGCAGCAAGGAGCAGACCTTATTATTCAGTTGCGCGAATTTGATGTCGAATTGTTTTTCGGTATGTAGCTAAGGGTAATTTTGTACTATCGAGGACACCGCCAACTTTGCGTCGTCTTTTGTTTCATGTGACGCCCGCTTTTGCGTCGTGTCATGTGTGCAATCGTGTCATGTGTGTGTGTGTTTTCGTTTTAAAATGGTAAGGCAGAGACGTCGATTTGTTTGGTGCTTCAACCGTACGACTGTAAAGTTTTGATTTGTTTTTATTTCGTTGTATACATTGTTTATGTATTTTGAATTTATATAATTTACCTACTTATTAATAATTAATTTCATTTCTTTGTCGCACCGCCCACAATCATTTCTGCTTAGACCATCGGTCTGGCTGGTAGAGAATCCCATATGTCGTTAACTCCACATTTTGTACTAATTTTGGTTGTGCAATAAAGTATTAATAAAAAAATAAAGACGCTTTTACAGCTTAAAAACGTATTTTTTTGTGTATTAATGTTGATTCAATATCTAAAAGGCAATTTGGCCAATATCAATGTCCACCTAGTCCATCTTTTTCTTAATTAAAGGGACAGGTGTTCGTAAGCATCCAATCACGTCATCACACTTTCGTGATCAGTGTTTAAGCGTATGGAATAGCTGCTATTAAATCCTTGATTATAATCAAAGTAGTTGTAAATGTTTTATGTCATGAGGCTATTTAGGCTCCTGTAATAGAATATGTATGTGGTCCCTTGACCTCCGTAATTGTGGTGTCGACTGACAACGTAAATAGCCATTAAAAGGGAATCGATCGGCGAGAGAAGCGTTTAACTTTACCAAAAACAAAAGGTTAGTTTTTTGGAAAATGGGTAAACGACTGAAACGAAAGTAATTTGGAAAGTTTTCTTTTGGGTTCTTATTTTATTATGATAAACACTTTTTGTTTTATCATCACAGTTACGTTTTCTATGCATTTCGATTGCATTCGTGCGGTAGTTCTTTTTCGGATGGACACATTACTTGATATTTTCGGTAAATCTTTCAAACTCGTAATCGAATTACGACACGAAAGTTTCATTGATGTGAGAATCTGGTATACCTGGCTCTACTTGCAAAGGCAAGGTATTCTTCGTTTCATGCTAAATTACTCATATTTCTGTGGATATTGATAATGCAATAGTTATTTTCATTACAATTTACAACGAAACGTTGATATCCTTTCGTAACGCAAAATTGATGATGACAATGACAAACTTGCATACATTTATAACGGTAATAACAGACATATTTCGTGCATGCTGCCCGTTATTTTCCGTGCTCATTTTATCGATGACATTGCATTGGTTGGCGTGACGAGCGAGCCGGCTATAGCATGCAATACTAAAGAAAGGTACCTCTCTATACCACCCCATAAAAATGGGACTGGGGATATAGAGAGCGAAAGGTTTATCTTCACGCTGTGTTGGAGTTGGATGCAATAATGTTGAGTAATAGTTTTATTATTACCGGCAATGATTTCTCTTTCTGTACTCATAAAAAGGAATCGACACGGTTGATGCCACTTGATTGAAAGTTTTCTGGTGTTTTTTTAACCCTTTTGATGTTATACTATTTCTTTAACACCTTTCATGACTATATTATGATAACGGGGAAAGCAAATTCATAACATCATCAATTAAGTTGGCATTAAGTCATTTATAGTGTTTTGTTTTGCGCATGAACTTTAAATTAAATAAATAAATCAAATAGAGCTGTCAATCAAATCAATGTATGCTAGAGCATAGTGTGAATATTTATATTGGTCGGAAAAATCCGTAGAGGTAAAAAATCTTATTCTTACTACACCGTAGCAGCTCCGTTACAATGTGCTACCTTACGCTACGGCTCGTAGCAATTTTCGTAGACGCCGTAGCACCTATTATGACGTTTCAAGCTGACACTGGTGCCATTTTTGCGGTTAATCGTCCGAGATTTCTGTGTAATTAAGAAAATATACGGCCACTTCGGGTGTTAATAAAATTTTAAGTTCCCAACGGTACATATAATATGGCACTGTTATACGTAACGCGTGTTAGAGTCAAGTCCTTGTTGTATGGCAATGAAAGAGTTAATATATCTTCAAAACAGTAAAATCTTTTGTAAAAGGTATTTCAAACCACCTTATTGTACGAGCTAGTAGTATTATATTATCTGCGGTACAAGTAAAAGTACGGTGCAATAACAATGTCATACATTTTACTTTATCAATGAGCGACATAAAAGTTGACGTTTGTAGATGTTTATCTTGTTATTTTAAGCCATGTCAAATTAACACAAGAAATTCGTAGTTTTTAGTCAAAGTTGGTCCCTATTGATTTTATTATTCCCTATGTAACACATGTACGATGTTAAATTAGTGTTTTAATGGCATTAATTCATCGACATATAATTACCGTGAGCGCGAATGTTTCATAATCAATCATTGTCAGTTAATCAGACAGCACTTAATGGATCATTAACGAGATTGTGCCTTCAGTTATCATTAGAGACGTAATTTGTTTATTTTATAAATAGTCTATAAGTTTCATTTTTCAGTTACTCACTTAAAGCTTAGCGTTATACAATCGTTAATTAAAATTGACAGCTATTATTGACACCAAGGAAATGACTTTTGGAAAACTCATTGGTTTCAAAGGCGCAGCGGTTCTGACTGTCCCAAATTGAAATTATTGGATTCACTGGCTTGTATTGCAAAATATGAATGCCATTTTTGGTCCCGAAGACTTTAGGCTAGTGTGAAAAAATTGGACGTATTTTTCCCGCTACTATAATTCTGGTTGAAATGTGCGGGGCTGTGTATGAACAAAAAAAAGTGCTGGCCTATGTGTGGCTATATTTTCGTATTTTTGGTGCTCTATTTTACAGTGATTTTCCCGTTTTGTTTTATGCCACCGAACAGTACTGCTTTTGACGTGACTGCATCATCCTCCATGTTGCTATTGCAATAGTCGCTTAGTATACAGGGTGTTGTTTTGGTCAGCGACGAGCGAATTAGGGGTTGTACAAACGATACTGATGCCAAAAAAAATGTTTTTTTAAATTAAAAAAACCCACAAAATTAATTTTTCATTACGATATAACGGGCTAGTCAAAACTATCAACACCATGTCGCCTACTCGTACCTTACTAGCTATACGGCGTAGTATTTCGTAGATACACGCGAGCTTCGCGCGAGGGTCCGAGTTTCCCCATTCATTTTGAATTTTTAGAAGGTTGTAAAGTGGTTTTCTCTTATAAAACTTGCATATAATTTAAAGAAAATATTGTTTTTAGAATAAGTATAACTAATATTATCATCCCTGAGTCGCTCGTCTCTGACCAAAACAACACCTTGTATATATTTCTGTCCACGTTCAGGTCAGAAAAAAGATCACCTTAACTTAATAATTAAAGATCACTACCGAACGGGTGAAAAAGTGACCGTCTTTTATTTTCAAACATAGGGAACTGAGGTATATCGATTAGTAAAGCTCAAGCTGAGACTCCGGTCCATACAAAATGGACTGGATGCGGGCAATTTTGTATAGACCGGAACGCAGACCGCAACTAGTGTGCCAAATCCTTAACCTTTGTTTTTTTTGTTCAGATACAAACAAAAGATGCTATGGAGCGCAGCGTCAGCGGTGAGGTGACGGCTGATAAACAAACATGGCGCTAGCGTGAAGTGCGAGCGAGACAGCCAGCAAGCCCGCATGGAGATGAACGGGACGGATGCGCGCGCCGAGGAAGCGGTGGCGCTGGCGCTGAGCGTGGCCGTCACCGTCATCTCCGCCGTCGGGCTGCTGCTCAACGTGTATATACTGTTCGTCATCGTTGTTACTAAACAGGTGAGGATATTTGATACTAGACGCCATCGATCTTTATTATACCTCTATACCACCGTCATTCTATCAGCCTACTTCATACGCTACCAGGTGCCGCGTGTGCACCGCGACGCAACAACATGTGTCAAGCTTCCTTTTGCATTTAGGCGCATTCTTCGGAGCGACAGAGATTGTTAGTCCAGCCATGGAACCAGAGGTTCTACTTTATTGCCCATATTAAAGCTCTGGCAACCACCTTATCGTGCACTACCAAGAATAGAATAGCTCACTAGATGCTAGTGTCAAGTGTGACACTAGCATGTCATTGAGACGCTGCGCTGTACAATTGGGAGGTGCTGTACGCTTAGGCGTGCAGCATCTTAATAAGCTTCCACTCGTTCTACCAAGCGTGCAAAAGTGGCAGACACAGCTAGTTCATCAGAAGTTAGAGCGAGGTGTACACGCTACCCATTATGTTAGCTACACATTACACATTTTATTTATTAGCCCCCAAGGCAAAATAGAGGGGTGGAATAAATTCAACGTGTCTTTCTATTATGTCTGTGGTATCGTAGCTCCCAAACGGAGGAGCCTATTTTTGTTTAGGTTTTTTTGTGTCGTAGATTTTATGCCGAATCTTCTCTACATGTTTTATGAAAATCTGTTCAGACGTTTATATCCGACGAGCTGTTTTTAATATGTAATATAATAATTATTAAATACGTACGTACGTACCTACAAGGTACGTATATCAATTTGTTTACAGGTAAAGTCTAACTTTATCTTGTAATACTACAGCAACACTTCAAATAATTTACAGGCATGAATGAATTGCATTTAATTTAATTGATACAGAATACTACAATTTGTAATGAATAACAAATCAGTGATACATGCGCACAAGTCGTCTCATCAAGCTCCAATCTGCTTTCTCAAGTCTAAGCATCATTAGGATTGCACATGACATGAATTCTATCATAGAAGATACGACAAAAAAATGCCACATCTCACAGCAAAATACGAAATAATTGATAACAGTATCAGTGGAACGAGTTTAATTCAGTTTTTGCTTCCAATAGCAAGTGACTGGCGGGAAGTGGTAAAGGTTGTTAAACAGAACTAGCGGACGCGAGAGCGAACAGCAATCTTAATTCTATCACATACTTACACATACACATACCTATACGACACGTTTGATGTACTGGTTAGCGCTTCTGTCTATTAAACCAGCGGTTGCGGGTTCGAATCCTGCAAGGGGCAAATATTTGTTGAACACGACTTTGTACCTAAGTCGTGAATGTTTATATGTATTCAAGTATTTATGGGAGACGCCCTCGTCATAAACTTTGTCTGGTATTCGTCATAAGGAATAAAATTGTTCTACATAGAAACATAGATCTACGGCCTACATGAAATAGTACATAAACAATAGCGCAAAGTGTCATTAATATTGCCTGAGTAGCTTTTCTCACCGCTAAGATACAGAAAGATGTTTGACGTGAAATATTTTCTAAGGAAAGCGAGTCGCTGAACTCTTAACTTTCAGCATTAAGGTCTAGACTCACTACATCATACCATAACCGTGCTAGGAGCGTAGGAGTAACCTTTAAGGGTAAACAACGCAAGGAAGAAAACCTACCGACCAGGTTCTTACGATCCTGTCATCGTAGTATCAAACTAGCTACGGAACATTCAACCAATGACGACGAGTTTCCAATATGACCGATTGTGAAATCTGTGATCCTGCACTTGAAATGGACGTGAAATTAGTATGATAAAACACAATTTAGCAAAGCAGTAATTAACAACAACGTGCACCTAGTCTCTTTTTAACCGACTTTAAAAAAGGAGGTTATCGATGCGACATGTATGTATGTGATATCGTTGGAATTTGATAATATTTGAGTACGTTGATCTATTAAGGCTGCTGTCACCTACCTTTTAACAAAGTTCAAATGCAAATTTCTCCCCAAAAATGACTAAACTGACTACTTTTTTTGAATGAATTGTGTAGAAATTAACTATCTCCATAAGATGTCGACTCTGAATTTTTGATTCAATGTTTAAAATGCCTGTAATTTGCAATCATAGAAGCCAAATTGACGGTTTTTCTGGTGCACTTTACTAGATCAGTTGTTGACATCAGCTATCGAAATAACATAAAAATGAAAGGAAATATGTTCCTCGACAAGATTTCGACTCCGTTTTTTTATTTATTGCTCTGGTGATTCCAAATGAAGACAAAATTGAAACCATGTTTTGGCATAAAATACGCACCTAATGACAGGCGATTATCTCTGAGATACATTGCACTTATTGTGTGTTATTTGATAAAACAATGTTATAGAGGTTCCTATCTTTGACTTAGCATCTAAATTCTTGATTTTATCTTGTGCAATATATTCTAAATATCTTACTAAAGTAACCTATAAATTTGAGATTTGGAGCTGTCACGAACATTCATCTTCGATCGAAATTTGACAGACAGCGCCGAGCGCTCGGAGGGGAAGGGTGTGTCGCTCGTTGTCTTCGCTGCTACTCTTTTATTTCGTGTATGATACTAATTCCAAATTTGAAAATATCACGCTTTGCACAATTTTTATACGGCGACCAATTCACTTTGAGGCTTTATGCAACAGGCATAAAGCTTTAGTGCATTTGGATCGTCGATTGTCTCTAATTATAACAAAAAAGTATTCGTTGTATTGTGATGTACGTACATACCATTGGCCATTGGCGTCAATTCCATACTGTGTGGGACTTGTTCATGGCATTAATTCCATACGCTAGTAACAGTGTTTCAATGGTTTAAACCTAAATAAATAGGGCAATATTTTGCTTATTTAACATTACTTTTCTTTCTACCACAATCTACAACCACAACCTAACTATAAACTCGTAAAGTAAAATCATGTGATGTGTATGTAGTTAATATGAACCTGAATTCAAATTGTACGCAAATGCCATGAAGTTCCATGGTTCTATTCAAGACCATATTCATATAATATTTCATTATTGAAAAATGTATATGGACAAAATGATATAATACCGGTGTAAACCAAATAATTAAATAAAAATTATCTTGTTTATCATCATCATCATCATACATGAAATACTTGAAATCTTGATCGAAATTTTCTTAACTACATTTTCTGAATGTCAGCTATAATAACTTGTGACATATTTCATATATGAAAATACAAATCATATCAAAGAACAGCGTTACATTAAAAAGCATTTATGTGTAAATAAATCCTCATAGCATCCAGCTGGTATGACACGTAGATCAAGCGCAGAACCAATGGCATCCACCAATAACCCTTAGTCCCCGTTTCTCGTGGAGTTTACATTCGTAAAAAATACCTACTCTGAGAAGTCACGATTTGGGTGAAGACATAAAGAGGCAGATAACCGGTACCAACCTGTACCGACTGACTAGTGATGTGCCAAGTCATCTATTTTTAATCTCGAAATATTTAAGAAATTCGTTACAACAATCCAATTAAAGACCGACTGACACTAGAAAATTGTTTTAAAACAAGATTCAAATCAAGACTTGAGTCGGAAAAGTCTCTGTAAAGCATTTCAATTCCATGAAATAGCCAACACGGCACAACACTGGTTAGTCGTTGCAGGTCAGTGCGTGTTACCCGCCTCTATATGTCTTCACTCTTTGGATGCATTTCGTTTTTTCTATGCTGTAAGTTTTTTACGTTATTATAATTGTACGTTTGTGTTTTAATCTGTGAATTTAGTTATATAATTATCAAAAGGAAAATGTTCGCGAAAGGAATTGACGCGAGCCCTGATTCCGAACTGTATTCACTGTAGTCGTAATAGGTATTTTAAATACAAAAAAACTGGTATAACATTAATTTATCACATCGACTTTTATAAGACCATCATTTTCTGTGTTCATCATACGCATAGCCTACTACAAAGAGATAAAGTATCAAAATTGTTTAATTACAGTTAAGATTTTTTTGTGTCCCGGACATATAAAATCGCACACACACATTGATAAATTCGGTAAAATCTGAGAATCTCCAGACTGTCATATGGCTCTTAAGGATTCCAAGCACGTCTGCGTAATTTTATTTGTATTTGTATGTTTAATCGCTTGCTTTCACACAGTGCTGAAGCCCGTACTTTTGTTATTAACAGGTTTTGGGTGAGATAAGAGCTCTACATCAGTTGTTTAGTCAAGAACGTATCTTAGAAAGACATTGGAACTTAACAGCACCGAGTTCGTGTAAGTGAGAGAAGTTTAACACTACATGTCTGTGGTATGGATAGCAAAACAGTTTATTTGTTCATTGGTAAACATACAGTTATAAAGGTATAGATATAAATAACACTTATAGATAACACAAAATCCTATTATGTTTCCTCAGACTATTATTTCATTTCATTTAGAGCAAACCAAAACCTACTAAAAATATTACATTTCAAACAGAATTAAAAAAAGAGTGACGAAGTTATGTCAACGACCTCTAATAATAGTGTAATAGTAAAAATTTTCTATTATTTCTTACCTCAGTACGTTTCCCAAGGTAAATGGGTGCCTGCAGGGAATATTTTATGTGATATGAAAAATCGGGCGATCCACGTTTCGACTGCCGAATCACAATGAAATCGTAAATCGTGTAAGTTATACCAAATTATTCGCAGAATATGATATTGTGATATTACTGGGTGATTTTCTGAAGAAAAATAACAAGATGCTTACCGAAATATTTTGTTTTAGATAGTTATCAGTCTTTCTATTTTCGATTCCCTCTTATCTATTGTTAAGTCCTATAGATGATATGTTTGTGAATCAATTATTATAATAAAATTAGTTTAGATAGATTTGTTTTTACAAATCTGCATAAGTATTAAGCTCATTAGATTAAATAAGTAACAAAGGGTTTGATTCCATGATCTCAATTTGGACTAAAGGAATGTTTAGTAGTCACCATAGCCGAAAGCGGCCTGGGAGTAATACCAGTGTGCTTTGGATCGGACTTTCAATACTTCATCCGCGAATCCTCGGCAATTGTTTTAAATGGTTAAATGGTTTTAATTCTTTAAATTGAAAAATAATTCTATTGTTATTTTCTAACAAAATAAATCGAACCAGCAATGTATTGCAAACAAATGAGTCCTGCAGTCATAGAACTTGACATTGTTATTTACAACAACAAGTTTGCGATTTTGATATACATTGACTAGAGATTATAACTTTGGATTACTATATCTTTTAGTTAAAGCATTTTGGAGCACTACGATCAGGTCAAGGTAACTACGAATACTCTGTAGAATCATTGATTAAATTTTTTGCACCTAATACAGGCCACACGCTGTATATGTAGGCAGATACTGAAAGCCATACTATTTCTCTCCACACAAGAGCCTTATTGAAATGGCGATGTGATATTCTACTATGTTGTAGATTTCATACGCATCTATGATGTCAACAAAGAGTTAATTATCATTGTGGGATGGTTAATCACAAGTAAAGTTCAAGCTCAGTGCGAATACCTTATGAACACAAGTACTCATTTTAATATATTCTCGCATCCTTGAGCAATAAGACCGCATAGAAGGAACAAAGCTAATTCGTTTCTCTCGGCGGTTGAGCGCACCGTCGCACCGACCGAGATTCACCACACCTGGACTAATTCTCACAATTTAATTAAAACTTCCGCAAATTACGCTTTTGACAATCCCCTATGCATATCATACAGTCCAAAAAGTGAACGGAAAGAATTAAGTTCAGAGTTTAAGAAATTTAACGCCAAGTAATTAACATTATAATAGATCTTGACAAAACCACTGCGGTTTGTCAGCAATACTGCATCTGTCTCAGGTGGGTAATGACCAACGTTATGAGGTGTAATGTAACATTCGCATCGAGCGTGTTACGCATCGAGCATGTTACGCTATGTGTGTCTTAAAATTTGCGTAACATGCTCGTCAAAACTCTGTACAAAACCGCGTAACAGTCAAAGAATTCGCCAAAAAACCGACGAGCAGCTCGTTGCTTTCTCGGTAACACGACGTACTGGCTGCACGAATGCTCGCTGTGTAATATGTTACATTACACCTCGTAACGTCGGTCAGTACCCACCTTTACGTCTCTAAAAATATTTTATACATTAAATAGCTTCCGTAACTATCTTAATAGAAATAATATCAGGAATATGTAGGTGAAAGATTTAAGTTTCGTTTTGATATTATTTTTTGTTAAGTTTTGTTTGTAATCGGGGGTATCTCGTTGATAAATCTCGTTAATGTAGAACCTAGATTAAAGTTATAGAACTATGAAAGTGAATTATGTTGCTACTGTAGCAACACATTCATACATTTTAGAGAGAATCACTCTCAATACACAAAATATTGTGTAAAAGAGGACTTAACTTCCTAATGGGGTTTGTTTGACCGTTATAAATGTATTTCCGATGTTAGGTCGTAGAATCACAACAGGTGGTAGACACAGAATAACCATTACATTTTAAGGCAGGTTCTATTGCCGACCAAGGATCTACTATACCTTACTTACCGTACTATACCTAATGTGGGAGCAAATCAAATCAGAAAAGTCTTTAAATAATGTATAAAATTACGCATGTTTTAAAAATATATTCAATACATGCATGCCATCTATTCTCTCGCACAAATTATACTCTCTTGAACACTAGGTTTTATCAGTGGGTATCTCTCTAACTTTCTACCTACATAAAGCCAGGTTTATAAGTATATCTTTACCGAGAACGCGTACCTACCCAGCAAGAACTCCAATTATGCTAGAACGAATTAGAACTTATATTTTACAAGTATTTCTCAGACGGGGTCTATTACGCAGACCCTTTGCAACCACCGTGGATATAGCGCTCATTACTGAGATAAACTTTGCTGCAATAAACATCGCTTCTTACAACTGTGTGTTCGTTAGGAATAGAGCGTTTGAAACATTCTAGCATTTGTGGGAAAAGCGCAAATAATTATTAAAGCTTATTTTTTTAATTACATAAAATTAATATCATTTGAAAAAAATACACTGAATAAAGATTAAATGGTTTGAATAATTTTAACACTTAATGGTAATTTTTAATTTTATACGATTAAATAAGAAACCAAAAATTCCGCACGAGTTGGATTTGAACCCACGTAGTAGGGTAAAGTATTCTTAATGGACCAGTATTTCGCCGTTGGGCTGCTCTATTGACACTCTTGCCAAATAAAGTTTTAGGGCATACTCTTGAGGGAAAACTTCTGCAGGCAGCGAGTTCCGTTCCCTAGCTGCACGCATTAGAAAAGAGTCAGCAAAGCGCTTTGAGCGAGCAGGAGGAATGTCGACACCATAAGAATGGTACGCTAGCCTACGTCTGATCACCCTGTGATGGAAAAGAGCTGGCGAGAGTAGATCGTGCAGTTCACTTGCACAGTGACCGAAGTGCAGTCTATAACAGACCGATAAGGATGTCACTCTGCGGCGATGGTCAAGGTCAAGTTCAAGACTTTATGAGACTGAGAACAATATCAGTGCTTGTATCTGAAGTTAAATAATCACAAGTTTTGGTTCCATAAAGCAGCAGTTACTTCAGTGGAATACTTTTTCTTCATTGTTGGTATTGGAATTCTATACAAACAGTGTCTACGGTCGTGAAATTGAATCGGTCGTCCCCGGGGAAATACGGAACTGTCGTGAATCTTATAAACGCTCACGTTTACTACGTCGCCATTTTTCTTTAAAGTGTTCCCGGGATACCTGTAGAGGTATTTCAAGGTAAGGTATTACATATGTAATAAACGGAATTTAACTGTCAAGAAATTATCTCTAGCTCCTCATACAAAAGTTTGTTTTTTATGGTTTTCGGAAAAGGCGAATGAACGGTTTGCACCAAACAATGTATGTCACCGCGATAGCATTTTTGATTTCATTTGTTACAATTAAGGTTCGATTTTTCAAACGTCAGATAAATCATATCAGACTGAACAAGTATAAAACGACCGATTTGAAAATGTCATTTACATAAATGATTGAATGATGTATCAAATTAGCCATATTTTAAAAATTCAGGCCTAAAGTAATGATAAGTTATAGTCATAGCATATCGACTCAAGAGTGAACTCGTGTAGCAAGAAATAAACAATATACGAGTACACCGCTTAACATAATGTCCTTCGAGCCGGAATCTTGAATTCTTGAATCGATTCAGATTATGGAACCTACTCATTAAGGGCTTAATATATTTCCTTATTCATACCAACATTCTACATGAAAGTTTAGTAATTGGGCCCAGTTGCGTGATAGATTTACGATTGTGCGTGTTTTGAAAGGAAAAATATCAACCAACTGGCCCTTACTCAATTATTCAGAAAACTAATAACAATCAAACATTACGGATGAATTTGTTCTACTAAATTTATCAGGGACTATACTGTTACTGATAGAACCAAATAATAATGCTTTGTCAAAATCATCGAACCATCAAATAGATAAATTGGAATCCAATAATTGTACATTAATAAATGTTTTAACACTAATCAAATTATGGCATTATTAATGAATTGTTTCGCTCTGAGCAACATAACGTAAAGGTAATAGAAGTACTTAACAAAGCGAATTTGGACCGGGAAATATTCGTGGAATTTGGCATTTTGGTAGCAACTTGTCTTTTGATGGGACTGGACGGAGTTATTTCTCCTGTTGAGGCCTGAAGCCTGACGCTGATGTAAAGACATAACTGGATCAGACACAAATGTTAAAAGTAAATTTGATAATGATAATAAATCATAATGGGTGTCCTGATAATCTATGAGCATCGATAGAGCTATTTTAATAGCAAAAAACGTTTATTGTCATCAGTTGACTCTGTATCGATATTTTTTTTATTCGATATAGGTATTCCAGAGTTTTGTACATTTTAAGGAGTGGAAATGTGCTTGTGTTAATACAACTCTATTATATGTACCTAAATCGGCACTAAAAATTGCGCACGGGCGGGATTCAAACCCGCAATCTCTGATTTATAAGAGCGTTGGCAAACCGGGCCAACGCTCTTATCAATCAAAGCGGTTTTTTGACGTTCTTCAATGCAAATCATTATTTCAACTAGTTTACACAAAGCTATGTAAACAAAGCAATTTCGAAACATCTTACTGGGTAAATAGGAACTATAGCTAAGTAATTACAAAAGTTGATTTGAGGCTAGGTAACATAGATGAATTTGGGTTTAAATTAAAGTTATTGTGTTCCAGTTTGCGGAGACTTGTTGTTAAAGGTTTCTGCCCACTAAATCGTATCAAAGCTAGGAACGAGTCGAGTTAAAAAAAATATTTATCTAAAACTATGACACTGTTGTAATCACTGTTGTAAAGATCGAATCAAACTGGATGCAGACCTCTTGTGATCGTTCGCTGTAAAAAGCCTTGGGGGAAGCCTATGTTTAGCAGTCGACGTCTTTTGACTGATAATGATGATGATGATAATGACACTGTTTTCTGTCACCGACTAACATGTCGTGTTATGCACGGAACGTGTCAGCACCGGCAAAAAAACGCTCCATATAACGGTGAGACAAAACACTGTATAGATCAGTTCAGTGGGCATAGTAGGAGCGTATTGTGTTGTTTTTCGTGTCTGATGCGCTCCTAGCACTATCATGGTAAGATACGGTGAAGTGGGTCCAGACCTTTTAAATCTTATTTAAACGTTGGATATTCAAAACTATGGTTCTCTACAATCTCATGTTTTATGTAATTGAAGACCTTATTTCGAAGCCTTTAATCATTTATCGTAAATAATTACAATAATTGAATTCTTTAGAAAACAAATATATCTACAAGTTACTTTGAAATAACTATTTGTTGCATGATTCTATTAACATTATTGGAATTGACATTGAGCTAAATCAAACGAATCAAATAGCTGTGTAACTTTCTGATATTACATTAATATAATTTAATCCCACACCCTGTAATGCCATACACTGTAATGCCTGATAAGTTGTTGGGAAACCAGGTAGGTACGGTAAAAATCACGTCAAGCTACACACTGCGGTATCTTACGAAGCTGTATGAAAGGCGACTTCAACAAAAAATTAGAGCCTAAAGTATATGGTGGCGACTGTACTTACACCACATGAAAAATTTGGGAACCGTTTTTTTCAATTCCGTGACCACACAATGCGACCTCTGAATTCACTTTGTCCTAATCCGCCTTATCTGATACTAGCGTTCCCTTGCGACTGCGTCCGCGTGTCTTGAGTTTGATCCCTCCCCACCCATCGCAGCGTGATGTTTTATATCCAAAAGCCTTCCTCGATAAATAAGCTATCCAACAGAAAATCATTTTTTTAAATCGGTCAATTACTTTCTGAGATTAACGCGTTCAAACATACAAACACTTCAGCTTTATACTAGTATTTGTGATGCGGGAAATGTCGTGAATCCTTGTTTGTAGCAAAGTCCTTTGATGACTGGGATCTTGTCAGGACTTTTTTAACCAAAATCAAGTGTATTGTGTGGGATTAAGGTAAGGGAGAGGACAACAACCCTTTTTCTTAGATTAGATTTGATTTATATAAGGACAGCCAAAAAACATACTTCACTATCGCATAATACAATAATAATTAAAACGTATCGTATAACTTTCTGACTTCGTTAATTTGATAAAAAAAATATTGCTTGCTAAGTTATTATAATGTGATCAGTGGTAATGACGCAAAGTAATGTAATTGAAACTAGAGACTGGAGACTAACCTAAACATTAAAAAAGTAGAGCTTATCAACCTCCCATGTCTATCACAAATGAATAAAGCATTTTATACCATCCAAAAAATAAATTGATTCAGCTAGCCACAATTCAAATGCAGTGCCTTCCACGCACCGAGCAATTCGGCCGCTATTAAAACCAGCAGACTGTATAATCTCTGCACTCGAGAGCAAACACATTCTATGAACATCTCCCGAGATATTTGAATTGAGCAATTCCGAACACGCGTCAGTGACGTTGGTGGAATAAAATGTTTTCTACCCCTTTCTCCAGTTCGTCACGATCGTGAGGACTCTCTAAATAGCGCGGTGTTAGACGGTAAGACGCGTAAATGCCCACTTCTGACGGATTAGCGTTCGGCGACGAGTAACTTTCTGAGATAGTACGAGGGTGCTCAACATTTTTAGGTCAGCACCAGATTTTGTTCATTCATTTCTGTTTTTATGTCTTTGTTCTACTGTGGGACTTATCTTTTCATTACAGTACTTATTTAGCAGTAAACACTTTTAGAACTAGCACTATATAAAGCATTTGTTGGTGCAGTAGGACTTTTTTCACTTTTAAAGATGAAATGATTTTTTCACTTTGCTCTCAGCTCAGTATTCAGAGTTGTATCGTTTGAAAATATTTAAGTATACGGGCAAATCTCAACAACCATGAATTTTTGTCTAATTTTGGTGGTAATTTTAGTTTATAACTTTTCGGCTAAATTTGTTTAATCATAAGCAAGAGTGTTGTCTACAGTTACATGAAACGTCAGTGAAATTAAAATAATAATAATAATTTCTGAAATATTTGAAACACCAAAATTAATCACCCACCAAAATTGTCACAGGCCACCAAAATTAGATGATCTGACACCAAACTTTATCAACTGCACCAAAATTAGAAATCCATCAGATACGGTAATGCAACATTCTGTGTTTTTGGTTTTGAATGTTAATAATAAGTATCTTAGTGAGTGGTACACACGGTATCACATCGACCTACCTGATTTGTCATATTTTGTCGATTAATTTTTAACATTTCCATCCAAAACAAACACAGGAATCACCAAAATCATTTGCAACATTTCGACAGATTTGAGGAGAATGATGTGACACCGGTGCCGTGTGCTTACCACTGTACCGAGAACCTCGCTTTATACACACTAGTAGGTTTTAGCCAATGAGTTGTTATTACTACTTAAAGAGAAGCTATATGTCAAGCAAAAATGACAAACGACGACAAAATTGTGACGAATTCCTTGAAATTTGAATTTCGAATAAGAAACCTTTTGTATAAGTTGATGGCCAGTGGCGTCAATTCATGAGGCACGATATTTGTTCGTGGTGTCAGTTCCTTGAGCTAGTAATAGTTGTTCAATGATAATAATCCAAAACCTCACAGGTTACAGGAGCTGGAGTCTTCTCGAATGACCTAAATATTAATATATCAACTACTCTTGACAAGCTAAATACAATCTTTCAAGGAGAATGTATCGGCATCACCAGAGCAGCACAGGCGGTTGCAGCCAGAGACGTAAAAGACCAACACATTAAAATCGTCTCGGACAGCGCATCGGTGCTCCAGACCCTACAAAACAATAGCATCAAATCTGTCCTTATTTGGGAGTGCCACTCCAAGCACTCCAATCCATAGCAAGCACAAATGAGGTAACCTTGCAATGGACCAAAGGACACAGTAACTCACTAGGAAACGACGCTGCCGACGAAATAGCCAAGAGGGGCTCGGCAACACCAGTATATGGCCCGGAACCATTACTACCCATACCGCAGGCCCAAATAAGAACTTGGCTACGTGCAGAAACCGAAGCAGCATGGAGAAATGGTAAAGGTTGCAGGCAAACAAAGAACGCAATTCCGGAAGGTTCGAAAAGGCTTGCCCGCAACCTCATCCGGTTACCAAGAGACAAACTGCACATGGTTATAGGCACTATAGCTGGCCACAGTCTCTTAAGCAAACATCTATTCACAATAGGTGTCACAGACAGTCCCCTATGCAGAGGTTGCATGGGGGCAGAAGAAACACCACAGCATGTGCTCATGGAGTGTATGGGTGTGATGGAACAACGGGCAAATTTTCTCAAATCACCGGCAACATTCCCAGAGGTCTTTAGCAATCTAGGCAGTTTGCTAGCCTTCTGGGAGAGCCTGGGGTGGTTAGAATGAAAAAGGAGGGATATACGTATAATGGCCCAATCGTGAGGCTAAGTGCGGAAACACCCCAGCCAAACTAACTAACTAACTAAGTTGTTCAATGGTTTAAGCTCTCTGTGCCTCAGACAATCACCAGATGAAGTTGCGAGAAACCGCGCTTAGTAATAAAAAGCCATGATTAACCGCCGTTATTTTAGAAATCATCATCATCATCATTATCAGACAAAGGACGTCCACTGCTGAACACAGGCCTCCCACACGGCTTTCCACAGCGACCGTTTGTAAACGGTCTGCATCCAGTGCGATCCTGCGATCTTTACAAGGTCGTCTGTCCATTGTCGGTGGTCGTCCTACGCTGCGCTTTTGGTCGAAGGGTCTCCAATCTAGAACTTTTCTGCCCCATTGGCCATCAGTTCTACGCGCTATGTGCCCTACCCACTGCCACTTGAGCTAACTGATTCGTAGGGCTATATCCGTTACTTTAGTTCTTCTACGTATCTCCTCGTTTTTGATTCGATCTCGTAGAGAAACACCGAGCATAGCCCTCTCCATCGCTCGTTGTGTGATTTTGAGCTTCTTTATGAGGCCCATAGTTACCATAGTTAGAGACCACGTTTCGGATCCGTATGTCATCACAGGTAACACACACTGGTTAAAGACTTTCATCTTCAGACACTGAGGTAGTTGAGACGAGAAAACGCTCTTGCGCAGTTTCCCGAACGCTGCCCAGCCGAGTTGGATTCGTCGATTGACTTCTTTCTCAAAGTTGGACCTACCTAATTAGACCACTTGTCCAAGGTAGACGTACGCATCGACAACTTCAAGAGTTGTGTTCCCAACAGATACCGGAGTGGGTACAACACGGGAACTCGACATAATATTCGTCTTTTCCATGTTCATTTTAAGACCCACTTGTTGGGATACTCGTTTAAGATCTTCGAGCATAGTGCCAAGATCATCTAGCGCCTTTGCCACACGGACTATATCATCGATAAACCGGAGATGTATGATGTATTTGCCATTTACTTTGATGCCGAATCCTTCCTATTCCAGGAGATTGAAGGCGTACCGACATGGTGGCGTTGTTATACAGACACTTTAACACTTCTATATACCTATGTGACACCGCTGAAGAGACCGAAGCACCGCCCAAGTTTCAAACGAATCAAAGGCCTTCTCATAGTTCACAAACGCTAAACTTAGAGGCATATTATACTCCTCGGACTTCTGTATTATTTGCCTAAGCGTATGGATGTGGTCTATGGTACTGTAGCCTTTTCGAAATCCAGCTTGTTTGGGGGGTGGCTGGAAGTCATCAAACCTACGTGCGAGGCGATTTGTGATGACTCTTGAGAACAGCTTGTAGACATGGATCAGGAGTGAGATGGGTCTATAGTTCTTCAATAAGGTTATGTCTCCTTGTTTGAAGAACAACACCACCACACTCCTGTTCCATGCCTCAGGCATCATGCCCTCTAGCAGCACGGAATTAAAGAGTCTCTGAAGGTGTTCCACACGCATTCAGAAGCTCTGATGTGATTCCGTCCTGGCCAGGTGCCTTGTTGTTTTAAGCTGTTTCAGGGCCATCCTAATCTCGTAGAGGCTGATGTCTGGGATGTCTTTGGTGTAGTGACGGGTTAGGATAGCTCTTGGGTCTCTGACAGGGCTATCAACGGGTTTGGCAACTGAGGTGTACAACTGCCAATAGAACTTCTCGATCTCGTCTAATTTTGGTGTTAGTTAAGCAATTTTGGTGTACCAAATTACCACCAAAACCACCAAAATTGCACCACCAAAATTGAAATTTTATATAAAAAAATACGTAAAATAAAAACTGTTTCGGATATTCTACCTAACTTTATATCACTTTAAAAGCACACCATGCGTTCATAAAACACTGCATTGCCACAATAAATTAATTACTAAAAAGTAATTTAAACAGGAACACCAAAATTGCAGATTTTTTGTCCGGAGGAAAAAAAATGGAATACTTTCATTTTTGGCGGAAAAACGCAACGAGATAGCGCACCTGTTTCTTCACTGCGCGTGAGTGCCCGGCTGACTGGAGTGAGAGTCGGGAACAATATTTTTTTTTGTTCCTTTATGCGGGTTAGGTTGTCTCTTTCATAAATGCCACCAAAATTGTTAATTTCGCGCGGACAGACCATCTTGTCATGCTCTAGAGTTAGGTAACGCACCAAATATGAAAATATCACTAACAGCAGATGGGAAAATTAATCCGAATGTAAATAAAATAAATGAATTTGAAAAATTTCCTGTAATTTTCTTTAGACTGAGGGAAATATCCAGCAAAACGGATTGCGGACAAGCCACCAAACTTAGAATTGCGAGGTAATTTAATTTTTTTCAAGTAACTGAAATATTTTTTACAATTTATATTTATGGCCTGGTATGGATACAAAAGTTTACTTTCAAGAAAAAAAATTACAAAAGTGTATCTTTTTAGTACATGACGATTCTCAGCCCGGACGCAAAAAAATTACGCTTGGGATATTCACCCATACGCAACTTAGATCCTATGAGGGTCGTTACGCTAGATACCCGAAGACAGATCGAAGAAAAGGCTGCAAAAAGTATTTACTAAAGAGAAATGTTTGTCTCCGTCTCCACGCAATCTGATGTTAGGTGTTTACTTGGAGAAGTCTAGTTTAGTTGTGTTTATATGACTGAAGAAAGTGCTTTCGAAGTACTTATACCTCGCCATGATAGAAATGAGTTTTTATCTTATATCTTGCGTGTTATCATGTAGGTACGGTTGAAGTACTTTAGTGCCAAAATTGCATTTCGCGTTTTCTTTTGTTTGAAGTGACACGTTTTTGTGTTGTGTATGCATGCGATTGTTGTTGAATAGTGGTGCCTAACCGCGAGATATCTCGACTGTGTTTACTACCTTCTGAAAACTAAGGTGTTGCATTTGTGGATGTATTATTTTGTATGTATGTTAGCCTGTAAGGTCTGTATTGAATTTTGTAATCCGCTGCCTGATTTAAATAAATAATAATTTAAAAAAATATAACATCGTTCTTATACCGAACACAGGGTGTTACTGATTTAAGCTAATCAAGTATTGTATGCTTTTTGTCAAAATAAGACAAACAGTTAACTTATTTCTTTTATAAAACGTTTGTAATTTAAACGCTGGGATTTTGATGCACAACATTAGAATTTGCGAATTTTCCAACGTTTTAGACAAAAATCTTCTGTAATATTATACTATGCGCTGTTTTTCATATTTTTCTCGTAATTTTAATATGTTGCATGGCACGTTGTCGTTCATTAGCAAAATGAAAAATTGGCTTCGTTGCAAGTTCTCCAATTAAACGGCAGTTCACCAACTTTAATTAGTTTGACAAAATACTGGTACTTACTTTGTACGTCTTCATTCTTAGTAAAGTTGATTTGGGGTATATTTTGATGAACTTTTCAGTAAAAGGTTTAATTTACTTTTTCTTTGAGCAAAGGTCAATTAATAGTAGTCTTTGAAAATGTACCCACGCATTATCCTCTTATATTTCAATACTAAAAGAGGCATTTTTGAAGATAAGAAGTCAAAATGAAAAATATTTTACACTACTTCACTACTACTATCACTACAAAGTGCCTGTATGCAGTGGTTTTTTTTTGTAAAGTAAGGTGAAAAGTATAAATTTATCTGCCGGCACTTTGTTTTGATTGGACTGTAAGACCCTGAAAGGGCTTGATAAAGAGTTTTAAAAACGCTAAAAGTTGCCGCATAGGGTAAGTGGTATTAAATATACTGTGTACTTAATGTAATAATAGTCCCCCTAGCCGATTTCGACTACGGTGGCCAGTCACAACGACTAACCGACTGCGCGGGACATATTATAGTGCACAAGTGTCTGCGCAAACACAGGTGCACTCTCTATTCCTTTCACTCTCATAGCCCGATGGGACAGCAATCTGACACGACCGGAGAGAGATCAGGCGCAGGACCAACGGCTTTACGTGCTTTCCGAGGCACGGGGGTGAAACACCGCCAACTTCCAAACTCCGGGCTTCCCTGAGAATTTCTGAACAGAAAAACCCAGGAACACATTTTTGGCCCGACCCGGGAATCGAACCCGGGACCTCTGGCGCAGCCGTCACTTTAAAATGCGACCCTCTCACCGCTGCACCACCGAGGCATACTTAATGTACATTACAGTCAAATACTTACATAGGATATTCAAGGAAGTAAGCATCGAAAGTTACAGACAGTACTCAGACATCATAGTGTTTTATTTACCACACTGATGCGAATATAAAAGCTTATTATTTCACGAACCTTATGTGCCTTAAGTGATGAGTTTTTACGATCCCCTCTTTAATGAATGAAAAAGTTAATTTGAGACGGATTTTCTGTAACGCGAGAAGTGATATTCCCATGTTACAGAAAATCTGTTTTAAATAACCGGGTGGTTTCCAGTCGTCGCGGGGTAGCGTCTTAAGACTTTTCAAGTTATACATATAATTTACTCCTATCTGAACTCTATTTCCTTAACTTAGGGTCGTAAAAGCAATGATTTTTGCATGTTCTGCCTTCCCTAAGGGATAATATCTCGGTGTAGTTATGTACGGTGATGTCTACGTTTACCTCAAGTGTTGCGGTGTTTGCCGATGCGAGATTGCAGGTGACGAGTTTCGCTGAGATGCCAGAGATATACCATGTTCACATCTGCAGTTGCTTGCAACTGTAAATTTTATGGAGGTTTTAATCAAACTTATATATACTATAACATTATAAAGTTAATGAGTTTATTTGTTTGTTTGAACGCGCTCATCTCAAGAACTACTCGTACTGGACCGATTTATGTGTTTGTGCTGGATAGCATATTTATCGAGAAAGGCTTTAGGCTATAAAACATCACGTAGCGACGGGAAGGCAGGGAGCAAACTCACAACGCGCGAGCAAAATCGCGGGGGACCGCTACTAGTAATAGTTTACCTGCACTGTACAATCTATATATATATAAAAAAGAAAGTCGTGTTAGTTACTCCACTTATAACTCAAGAACGGCTGAACCTATTTAGCTGAAAATTGGCAGGGAGGTAGTTTAAAGCCAGGAGAAGGACATAGGATACTTTTTATCCCGTTCGAGGGGGCTGGGCTGGGGTGGGATGGGGCCGAGGCGAAACGGTGGGGAGGTAGCTTAGATCCAGGAGAAGGACATAGGAACCTTTTTATCCCGTTCAACGGGGCCGGGGCTGGGGCGGGACGGGGCCGGGGCGAAACAAAGTTCGCTGGGACTGCTAGTATTTCATAGATTGCTTTCAATGTGTAACGATGCAAGATTGCGTGACGCACTGCCCTCAGGATTGCAGAATATCAAATATTCACTGTTTGCTTGTATCTTAAAAGGAAGAGAACTTATTTTAATGCTTTTGAAGATTCAAACCTTTTTTGTGCCAAGCGCGAACAAACATAAGTAGTTTGTTTCAAATCTCTGTCAACAAAGCTGCTGTTTAATGGTTTACATAGGATTTAAACAATAACAACAATAGTTAAAAGATTATTTGCCCCTTAATAAAGTAATAAAATTATCTGCCTGTAGCGACACGATGAGCTCCGAGATCACAGGCTAAATTACGTGGGTGCCCAACGAATTTCTGCCCGCTTTAAAATTATTTCGTAAAGGGAAAACTCCTATCTGTAAGAACGTAGGTAAGTTCTAAAAACGATTATGCTAATTTAATACCAGTGAAAAGATGAAAAGAGGATTATTAATAAGAGCGTCTCAGATATATTTTTCGTGAATAAGACAACGTAATCCAGCAATTTCCATAAAAGCTCCATATACTTTTTTGTGTCATGTTGGCACTCCCAAATCAAGCTAAAAGCACTGAATTGGTATAAATAGTTACTTTCTTTTACGATTGTTTGTATCACAGATTACCTAACTGTATTAGACTGTTTTTGTGTATTTAGGTATTGTGCCTCTATAAGAAGTATCTTTATCTAAAAAGATTCAATTTAAAGATAAACATAAAAAAATGATTTCAGTTGTCCACCGAAATCTACATTATTTTGAATTGATACCATACGTTTCATAATACAGGTATATGAATTTAAGAGTTGTAGGTATTCACCAAATCTTACAGAGAAATAAGGTGCATGTATTTTTTTTTAAATAAATGTCTGCAAACGTTGTCTTTCCACTCATTATAACGCTTGCGTCCCTGCAAAGGGAGATAAGAGAGAAAGGTATTACCGAGTTACTGAAAGCCATAAGCCCTTGGGTTTTTATATCTATCGAGTAAAGTATACATATAGGTACTATAAACAGGTTGGACTTTCCATTTCACAAAGAAAGCAGCGTAACTGTAATCACAGACTTATATTGTTCACATGCATAGAGTTAGATATCATTTTCATATTATTGGATGATTTGGGTAGGTCAATGTGTGTGTATCATATTACCATGTTTTTTTTTTTTTTTTTAAGAAACCATACAGCGTGATAAAAAGTAAATGTTGTCTATGATAACTTATGTGTAAGGCCAATTATGAGGTTTCATATAACATACCATATGTACAAACGTAGCAATTTTAACATTGATCTGAATGGATAAGAACTGCTTCACAGTATAACTTTGAATTATTTTATAATTTTTTAATATTTTTAATATTTTTATAATACTTTTATAATTATTTAGCAAACAAACGATTTTTTTTTTACCGGGAGATGTAACATTTTTACAATTTAGAACTAGGAACATATTCATGGAGTGCTCTTACATTGCTCTTTTACTTATTACTCCTCTGCCTCCTGTTCTTTCTCAGTAACATCTGATTATCCATTTTAATGCACTGCAATCGAAGCAAATGCGCATTTATCGTAATGTTTTTAATCTACGAAAACTCAGGATTTCATTGTGTCTTAAATTGAAACATATAACGTTAACCCCATTCCAAAATGGAAGTTTCAAGTAATTACACTACATCAATGTTCGTTCGTTTTAACTCTAGCCTCAAGTTAAAAGGTCTCAGCGTAACTTCGCCGGAAGTTTGTTGGTACATTTGTCTCGGAGATCTACGGTAGTGCTTTGATTCAAGGCGTGCTCTGTTGGGCATCAAAAACAAAAAAAATGTGTGTGTATTCAGTAAATTTTTGTTTGACATACTCTTGAAACAAAGGTACATACGTAATGTAATTTTGAGTTAACAGTGATGTTCCTTTGTTAGGTAAGTACTTCAGTCTAAATTGCTTGGTGATGTCATTATAGTGTGGACTTAAAGAGGTGTCTATAAGTAAACCGCGAAATTGAGACCTCGCCTGTGGGGTACAGGGGCGCGGGGGGAGGCGAGAGCGGGGTTTGTGAGAGGTGCGGGCGGCAGGCACATTCTTTTTAAAATTCAGTACGCTCGCTACACAGGTAGCGATAGCATCTGTTGACAGTTGCGGACGCTTTGACAGAAGTACACAAGAGAATACTGTCTGACTGAAGTCTGAAGATGAGTCGCAGTATATTCGGACACAAAATCTATATTATAATTTTTTGTCGTGTTTTTTTAATTACTATTTTACATCATTCTCCTGCACCTGTTACAATCCTTGTACATAACCTAAAGTTGTAGTACTTTTATATATTCTATGCTTAAGTATAACTGGGGAAGAGAATGCTCTTAGCATTAAGTCCACCGTTTGAACACTGTAAAAAAACAGTATATTAATAAAGGCTCTAAATATATACGAATATTTTAGAATAAAATATAGAGCTAAATTCAGTGGAATATGAACTAGATATGAATATGAACTAGATATACACTCAAACAAAACAGTCGCAGAAGTTACCAGGGAATGTTATTTGAAATTTTTAATTTTGCCAAAAAATCAATCTTATTTTAAGATTACATTTTATTTATTGATCAAAATCCACGGCTCTGGATTATCATTATTATTATATTTAGAATTAATTCGCTCTCATTGGTGTAATTGTATGGAATCGATTTTTTTTTCCAATATGTTATGTAATGTTATAAAGTGTCGACACTGACGACCACCTTTGTGACCAGTGACGTCACATATCTTAAGAAATGTCGCGGCAAATTTCGTCTCTTGTGTATCCCCGCCGCCCGCACCCCTTACAGTCCCCGCTCTCGTCTTTCCTCCCGCACCCCTGTACCCCGCAGGCGAAGTCTCAATGAAGCAGTTTACCTATAGTGTTTATCTTCAAAAAATGGTATATTTTGTAGCTAAATAGTATTCTTCGTATTGCAATAGGCTTAATTAGACATAGTTTTGTTTAGACGAAAAAATACAAACTTGTGTTTTTTTTTTAAATGCTATTTGTTTGTTCTCTACCTAGTCCAAAATACCTATCAAACGTGGAAAACGCCTAGGTACGATATTTAAGGTAAACTTCATTCCGGTAAAACACCGAGAGCAATAAAATTGGTGTTTATTTGCGCCGCACACGTGACCAAACAGCGCTGCACTAACAACGGCTCAAACAGAAATGCATAATGCCGCCATTCGAGCTCGCTCAACCGCCGAGCAGCGAGCAAAACTAGGTAGATTCGGTGATTATGTAACTTGAAAAGGATAGCGATTAAATATACTGTTACGGTGACTCTAACCTTAGTGGTTGCGTGTTAACATGCCGGTTTTCTAGGTGTCGCCATCTCTAAGGTACCCGGACTCAACCTCCAGCATACTACAACTACCTACATCACTAATCTGTGATCTCCAGTATCGAGTCTGAGCGTTCTAAGCCACCTTGTTTTTGACCATTGCAATGGGACAGCGATCTAGTTATGGAATACTCTACTCTACAGGTCATGGCTTAAATATAACAGCCAGCGCTTTATGGGAAAATTGCGTCAGGATTTTGTTCACAAACTAATCGCAACGTCTTTAAACTTTAGCTACTATTAATTGAACTTACATTTCTTGACATCTTTAGTGTGGCAATTTCCTGCAAAGCGACGGGGAAAGCTGTTTCAAATGGGCGAGGCTAAATTTAAAATTTTGCTGTACATTAAACTGTGCTCCAGGGTATGTTTAGAGTTCACTTCATTATATTTAAACTTCACTGTTCAGATGAATGGTCATCTAGTTTTACTGTTTTCTTTAGTTTACAAATAGGCAATCGCGCTAAACTGATAATGCATCGTCAACATTTTACTAAGCGGAACAAAACCTGGATTGACAATTAGATTGACTACCTGCTCAAACAATGGTCATCTCCAATTATCGTTCTACACGTTGAATTCAAAATTAGCTGATCAATGATTAATGATTCAAATTAACTCATAGTATTAATTGGTTCAAAGCTACTCCACTTACCAACCACAATACTTGACAGCTGATGTAGCATGATGATCTATATGTATCATAACATAATCATTTACCGAACGCCAAGTGTTTAATTTAACACAAGCATAGTCATTGAATTCAGTCACAATACCCTCTTTACAGAATTGAAATCGGTTGTCCTTCCAAGAAGTTACGTGTGTTTACGTAAGTGTAATCCGACACCGCACATGCGTGTGACGTCACGTAACTTATGACGAAACGCACACATGATTAATAGCTTTTTTGCCGAGTTTCGAGGGGTTAAATTATTAGTCAAGAAAAATTGGATTATTTATATTATTGTTAAGAAAATTTGTATTAGCCATTAGTCCTTTACCTATCCATAACCTCGATGAAATTGGGTGCTATAAGCTGGGCATTCTTGAAGTGGAAATTTAATTTTCACGAAAGATTAAATTTGGCATACCACAAATAAAAAAACGATTACAAAATTTACTATTTATTGCACAGATCACAGAAACTAAACAATATTTACATTACCAACAAACACAAAACAAACACGGCACTAATTTTCCTTTAATGAAGGGATACAATTGTCGAAATTATTTTTGAAGATCTTGTTTCAAGTGGTGGGGTAGTACTTAATGTACTCGACAGCAATTCTTCAGCGTTTTTGATAATTGATGATTTCAACTTGTCGATGAGAGTGCTTCTAGTTGATTTCATAGCATTTGTGTTACTTATATCAAAGATAATGTTCGTAGGTGTTACATGAGAACTTTGGTAGCCTTTAACTGCGGCTCTTCTATTCCGTTTTTTTCTTATAGGTAAACCCTTGTTAGCCTGTTCTTCATAGTCAGATTCGGAGAGGAATCCTTCAGGGCCTGGCTGATTATTCGATCGATCTCTATCGCCTCTGTAAGAAGATAGGTACTTAGTTAGAACATTATCAAAATTAAAAATTTTATGTCTGTTGATGTTTGTCCCCCAAACAATAATTTTCTATTGTGACGAAATTTGTAGCAATCAAAGCCTTGAGGTTTTTTCATTTCATTTGAGTGATTTATTTAGTGTTTAAAATAAGTATTAGAAATGTGCCAATAAATGCTTACAAAGTAAGTGTAGAGAAAATTATATGATAAAATAGAGTGATCTCCACTGACTCATATTGAACTCGATTATTTGATGAAATATAAGTTAATTTTAAATAAATATTCTGTTTATCTTACGAGTAGAACGAGAGGAAATGCCGTCTCCCCGATTTAATAAGAGTGAAGGAACAGGGAGTGCAATTGTGTATTGCGCACACATCTGGGCACTTAATTTATTATTTATTATTGTATTGTACTGAAATATTGTATGTCTGATAAGACAGGTCACAGTGCGACGTCATTTTTATTATGTACTTGTGTACAATAAATTAATTTGATTTGATTTGATTATAATATCTTCTGCGTAACTGGCATCTCTCTTAACTTAAGGGGCCGCCATTACCAAAAATCGGTAGGAGAATATTATTTATTATCATAACGAGAGGTACAATGATTGTGATAACCAATAACTAGTTATAAAACTATGACTAGTAACCTAAAGCGTGATTTAAAAAAAACTTACCCATACTTAAAGTTAGCATTGTCTTGATCACTTAAAGTCTCCATTTTTTTTGTCACTGGCTCAGCACTCGTCTGTGACCTGGTAGGTCTGAAGATCTTCGTACTCATACGAATAGGTTGCGGGAATGTTAACGGTTTGTCAGGCATCAGATCATCATTCGGGAGGTCCATCGTTCTTCTATATGACTCTGGGATTTGACCTTTTGGGAGGAACCAGTTGGCCGGATCACGGAACCCTTCGTCTGGTACTGCCAGTCGTGCAGGATTAAATGTTTTCGCCATTTCGCTCAGGATTGGGGCGTAATGTGCAAGTGGTATTTCACCCGGATTATTACCTACACGCCTCCCACCTATTTCGAATGGCTCCGTGGTTGATGGTGTCGTCTGAAATTTAAGAGGTTTTATTTTGAATTGTTATGTTTTGCTTTTGGCCTCAGACTGGGCCTTGTATAGCGTGGCAAAAATAGAAATTTCGTTGACGGTGGGGATAGAGAGAGAAAGCTCACTCAAAAAAGCCACACAAGAAAATTTACTGGTTTTAATCAATTTGACGCGGGTAAGTACGAGAGTAAGTGAGTTCCATTCTTTAACAATTATTGATGTTTCATACCGTGCAAAGATACGATAGTATGTACCTTAGTAGTATGTCTTCCAGCTTCAGCATTTCTCATGTTCATGAGACCATGTACAGCCTTCATCATTTCCAATGAACCCATTGGATACTTGGCCAAAATCTGTAATTTTCAATAATTATGATTTTTTATGTTTAATTTTCCGTGCTTGTGATTAAAGAATACTCGTATCTTAGACCTTTATGACTCTTGATGGTTTATCTATTGCTATCTTTCGTGAAGACAGTAAATTATAAAACTTCGTTCATACATATCTGAAGTCTGAATTCACCGACTGTGGTGTCTTTCATGAGTTTTGGACCATACAAAATTTCATGTTACGATAACCACCTCTTCCAATTTCGTATCTGAAGTGACCGGCTCCGGAGTATCGTGTCGCCTGGCATCGGGTGGCCTGGCCGTGAGCCTCATAAGGGAGCCTTCGAAGTTGTGCTGGTCATCAGACACGACGAGCGAGTCATCCAGTCTCCGACCAGAACGCAGCGGCATCTCCTCTGGCCCTCCTCCGGACTCAACTAGACGAAGAAGAACTGTTTTAGTAGCTCAGAACAAAAACAAGTGTGCAATGCTTAACCATATAGATACCAGCATATTTAAAACATATTTAAAAAAATGTTATATTTACATATAAATTAGCGTTAATATGTAGATATTTTTTATGAAATAAGTAAGGCATAAGATTCCAGGAGCCAGATTTCAATGGAAGTTGTCCCTTTAACCATAGGTAGGTAAAGTTTTTTTTTTTTTGGAATGAGATCTGTAGAGTTCTCCGTTGAGCCCGTGCTATAGATTTATTCCGCGAAAACAACTGATGTGTTTAAGTGGGCTGCCTTGTGAGTCTTGCAACGAAATAACGATAATGGGTAAAAAAGACAAAGGATGAGACAGAGAGTAAGTGTGAGAAATGTCATACGATCGTTCGTTTGTCCCTGGACATGTGGAGGCACCTTGCCGCTCCGCCTCCAGTCCATGTCGTCGGCGATCTCGTCGTCGAACACACCACGTTTCAGGTACACGGACACGTTTGTCTCTGAAAAAATACATTATTTTTAAGACACAAGGCAATATCAAAAACATTGGAGGTTTAATATTGAGTAACTTTTCGAAAAAATATATTCAACTATCTCTGAGGTTTAGTTGCACTATTTTATTTAACCATAACAACGTCAAATTTTTCACGAGGGAAGGCGTTACGGGTGGGGACACCCCGGGGTAGGTGGAGTATTATGTGGGACTCCCGTCGTTGGTATACCCACTAAACCTCGCGGCGTTCCTTCATTGCCTGAGTGGCGGTGTCATGGGAGATTTGCTCTATATCATAATAATATGAGAATCAATTCTTGTTTTTCTTACCTTTCAAGTCGATGTACTCAGCTAGCGAGTAGTTGTAGCCCAGGGCAATGCCGGACATAGAAGAGGTGACAAGCACGCAGCAGACAGCTGAGCTGATGCAGCAGGACATTGTGAATGTCCATAATCTGAATGCGAACACAAACAACATGAGATTTACTGCAGAAGTAATGTAATACAGCAGATTGGAACGTAGTGCTGTGGTATCAGCGTTTTGGTAATGTTTACCGTAAAGCAACGTACGATGGGTGACCATACTGGCCATTTATGAGACGTATATCACGAGCGCGCTCCGTGACTCGGAAGGCATGATAAACCGTCGGTCCCGGCTAGTATCGTTTGATATTAGTCGTTAAGTCTAGCCAGAGGGCCTATGGGCAGCTTGATAACTGACAGCATGGTTGGTTGCTTGCCTTGAAAAAGCTCTCCACCAATCCGGAGTATGGCTACCGTACCGCCTCATGTTTAAGGTGAGGCCTTTGCCCAACTGTGGGACATTGATAAGCTAACTGTTCTTTATTTTCGTTCTTAGACTAACGTAGCTTCTTAAATCGGAAAAAGAACGTCACAAATCGTATCAACTCGGGCCTTTCAGTTTTCTTTGCATGTATCTCTTTACCTACTGCAACGCACACTAAACAGAATCGTACTGTATGTTAAATTCGCCTTTATTAAATTATTATATACGTTTATATATTTATTAACTAGTACCTTTGGACCAGATCGATCATCCAACCGCAACACGTGAAGATGCAACACATCTTGGATGATTACATTCAATCCCATTTATACTGGTAATTTATCCTGAAATTACGATTTAAAAAAAGTCCATTATAGCCCATTTTCCCAAATTAATGGAATTAGCACTCATTCGATCCAAATTAAAAGTAGCATGTAGTATACTTTTTTCATGCTATCAGCTCGTTTGTTTACGGCTTGAGAGATTTCAATGAAACTATTCTAGATACGATGGCAAAGTCCGAGAAAATTTGAATGTGATACAAAAATACCAAGAAGCTTACATTTTCAAACAAATTGAATTCTACAAGTGCCATCGAATTCTGTTTAACTATTAACTACATAACAGACAGAGAGACAGACAGAGATTATGTTTAACTATTAACTGCCTCGGTGGCGCAGTGGTTAGAGGGTCGCATTTTAAAGCGACGGCTGCGCCAGAGGTCCCGGGTTCGATTCCTGGGTCGGACCAAAAATACGTACCTGAGTTTTTCTATTCAGAAATTCTCAGGGAAGCCCGGAGTTTGGAAGTTGCCGGTGTTTCACCCCCGTGCCTCGGAAAGCACGTAAAGCCGTCGGTCCTGCGCCTGATCTCTCTCCGGTCATGTCAGATTGTTGTCCCGATGGGACAACAATCTGAGCTATGAGAGTGAAAGTAATAGAGAGTGCACCTGTGTTTGCGCACACACTTGTGCACTATAATATGTCCCGCGCAGTCGGTTGGTCGTTGTGACTGGCCACCGTAGTCGAAATCGGCCCGGGGGAATACCACATAACATAATTGGCTGAACAACGGGAGTGTGTCCTAAAACTTACGATTTTCTTAGCTTATTCTTAAGAATCGACAACTACGCTATGTCGATTCTTTCCTAGAACTCCATATCACAATCATTTCAGACATAACGGCTTGTTTGTATCCCCTCTTTGCAAATAATTTAGGATTTCTATTTACTTCCAAATCACATGTTATCAAAGAGGATAGAACCACTACGTTTTAAGAGTTGGCACCTCCCTTTTACCCGTTGTTAGGGTTATGAACGTACTTATTACCAACCTAACAACAAATACAGTGCTACCAACTTAAACAATAAACGTCAAAATAATAGTGCTGCACCAACCTGAAACCTCGACATGCTATCGATATCGATAAAAATACTGCTTAGGATTTACTTTCAAAATCTCAAATATTTTACTTTAAAAAATAAAAGCAAGCGGTAAGTTCCACCATAGCACGCCTTCATAGTGCATATACACAGAATATTTGTAAGAATATTGACATGCTGTGAAATGGTTACCGCTGACTTTTTTCTAATAAAAAAAGAGTAAGAATCAAGTCGTTTATTTAGAATAATTGAGGTTCATCATCACAATCACGTCAGCCGTTGGACGTCTTTGGCTGGATTTTCTTCACAATAATCGGTCCAGATCTATTTTTCGGTCGGCAGTCCGTCTTTTGGGGCCTCTGCCTACGCTTCAATACTCAACACTTTATTGCTCCATAATGTACAAAATTAGGTGTCGTCATTCATCTTCATTAGAACCTATAAATATAAATATGTAAATATAAATATGCGCCAGACAACACACCAATTGACGTGGTTTCGAACTAAGGAATTTTCTTTCCTTTTTCTTCTTGCATTCAATTTTCAAAAATAGCACGTACAATAGAAATCACTCGTCAAAAATATCGACATAATTTTATGTATGAGCACAGCACTATTTACAAACGTTAATATTATTTTTAAATTTTTTATGCGATTATTGTAACAAATATAGTTAGTAGGCAGCCGAATTCAGTCATTAAACATTATAATTTGCATGCACATAATGAGAAAAAACGTAAACTTGCTGATCATCTACCTGTTAGGTTCCAGAGGAAATCTGGCTAAAAATATGTCAGAAGTACATTTTCTGACTCGCCTCACACCACAAACATCACATTTTTTGAGTGCTTTACCCCCCATAACTCGCGAATTTACACGATTCTTCTGTTATATTCAATGAAAACAAAATTGCAAAACGTGATTTACGAAATTACACAGAAAGAATCGCCATTTTGACAATAATACCAACATTCAATTTGACGTATAACCCGACTAAAATTAGAATGCTGACATGATAACGTGATACTATGCGGCGTCAAACATTTTTAATTTGGTAGAATAGTGATTGTTGGCACAAAGTACGTTCATAATTTTGATTGTTCGTTGTGGCGACCCGCTGCATGTTATTCTATTTCCACTGTTATTCTGTCAAATTTTATTGATTCTGTCAAATATCATTGGGCATAGAGCAAAGGCATAGAGTCATAGTCATAGAGCAGATATTTTACATTTTCAGGGCCTAAAAATCAAGGAATTCATTAGTCATATATTCACACAGTGGGTTCATCAACTATAAATAGTAACAACCCACGTTTCTACATGTTTTAAGGTCGTTCTCACATTTGAAGTGTGATAAGTTGAATATGTTTTGTGATACACACTAAAACCTAAGCGAGGTCCCGCAAACCGTTATAGCCAGGACGATGGTATGGTATCGTTTCATTCCACGACGCCTTTGTGGAGTTTCTAAGGCTATTATTACCTCTATCTATAACTACTTACCCCTTCGTTACAATATAATCTTGAGTGTTCTGTGAATTATTAGGCTTAAAAAGTTAGATACTCATTGACCCGTGTAATCACAATATTGGAATAGTTTCCGAGACCGAGAGATCTTGACACAACATTGTTAGCAATAATTAAGTTTGCGGCATGCAAACTAAATATTCTACAATAGTTCTACTTCCTTGATAACTGACCGGAATTTTTGATAAGTACACTTAGTCATTAGATTTGTAGACATTTATTCTCATAAAAACATATAGTTCACTTACAATGACAATTACTTAAACTAAAACTTAGTAAATAAATACCCCTGGAGCTGAGCAATTGGGTACGTAAGAGTTATGATTATTATTATTCATATAATAGTTAATGAAGAGTTATCAATCTACTTTGAGAGTGAAAGACTTTTTAGTAACGTATGTACATATTTTTTCATTTTGTTTAAGTTCATTATTTTATTTTGTTGGGTAATTTGTTAATACATCTGAACACCTTCAAACAATAAAGTCTTTTTCCCGTAGTTAGTTCGAGCCTTATTTAGAATAAGTTTATGTTATTATGAAGGGTTGGGTTTTTTTTGCAAGTGTATATTAGATTGTATAGAATTTGTTATAATTTTGTAAACTAGAATACAAGTTGCGTATACAGTTTTTTTTATATTTAAGATTACCTACTTCGTTCTGATCATTAATATTGTAGGGGTATGTGTGATTTGTCCGTAGCTAGTAGTTTCTAAACGGGGCCGGGGCGAAACGAACTTCGCTGGAACCGCTATCTATCCATATACATATTAGACTCAACCATCCCTAAAACCGGAAATCCCCCATCGCCACTTGTTGCGACTTAGCTACCGGAAGTCAGACCGCCGGCGCCTGCGGAAACTACCCGTGTCACTTCCTGTGTGCTTTCCATTTAACGGCTAAAATAAACTTTTATACTTCGCACTTAGCGGGGAAGTGCTCATATCACCTGGTTTTAGATATTGCATGTGCCAGTGTAAGTAGATAGCATTTGCTACCGTTGTGGTGATGGTTTCGTGTTTAGTTTTGGTTAAAATTGCACGAATAATCGTTTTTTGAGCTATGTAAGATTTTGATTTAAACACTTTACAGATTATCTTACTCTTGGTGCTAGTATTATATTATCTGTGCTCTGGGTGTTTAGGGCTGTGAATGTGCTGCTGGCACAGATGTAATACTTGGAGCTTCATTTATGTATCATTTTACACTTGATATTTTGCTCTTCATTTCCAAATAAAGTCCTTCTCCCAGGACAGAGTTTGCTAGATTATAATACAATAGTCAAACGTAGACAATACACCATGAGACTGCATTTTGGTCTGTTTCACTAAGTCCTTATAAGTGTTAGCGTGTTATCCAATACTTCATATGCAACGACATTCCATATTTAAACTATTCGTTGGTCAGTACTTATTTGTCGATGTTGAAACAAGCCCTAAATAAAATCAAAAGAGATTTTACGTACACACATTTCAACTCTCAACCCACATCCGTAAGCAAACAGCCCTAATAATGTGCCCCTGCCTTTATGCCCCTATAAATTAAAGCTGAACAACCACATACGCTCACAAAGACTACGATGTTTTTATCTGTTCCTTTCATTATTTCATGCTAACCATTACCATTACTTCTTGAGGCTTTCATGAAAATTTAAATCTTTGCATTAAATGTAGTTCAGATTTTAGTATTTATACAGAAGAGCTTAACAAGTGCAAGCTTTATGAAATACATAACATTTTATTTTATCTTAACAATAATCTGAGAAATATCAAGTACCATAAAAAGGAAGTAGTACTAGTATGAGTCACACTCCATCACGAGGGATTAGTACGAAATGGTGGAAAGGCAACCAACCTTGCTGGAATACCTTATCAAGCCGCCTATAGGGCCTCTGACTAGGCTTAACGACTAATATCTACCGATATTAGCCAACAAACTGCTTGAAGTTCCTTCCTAACACGGAGATGCTCTTCATATAATCGGAATGGTCACCCATCCAAACACGCCCACGCTGTAGTATCACTAACAAAGCGCTGCCACCTCTGCGCTACGAGCACCTACTGTGCTACGAAACAGAGATGTACGTTTAATATTTTTACTAGCGGCCCCAGCGAAATTCGTTTCGCCCCCAGCCCCGTCCCGCCCTGGCTCCGTTTTATGGAAAATTATTATCTTCCTTGACTCTACGTTTTAGTTAGACAACGTTTGTATGGGAAAAAGAAAAGGGCTATTTTTAGGGTGTTTCCGGAAATTATTCGAATTTTTTTCGCCGTAAAAACCGTCCTTCAACTTCAACAAACATTAAAAAAAAAGAATTGGCCAAATTGGTCATGACGTTGTTGAGTTATGCGCTTACCAACACATTTTGCGATTCATTTTTATATTATAGAAGATGTGGAATTATTTTACTCATTTTCATAAAGATATTAATTAAGTTAGTCATTCTTTTTATTATTTCATATGCCATAATGTCTAACCCGTCGAAGTCATGGCGTGTCTCGTTGTTTGGCCATACAAGGGCACTTGCATATTTCATACTAACAGCCTTAACTACAGTCGAGGGCCTATTTCTGTTTGCGTAACCTTTAGCTGGTTCTAATGAAATCATTAGGTGATTCTAGTTAGAAGTGTTACCTTCGTATATGATTCTTAAAACTAAAAGGTGTTTTCCTAAAGCAAAAAAAGACTACTTAGTTTAAAAGTAAGCTATAGTAAACTTTTTAGAATATCTTTCTCATCGAATGATAAGTATAAGGTAACCTACTTATATTAATTCATCAACTTTGTCAGCATTTTTAATAGCTTTTTGCAATACGTAGTTTTTAATGTAAGTTAGTCTTATATTTAGTGCTATAGATAAGGCTATATTATTCGGTTAATTAGGTAACCAACTGCACTATTTTATTCACAACTAGCCGTGCCCGCGACTTCGTCCGCGTGGAATAGTGACTTTGGGTAGAATTTTTAATTATTTATGCTTATGATTTTACAAATAAGATACCTACTTAAGTATAAGAACTTCTGTGGAAATCTGTAATTAGCTGTATGTTTAATTTAATTATTAATGTCATTCAAAGTGTATCGCTGTTGATTTCCTAAATAAAAACAAAATAAAAAAAGAACTTATAAGTACGCAAGATATAAAGTATTTATATAAGTCTATTAAAGTACATTTTAGTACTCACTTATCATGAAAATTGGCCATTATTAGCAATTAATTGTAAAAGTTTAGGTTTTATATAAAAAAACATAATAAGAATTTAAGAAAAATAGTGAAACTTCGTAAGACAACCGTGGCTCAACTATACTACTTCCGCCTCCAAGCTTTGCACCCATCTTCAAGTCACCCTGTAATACTTAACTAAAACTTAAGTGCGATATAGAATGCTTAGTAAGATTTATTTTAAAATAATAGTAAAATATTCATGCTTCTATTTCTGGTGCGAGTATCAAAACCTCGGTCTCAAAGCTAAAAATACTTGTAATTTTTAGATGAAGAGCATCTCCACGTAAAATGTTTTAGTCGGGACGCAATCTTTGCATAATTACCAAAGTTAATGAAATGACTACATGTCAACAGAGGATAGACGGAATTTCAAATAAGTTGACTGGCATTATTCAAATATTTCAGTCTTGGATTTCAGTTAATATAATTATTGTGATATAATTACTCGTTCAAAATTAAATAATGTCTATATAATTAATAATAACTGAATCTTTATGACTAGTCTTGAAAATTTACACAAATCAGTTATTGGCTTTTATCATATCAGTCAGTACAGTAATCTATGACCGTATTGTTGGTCACTAAGCCTTGCTGTTCTCAAACTTTTACATGTGGATATATGAAACGTTTATAATATATTGAGATGCCCACTCTTCTGTGGTACTTTAAGCGAGGTTTTCCAGTGCTAGCTTTTTTATTTGCTGGATAATGAAATGTTCTGTCTATTATGGTAACTTTGATATCATTCATGATATCATGATGTATTTTCGGTTAAATAGACATGAGAATTATAGATTTACATCTTGGATGAATTAACCACATTTACATGTTTACCTTTTGTGTGTAACATCAAGCAAACGAGAAAAGAACGCCTTTAGCATGGCAGTTTGTCTGTTGTTTGTCTGTCTATTAAAAGCTACCGGGAACTTATTCAAATGCTCTTATGTAGCTTTAGCAGTTATAAATAGGTAAGGCGCACATGTGACAATGTTTGGATCCCCTGTCTAGCCCCAGCTTATAGGCCATTCAGGACATTGCATTACGTAGAACAATGCAGTGATGGATCTGTCAGCAGTTCAATGCCAATAACAGTCACGTTAACCACGTGATTTTAATTATGATAAATCTACAACTTATCTTAATTTCCAATCTTCAACCCGCAATGCGTAAGCCTCGATATTGCTGTCTTTAATGAAGACATTAAAATGACATAGCACTCTGAGACGTGAAAACGAAGAAGAAAGTATTTGAGTGTGTTTAAATTGAATTTGAAAGTCACTCACTCTACGAAAGAGTCACTCTACGAAAGTTTTATTGCTTCCATTCAAGATTCAATCGAATAAAAAGTTGTTTAAGTAGTGCGTTTAATAGATACTTCAAGTTTTTCAATATTGTACTAAATAAATACTCAGAATTTATCGCATAGTCTCTAAATAATGCGTTACACGAATTGCAATTTGTGTTGGAGCTTAAGACAGTACAGTGCTTAAAATTGTGGAAAAACGAAAAGCGCATTCGAAATCAAACACTTTTCCGTTGAATGTATCTCTTTTCAACGTCGCAAACAGGTTTCATTTGTTATAATTAAGCTTTATTGCACTGTAAGTTGTAAAACTAGCGGACTTAATGCCTAAAGGCATTCTCTACCAGTCAACCGCTTGGGAATGCAGATAGTGTAATAAGTGGCGGAACCTTGAAAATAACTAAGATTCTTCTTCTTTTCAGCCAGCATCGGCATCATCAGTGCTCCTAGTGCACCTTGGCGCAGTAGGAGCCCTAGCGAGCGGGGCGGCGCTGTGCGGTGGCGGTGGTAGTGGCGTGAGTGGAGCGTGCGCGTGCGGCGCTCTTCTCCACGCATTGCATCCGCTGCAGTTGTGGACCGTGTGCGGGCTGCACGCGGACCGTGCCGCGGCTATTGCGGCACCACTGCACTATGCTGCTATTGTTTCCGCTAAAAAGGTAAGTTAATCTGAGTCAAGACAATACTTCTTAACGCGCTGCACCCATTTTAGATGTGGATCGTATGTAAGTTGAACTAGGACCGCGTACCCATGCACTATGCTGCTATCGTATCTCCTAAGAAGGTTTTTTAACTAACCTGATCAGATTCAATTGGTCAACTCTATTAATGTTTCAAAAAGATGCAATATTAAACATTGTCCTCATCAGCAGACGACTAGTTGGATTGGTTTAATTCACTTCTACAAACTCACAACTAAAACTTTTTTACAGGTGATGATTTGCGTGGCAAGTGGCTGGGTTGCAACAGCTGCACTCCTAGCCCCACTGGCCGCATCCCAGCCACCGCTATCCTACAGTGCAGGCTTCGGAAGCTGCGCCCCTGACTGTAGCGCCGGCCCAGCAGCCCTGGGGTTCTGCGTCCTCTACGCTGTTCTGACGCTACTCCTCCCCGTTGCCCTAGTTGTCCTATGCAGCCTAAAAATCCTCCGTATTGCCAGGTACCATCGACACAGAATCGCTGCGGCCATTTACGAAGTGACTCTATCAGCCCAAGTGACAGTGACGCACCAACGAAACCCATTCTCACCACCACCTCCACCGCGACGGCGTGCTTTGTCCGCAGTACTTCAACCCCTCGGCTCATTAGCCATACTCTACTTCCCTTATTACTGTGTACTAATATGGCCAGCGATAGCCGTCCCACCACAACCAATAGCCGCCCTTTCAGCTGCGCTACTAGCAGCCGCTCCGCCAGTAAACGGTTTACTGTATGGCATACGAAGTCGTGCGTTCAAAGATTCACTACGAAATTACCGAAGAAAACGCTTAACAAAGAGTGAGGTCACGCAGGAGATTCAAGCGCGGACGCCCAGCGCCTGCGGATCTAGGCGGCCGTCTCTATCGGCTGGTTCTGGGTGCATACGTCCACCGACCACAAGAAGATTATCAGACGCAGCAGCAATGGGGTCTCGTGGATCAGAAAGACCAGCGCAAAGGGCGGCGTCGTGTAACATGCTGCAAGATTCTCATGAGGAAGAGCCTCACAGGCCTCGAACGTCTGCTATACCGTTGATTCGCGCGCCTCCCCATGTGGTGTTAGGTAGGGCTCTGGGTCTTGAAGAAACTAATACTAGAGGAAGGAGACGACAATCGCCCAGGATCACGGTCACCAGGGCCATGTCTGATGAGAGCGAGTCACCGACTCGGCGGCCACTCTGTCGGCAGCATTCGCGCTCAAGTGGGGCTTTGCTCGGGGGACTGTCCTTCTCTCCTGCCTTGTCAGAGAACGTCAGCCTAGACCACCCTGACGAGCAGCTCCTCCTCTCGTGGCCACAGCACCAGATCAAGAGCGAAGCTTTATAAAACGGGTATATTTAGTGTAGTCTCGCTGATATTGTGCATAAAGACAATAAGTGTGTGTGCGGTTCGAAGTCGAGTCAGCGTCTGTGTTAAGAGAATATTATTTTTTATCGCTTTGTACCAACCCGTCTACTCGAACTTCCTGACCAAGCCGTGACCAAATATTGAATGTTTCCTACTCTATTTACTACTGTATTAGTCGTAATGATTTCTCCTACAGGGTTCCTCCATATCGTTAGCTTTATCTACTGAAGTATTACTTTAGTGTATTTCCGTGAAGAAAACTTCTGAAATATTCCATAGGTTTATATTTGTTGAGATTGTTGAATTTTATTTATTTTTATGAACAGTGTTTTGTTATTGATAAAGTTTATTCCTTTGTTAAGTAGATTCATTTGTGTATAGTTGTATAGCGCAGTTAAAAATGCTTGGTAGTTCGAATTAAAGGATTTTTACTGTTGTTTACAGTGGTGCTGTAATACTTACTGTAAAGAAAATGTAGGAAGTTGTTTTTCCATTACAATATTTCAGACACCCTGAAAAATACTTAGTCATTTAATTGAACGTCTGGATAGCCGTCCAACTTTTGGAAAAGTCTTTATATATGGTTGGGAAATGACAACGGCAATATAAAATAGCAAACGGGACTCTATTTAAACATAGCTTGAAATTCAAGCTTGATATAAAATAAATAAAAAAGTAAACGATCCAATGAAACTTACGCTTCTAGGTGTAAAATATTTTTAAGAAGATATTATATTTTCTACACTTGTTTTTCAAATAAAAACAGCAAAGTCTTGTTAGTGGGATATCCCATAATATATTATATACCTAAGATATAGTTTTAGGTTATACCAAAACCAACCATTTATTAGAGAAATTATATTAGTAATTATATTATTGGTGTGTTGTCTGGCGCTTATTTATTTTATTTTTTATTTTTTATTATTAGGTTACTGATAGTGCCATAGCGGAACTTGATCATGCATTTATCATAGAGATACCTACATAACATGAAAAGATAAAGCACGGATTTATTTCGCGCACATTTATTTGTTATTAAATGCCTGACGGTACGTCACATAGGCATGTCACACTAAAGCCCTCAACGCTCCGAATAGGTTATTAACTATTAACATAACGGGGCTGGGACGGGACGGGGCGGAGGGTGAAGCAAAGCTCGCTTAGACTGCTAATTAAAAACAAATGTGCGCAAGATAAATCCGTAAAGTGTTTAATTACTCTCTCAATGAATATTCGCGTACACTTCAGATCCAAATATGAAAAATATATCCTTAAATCAATGTTTATTCATCCCAAATACTAGTTTTATAAAATGACATTAACTTCGACACTTGATAGACTAGATCAATGGATTTTCATTTGTCTGCAAATGTAAAGTTGAAAATTGAATATATTTATAAGATGAATATATTGTACCTATTAGTTAGACGGTGATGTTTTTTAATTATTTTGCAAAGTTAAGGAAATAGAATGTACATTGTAAAGTAGCAGTAAATAGCATAAACATGATTTATGAAATATTTAATGTCGTTATTAAATGATAAATGTTTAAACAGATAAATACGAATTGTTAATCTAGTCACTGAGCTGTTGTTTTATTGTATTCGTGTTAATTTAATTTAAATTATAAGTGAACAAGTAAACACTGAAAATTATGGCTTTCAATTATTTGCCCTCACAACTAGGGTTTGAGAACCGCGATAGATAGACGGTTGAAAATTTCACAAATTATATAATTTTGTAATCGCCATAACAACAAATACTAAAAAATATTTAAGCAGGGCTTCCATACAACAAACGCAATTCTTTTGCCCTTTTTTGCTCGAAATATTCACATAAGTTGTTTAGCCAGTCAATGGTATGTGACCCTCATGCAAGAGTCTGACTGCCCCTTGCCGGTTTTTTCATTTGTTTATTTGTTTTTGTTGCTATGGCCGATTCTCGCATGATCGAACGTATTTCGTATGGAAATATTCGATTACGAGTATCACTGTTTTACCGAAAAAAAACAAGTAATATATCCACATAAAAAAACTACCGCACGAAAGAAATCAAAATGCATACAAATTGTGACCCGAATAAAGCAATAACTGTATTTTCTTTGAAAAAGAAAATTCGATCGTTGAACTTTTTTCGTATACGAACTGCACGAAAATCGGAGGCCCTTATTCAGCAATGGACTTCCTTTGTCTGACAATGATAATGAATTGATGATGTCTTTTTCTTCACTGTCAAAGATATGTTAATAACTTAATTTTTTAGCTATTTGAGGAAAATGGTAGGCGCAAGTAATCTGACTGGCTAGTAATCCAATAGATTTGTCAAGTTTGAAACCAATTTACACGGCTATATCGTTGGAATTCCGACACCTAAATAATTGGCATCCAAGAATAATATTATCATTTACCAAGAATGCTCGTAACAAATTAACTCCTCATAAATCTGGCAGTTTAGAAAACAAATGATCCCTATTAATGAACCTGGTTAAACTTGGCTAAGTTCCTACAATAAGTCTGTTAAATCTGTGTTTATTACTTCCCACTACCTGCGTGAATTATTAATCCATCAATCGACTTCAAAGAATGGATATCAACCATCACTCGTTTATAATGCTGATGTAGTTCGTTCCTGGAAACGCGGGAGACGATGGTTGCTGAGCATGAGTGTTTGCAGTTCGCAAAGGTATATTGTTAAATATCAGTGCCAAGGCGATATTAATGAGGTCCGATGTTTATAAGCCGATACGGATCAAAGGAACATCGACTGCTGTATCGGATTGGTTTGCTAACGTTTGAGGTTGTATTTTTATTATTTTCTTTGGACTAACAAAGCTTCAATTAGTAGTGAATAAAAAAAAACATTAAATGCCATCAATAATACATACCTTTTCCTTGACAGACATACTTGCTTTATACAGATACAATTTATGACATCTCTATAGCTAAAAATCCATTACTTTATTTCTGAGTGCTCCTCATCATAACTAATTATATGAAGTATCTACACAAAATCCTACACTAAAATTAATCTCATCTAAAGGGCTGCGCTTCACTTACTTATGTACTACTTATAATGGGTTTTTACGCCATTAAGAAACAAACATCTATTAATGAAAGAAAGATTTAATAGAAGCAAAAGCCTAACAAACGAGGGCCTAATCTCTGAAGTTACTTGAGAATATCTTTCAAATCCGCTCTGAAATGGGTCAGATATGTCAAGGTTGGTGAAGCGAAGGCTGCACATCTCATACATAATCTGTGGTTGATTATGTGAGATTTTATAGTCATATTTTATTAGATTTTATTATTAGTGTCTTAGCACTGAGATGATATTAATAAGCATTGAGATCACCTAGACATTTAATTTATTTAATATTGTGTTTTAGTAAAAGTAAATAACTTTCTATTCAGATCGCTAATGTATTCACGCCCTAATACTTATTTTCAAAACCGTTAAAATTCATTTTCGCCGTAATCTCGTATACATTTTAGGTTTCAATTTACTTGAACATCAATTTAAAACTCGGTTAAAAAACAAAAGGGCCAAAGTGCATTTACTCCGCCTGCAGACGACAAATTTCATGAATTTAACATTACCTGAGACGGCCTCTTTGTCAGTAATGCTGTCTTCACATTGAGACAGTAAGTGGAACATGTTGGAATAGGATACGTCTTAAAAAAAGCAATTAGTGAAGCCAGCACGTTGATTAGGTGTTTGTGACTAGCAGTACGGATAACCAAATCACTGTCATGCCAAATGATATTGAAATAAGTTTGAATGTAATGGAGTTTTAAATAACAAATATCCTCCTCCTGTTTCATCCAACAACGGCGGTCAATCTCAATCGAGATTGGCAATCGGTGCCGGACTTTGTTTATAGTGCTCAAGTGTATGCGCAATACACAAGGACTGTCTCTGTTCCTTCACTCTCATAATTCACTGCGACGGTAGATCCGACTTGACCGATGAAAGATCAGGTGCAGGACCAGCGGCATAACATTCAGTCACAAAACACTCTTTACAGAATTGTAATCGGATGTCCTTCCAAGAAGTTACGTGTGTTTACGTAAGTGTAATCCGACACCGCGCATGCGTGTGATGTCGTGACATTTGATGACACACACATATTTTTTTACCGAGTGTTGAGGGATTAACGTACTTTCCGAGGCAGGGGGAGTCATCACCACCGACTTCCTGACTCCGAGCTGTTTCCGAGTATTTTCAAGACAGCAAAACCCAAAAACTAATTTCGGCCTGACCCAGGCTTCGAACCTACGATCTCTTGGGTAACAACCAGCGAACTAACCACTTCACCAACGAGGCAGTTAAAACGAGCAGGTAGAGCAGTAAATATGTTTTACAATATTTTTAACACTTACAGTGTCATATTTTATTCTTAAAAGATGAAATATGAAACCAAAAATTGCGCACGGGCGGGATTCGAACCAGCATCTTTCTGGCAATCCGGGCCAACTGCTCTTCCAATTGAGCTACCATGCTGTCGGTCCGACCGCGCGAAATTCTTGGTCTCATTGATACGTCATTGCGTGACGTTAGCGCCATCTACCCGTCTGTTTATGCAACAGCGGGTCACGTAGTTATTCTTTACATTATCATTATCATTATTATTATTGAAGCGTTATCATTTCCAAGTTGAATTTATTCTGTAAAGAATAACTACTTGACCCGCTGTTGCATAAACAGACGGGTAGATGGCGCTAACGTCACGCAATGACGTATCAATGAGACCAAGAATTTCGCGCGGTCGGACCGACAGCACGGTAGCTCAATTGGAAGAGCAGTTGGCCCGGATTGCCAGAAAGATGCTGGTTCGAATCCCGCCCGTGCGCAATTTTTGGTTTCATATTTCATCTTTTAAGAATAAAATATGACACTGTAAGTGTTAAAAATATTGTAAAACCATTGAGTAGCGAAGCGTTATCATTTCCAAGTTGAATTTATTCTGTAAAGAATAACTACTGGACCCGCTGTTGCATAAACAGACGGGTAGATGGCGCTAACGTCACGCAATGACGTATCAATGAGACCAAGAATTTCGCGCGGTCGGACCGACAGCACGGTAGCTCAATTGGAAGAGCAGTTGGCCCGGATTGCCAGAAAGATGCTGGTTCGAATCCCGCCCGTGCGCAATTTTTGGTTTCATATTTCATCTTTTAAGAGTAAATATGTTACTTCAAAATATTGCTCTGTGCCAAAAAAAGGTGCTGGTCTAGGCTATTATTCAGGAACGAAGTCTGGGTATTATTAATCTAGCACTATAGAATACAAACAGGGCATATCTCGTTTGCTTCGTATAACTTTGAATAGACAATAAGACGTTATGTTGCTACTAATCAATCAGCAGGTTTGGAAATGTATTTATGGATGAATACTTAAGTATTGGCTTATCGAAATACAGTATGCAGCACTGAATATTAGTCAAAAGAGGTAAGTACAAACCTACTGGTTGGTGCTCTACTGAGTATTTAAATAAGACAATCCATGTTCATTTATTTTCTTTGAAAATATGTAACCTACTTACACCTTTTTGCACCCAACCGCCAATTTTACTGTAAGGGCTTAACCTCAACGAGACGCCATGGCGACTTCGCCGGCTACGTATCCAAGCTAATATTAAAATGGAAAATACGGTACCTAATTAACTTAGCGATGGTTTGGCTACCATGCATTTTATTATTAAATTCTTAGAAAAATATAGCCAGTGACGTCGCCATGGGGCGTCTCGGTGAGGTAATGTACGGCCGTAAAAATAGGAAAAAATAAATTTTCGACAGGTTTTATAACAAACCATGAAAATCTATTTATTAATCGTCATTTTATAATTTTACGTCTCGTGGTTAACGCAATTAAATATCGACAGTTAAAAGCCATCTTTATTCGTCGTTGCATCTGGCTATAAATCTTAAGTTACGGACAGTAAGACAAAAACACAGAAACTGCTATTTGAAAACTGTATTGTTAATTATTTCAAGACAAATAACGACAGGTTGTTTTAATAATTATGTAGAGAGGACTGGATTTAGACGTTCGCAGAGGTTATAAATTTATTCATGGCATACTTATAGCATCTTTGACAATGGTAGGCTAGACTCTAGAGTATGATAATCTTCATCATTATCAGCCAACGTCCACTGCTGGATAAGGGCCTCCCCCAAAGATTGCTACAGCGGTCGGTCTACATTCAGTGTGATCCTGCGATGTTTACAAGGTCGTCTGTCCATCTTGTCGGTGGATGGCGAAGGGATCTACAACTTTTCTGCACCAAACGTCAGTTAACAGTTCACGAAGAAAAGTCGTGATAATTATTTGCATTATTTAAAAGTCTACTTGCGCTATCAAACTTGCCATGTCAATCAATAAACATTAGAAAAGTAGTAGTCTTCATTGTATTACCTTGTAATTCGACTAGTTTCTGTGCTTTTGAGCCCGGTACCTATTGTTATAGCATGACAGATGGTGTGGTCGTAACTCCTAGCTCGTAATCTGTTAAATGATGCTTCTGAAGATGTAATATCTGATATTTCGCATAATTGAAACTGCGAGCAATGCGGAAGTCCGAGATCAAGATAATTGGGCATACAATTGGGTAACTAAATCTACATCTACCATACTTAATAACGTAAAATTAAAAGTATCTTTGGTAAATCATGCAATACAGAAAAAAATATTCAACAATAGGCGCTTTTCTGAGTAATAAAACAAGCAATGTGGCCCTCAAATAGTACCTAGCGATTTCATCAGCATTTATCATGTTTGCAGTTCATCGACCTGTACATATCAATTTACTCTAAATATCAATTAATTACTGCTACATCGTACACACGGGCACTTTGATCCAATATTTGTCCAACAGTTGTCTATGTGTAGTCAATTTGCTAAAGCAATTTAGCTCGCGATGGCTGACGAAATTGAAACTCGCAATTCAGTTAGAAACACATCGTAGAGGCTGTCCCGGCGACGAGTTGTACAGAATAATACACTTTGGATTTGCGATTTTTAAATCTTCAGATAAATAGGATTAAAAATGTGTCGAAATTAATCATCTCATGGCGTTATTTAATAACTGCAAAAAATATTACAGCCGTTTTGTCAAGTCATTTTCCGATTGATTGAATAACGTTTGCTAGCCATGGTTTGCTGATCAATTATCTGCATATATTTAATTTTTATGTATTTCTGTTTTAAAAAACATGAATATTATGCCAAATGCCAATTGTGTTTTGAAGAAAATAATTACTTACCTCATATGTCCAATCTTGTATTTTCTGACTCAGCTGAGGAAGGCTGATGTTAGGTATAGGTACCTAGGTACCTCTGACACCTGTGGATGTGCAATTCAAACTTATTGATCTCAAGAGTTCAATGTTCTAAAGACATCTCTTCGCTTCTTTCAAGAAAATTTAATTTCTACCAAGTTGTAGATAACTACATATTTGTATTATTGTAAGTAGACAAAATTAAATCTTAATGGTTTAGTGAACTGAAAACTAAACTGATTACCTAAGAATTATAAGTATGAACACCCAAACAAAATACATTAGAAAGAAAAATAATACAAGCAGACAAAATATTTTGTTATTACTTACTTTTTGAATTTTGATTGAGTTTTTGATTTTATAGCTGCGAGCGATCAGTTTTAGATATATACAATGGTTGGATAGTGAAAACATCATTCAATAGAAATATATTAGCGGTGTGCAGGTAATAGCAAATGGAAATAGGTCTATAAGAATCCCTCTTACCGCTAAAATTAGCCCCAAACCCAGAAGCGAGGTGATAAATCTCAGAGCCGAGTCCAAATCGTCGCCTGAACACTCCGGGGATTGGTCCCTTGATTTAGTGGCGAAGTAACGAAGTAACCGCGTTATGGCCTCCTTGGGCCTGGAAGAAATCGTCTTTAATAGTCTTACAAATGGACCAAACGGATTTGTAAGCAACTCTATTGGTTCTAATTCTGTAGATAAAGCAACGTTTTCTGATTGATTATGTATAAGTAAGTACTTGTATCATTTTAGCTGAAAAGCTGTATGAAGAAAAGCACCTAAAGTGTCAACCCGTGCTAAGCGAAAAGAGCATGCTTTATACTTTTAAAATGATGAAAAGTCGGCCAGTGTAATTTAGCGCTCGTGACCACGCAAACATATTTGCCCAGCAAAATTGGCTACAAATTGAGTGGCTAGTTTCTTGCCCCTCCGAGTATGCTATGTGTTATTCATCAGGTATGAAAGACATCCATTTTAAAAAGATTGCTACTATTCGTAGGTACGTGCATTAATTTGGCTGGAGGTGTTAACTTCTTTCTGGTAGAGCTTAAGTAGTAACGCTTTTGGCGTTGAAGGTTTCAGAAAACGTGCAAGATTTTATGTTCGCAATTTTATAAGAGTTTTACGGTCTAGTCTAGTAAAAATCTGTTTGGAATATATTAAACGAAGGTATAGTTTTCACGGCCTTTATGTGCCTAAGGTGAGACGTAAATAGTAGAGAGAAATGAGGAAGTCTATTATACATATAGATCTATTTCTAGAAGAAGAAGAAAAAGAATGAGAGATGAGTAGTAAAGCTTAATTTGGAGAGAAATATTTTGGAGATTTAATTTCCTTTATAAAAGAATCCGCGTTGATTGAGTAGACTAAAATAAATAAGTTATAAATACACATTGCTACCTTTTACAACTACTAAATAAATAAAACATTAGCCCTCCTGACACTTGATCTAAGGTATTATCTATCTTGAATTTCAAAGACCCACGTCTACGCGAGTTAAAATTGTTTTGCTCGATAATGATAATCGTAAGGACAGCTGTCACCTAATACTTAATTTAGTTTGCAACCTGAGCAGTTAACCTGAATACTAAAGGTTATATTCCGTAGGGCAGGTAATAAAAATGGTCAAGCGTGAAAACGGTACAATAGAATGGTTCATTAGGGTTGTTGTAGCTAGAGTTTATGATGACTATCGATGCACCATTGACAACGAAATGATTAGTTTTAAAAAAATCCTCAAGAAGCTTTTGCGAAGCTATACAGATCCTTAAAATTTCACGATCGCCTTCAAAACAATGAAAATGTGTTGTTTAATGTAAGCATAGTTAAAATATGGTCTAGTATACAGGGTGGAATTGCAAGGGGGTGCCAAATTTTTGGAGGTGAAAGGGACCATCAATATGAACAACTTTTACTATGGGGTCATGGTCAAAATCTTAAATAAAATTTCAGGTTCCCCATACAAAATCAGTCACCTACATTGACAATAATGTATGGAGAAGCAGAAAATAAAATTAATAATTGAACGATGGTCCCATAGTAAAAGTTGTTTATATTGATGGTCCCTTTCACCTCCAAAAATTTGGCACCCCCTTGCAATTCCACCCTGTATTTTCCACATAATACTATTTCAAAACCCAGACCTCACCCGAGATTTCTATCACGAGGATTCAGTCAAGTTTGAGGATTCTACTCATATAGGTATCCTACGTGACCAACCCTTGGGATCTTAAGGTCACATCACATCATCCTAGAACTACGAAGTATTCAAAAACTAATGAAGGTTCTTCAAAGTCATAGAACCAAAAGGATTTTCAATTTATTCGAAGATTTCTAAAAAGATAATGAAAATTAGTTCCTTTGGTCTCATGTGCGTAGTAAATACCCATTAGAGTGTTAATAGTCAGCTGTAAAATATGTGAAAATGTAGTACTGGGAACATAGAAATTGCCTAGCCTACCTAGAAAAAAAAATAACATTGTTAATAGATGAAGATGTAATATCTTCTTCATAATGTGTACCTAAGATAAGAGTATTTATTGCACATCACCATAGATCAGTAACAAATTCATTAAAATGAAATGTACAATTAAGATGGTTTTAAATTCTAAATTCAAAATTTTAGTAACATTAATTCTACTAACACCTTATGTATTTTTTTGTTATTTACATGTGTTTTTTTTGTCTATGTATTTGCATATTCATAAATTTCTTAGCGTTGTTTTTTCTTTGATCGCCTAAGCTAGTCTAAAAGACTTTACTGTACAGCACTAGTATAAAATACATAAAAATGTACTACTGTTATATAACGGACCTTTAGTTAAGGAGGTGGAGACCTGGTGTCTTGTATTACAGATTGTCTCAATCCATAGCAAGCACCAGTCTTCACAAAAGTTTATCGGTAACACCATTAATATATCCTAATTGTACAAATTGTTAAACTTTTTGTGAGGAAATAAATACTATTTATTATTATTATTATTGCTTTAAATGATTTCATGCTTTAACAGAATCACTCGTACTTGTACTCGTACTATTTTAATCGCTGAAAAGAAAAGTCAAAGAATGTACAAAATAATACTTACTAACACTCCATACATATTTCACTTTAAAGGTTTTTAAATAGAAATAGTAGTAACAGTCCAATCCATATTGGAGACATCGATGGTTATCTCTCAGGAGAAATTAGCTCGGTATTTTGAATCCACTTCGTATACAGTTTTAATCTTTAGTTCCAACGAGCTAGAGTTCAAATAAAAGTACTACATTTGCATGTAGCAAAACCTAGCACAATCGATTGGGACTACTCAAAGGCTTCAAATTCAAATGAACAAACATTGGACATTGAATCCGTGAAAAGAATTGCGGTGCTCATTTAAATACAGAGCGACTGTAAAGTGGAGGTATTGCAAAAGTGATAAGTAGCTATTTACAGTCGAAACTTATGCAGGTACGTTTGCACACTTTAAAAAGCTTTACTTATTAGTTGATGAGCAAAAAACCCAACCCCGATACCGGCTTAATTTATAATGGGGAGCCAGGAGGCCGATTCTTGCATGATCGAACTTATTTCAGTATCACTGTTTTACCGAAAAAATCAAGTTATATATATCCACGTAGAAAAAACTAACGCTCGAAAGAAATCAAAATACATAGAAATCGTGACCCGGATAAAGCAATAACTGTGTTTTCTTTGAAAAAGAAAATTCGATCGGTGAACTTTTTCGTATACGAACTGCACGAGAATTGGCCTCCAGGTTATAATGGAATGATTAGGTACCGAATACCTAATCATAATAATATATTTATACATAAGTTTACATTGACATATTATTTCTTTACAGGTTTCTTCTATGCAATATCATAATATTATCTAAAGATTTAAATAAATATAAAATGTGATATGTCGGTTTAGATGGATAGCAATATGATCTGCGCGTGATTTCACGTTTGGCGTAATATTAGTTACTGACCCTTGGATATCAAATTGGCCAAATAGGAAGTAGCACAATGGCAGTTTCCCCCAGATTCTTTGTAGTGGTTCCTACTCGCCGGTCGCAACAAGAAAATCCAATTTTCCGCTCGTGACCCTATCATGTTGGGTCTTAACATGAAAACTCGAATCAGTTACTTTGGTCTCTGATTTGTATGCTTGAGATCAAACTCGTCAAAAATCATTGTTATTTTAGTCACGATGTACGCTATACGCAGTTGTCTTACTGGAAACGATAAACGAGTAGAGCTACAAAATCAAAAATAATGATGATATTCTCCTAACTATTTTCGGTAATAGCGGCCTGTCTCAACACAGATAGGCCAGGTACGCAGGAGATATTATAGTGCCCAGATGTGTGCGCAATACACAAGTGCACTCCTTGTTCCTTCACTCTCATTAATTCGATGAGATCTTTCACACACATTTCATCACTATTAATTCTTCCTAATTCTTCCACACTATTCTATCACTATTAATTCGAGAGACGGCAGCCCAATATGGACCAATGGCTTAACGTGCTTTCCGAGACACGGAGTTGTTATCACCACCAACTTCTTGACTCCGAGCTGCCATACAATAGCCAGAACGGATCTTGTACATCTGCAATTAAGCAGTCTATCTCTGAGTGCTCCCAAACTCACGTAAGTGCTAGCGTTTTCATACATACAAAAGGCTTGCAGGAGATGAAACATCTAACAGGTACTGATACCTACTAAGAAAACTTTCAAGTAATTCAAAAACTTTCGTGCACCAACATCTGGCGTAGACAAAAGATATTTCATGATTCGGTGTGTTTATCGTCTGAAAGAGACCAAGAAAGCGTTACATAGTAAGGGACGACCGTTAGGAGTCTCTGAAATACTCTGAATGCGCAAGCCGTGCTATTGACCGACACATTAGTGACCAGATTATTGATAGAACCTTCTGCTGACTCGGTTGCACATAATCTTTCATTGAACGTATCGTACATCCTACTACTATTATAAAGGCGAAAGTTTGTAAGTATGGATGTATGGATGTATGGATGTTTGTTACTCTTTCACGTAAAAACTACTGAATGGATTTGAATGAAACTTTACCACAATATAGCTTATACATCAGAATAACATATAGGCTACAATTTTTGAGGTTTCTAATGTGAGGTCGTAAAAAACACATTTTTTGCGCTACTAGACGGGACGAACCTGAAGTCCACGCGAACGAAGTCGCGGGAAAAAGCTAGTACTTTATAATTCGGGTACGGTCGAGTCCTCTAGCGCCTAACCTCTTTTCAGCGATTATCTCTTTTTGTTTTTTTGTTTTAAATAAATAAATATGCGCCAATTGTCTGGTTTCGTGGTAAGGAATTTCTTCCTTGTGTTATGAAGTACCAGACAACGATTATAACGGGGGCGTCTCCCATAAATACTTAAATACATATAACATCCATGACTTAGGTACAAAATGTTCATGCTCATCACACAAACATTTGCCCTTTGCGGGATTCGAACCCGCGACGGCCGGCGTAATAGTCAGGAGCGCTACCCAATACACCAAACGCGTCGTCGAATCTCTTGCACACATGACGTAAAAACGGCGGTCATTTTAAAGAAAAGATGACGTGAGGTGCAAGCAATTCGGGATCCTAAGGTGGTTAGGCGCTAGAGACCTCGCTCGAACACGCCCGAATACCGTTTTAAATAAATAAAATATCCATAACAGTGATATGAACTTACCTACTTCCCACCTAACTCTATACTAAGTTTAAAACAAATCCTTTTAAAACAGAAACTAACTATTATGTGTCGTCAAAAAATAAGGATAAATGAAGTTTGTGAATGTATATCAAGAATATAATTATACTCATTTTATACGACTTTGTCAACTTAAGAAAATGGTTTTTATTTTATTTTAAATATCTACATTCATAAAATAACATTAACACGTTCCGGGACAGTGCCCGCCTACAGGCGTGAAAACAATAAAACATCTATTGTGTCTGGAGTAGTGTCCCGGAACGTGTTAAGTTAGAAACAATCAACATATTTATTTTATCTATGTTGCTAAAACACACTGGGCGCTATAAAATTAACTGAATTAACTTCTTTAGTACTTTTCGGAGTTTATTTATTACCTGGAACAATAAAAGGGGTTTATGGGTAAAAGAGCCCAGATACACTACTATACATGCAAAATATAATCAATACCTAGTGATTACACGCGTATTGTTCACCCGTTTTACAACATTTCTCATTGATGTTTGTGATGCTAAATATAAACTACAGTTTTGCTTTCTCGATAAAGTATGATAGACCAGCACCCGTTGCATGGGTTGGCTTGTCGCGTCGCGCGCGACGCGGTATAGATAGATATAGGTATATAAACGATCGCAAGATGTCGATATAACTGACGCTATGCTTACTTTCCTAAACTGTCAAACTTGTATATAAAACGGCAGCCATAATGCAGCCATTACGCACTAGAGACAAATTGTCTACGACCTCGCGTTATAGATATATTAAAAGACTGTACCATGCACGTGGAGATAAATTATCTAGGTAGACGCGGTAAAACGCGCGACAAACGAGTTTATCGATGTGCCATGCAACGGGTGCTGGAAACGCAAACGAAGTCTACCTACGTTTATACAAGAAACGAGCTCGGTGAATTACACTGTATCGAGTGCAGCTGCATATTCGGGTTTGCTAGCCACATTCGTGCGGAAGCCAGGAGGCAACTATAAAGTTTCGTTGTCGACGGACATGTTGAGGAAGACATCATCATCATCATCACTGTAACTAATATTATTAATAGTAGAATTAAGAGGCTGTGGTTTCCCACTGCAGGTCAAAGGCCTCCCTACCCTTTTACTACTTACTCGGGGCCCTAATTTAGAATCACTCGCTTAAAGATGGCGATGGATTCAAGTCCAATTTTGGAATTAAAATCAGTTGTTATAAATCACGCAGGAGGAATTTGAAAAAGGAAAGCTCATTTTGGGAGTACTCAAGTCTATATTTCGAGAGACTTTCGTTGATTTTTTATTCGTTTTCGAACGATAACCACACGCTATATCCAAGCGAGTGATTGAAAAATAGTGCTTTAAAACAATGACTGGAGGAATATTCTAAAAGAGTCTAGTGTAACTCTGAGAATGGTTTAATTATGCTGGCAATAAAATATGTACTCACCGTTTTTGGGCTTTTACTGTTGTAAATAGATTTTCTTATTCCTGAATCGAATGTAAGCCTTGACAACTACGGTATCTCTGGAACTTAGGATTTGAGGTAAGTACAGCACTATCCCTAGTACCACGGCAAATATAAGCGGTATCATAAAGAAGAGGCACTTGATAAAGTTGCACAAGCAGCAACTGAAAAATTGCAAAATATTACCTAGACCATCTCGCATTAGTTTTTTCATGTCCATTCATTTTATAATCATTTGTAGTAGGTACCTTTTACATTTTTTCTCAAAAAAAATAAAAGTGAATGAATCTCAAACAAATAAGGATTTGTTAGAATGTGTAAATGAAAACCAGCATGTGTGTGTTCACACCGACTAGAAATATTTTGAAAATATGGCCTAAGAAATTAAGAAATGCAATGTCTGTCTCTACTGGTGTGAACTCGCACTTAATCAGATACTAAAGACTCAATATACGAACCAAGCACGTCACGAATTCTTGACACGATAAATGAGAACATCAGGAATCATTTGGAACCTTATGGAACAATATCTTGAACTTTATACACTTTTCATCCCTAGAGCTTTCACGACCCGCTTCGTCACATTGTTTGTCAAATCGTTTGGTAGTTTAGGGAGGTACGGCGTCAATACATAGTTGTACACTACCAAGGCGGCAAGCACGGCAATGAATAATGGTATTATCATTAATATTAGTTTGAAGATGTTAACGCTGAAAAACATGAGAATCATTTGTTTGCATCAAAATGTTTGTACCAAAACTAAGGGTTTAAGTGCATGTTCCCATTTTTAAAATATGTATAAGTATTCAATTCTCTCTCAATTATTCCTACAGGAACTGTTGGGGTGCTTGAGATTGCTTTATAGAGTCGGTGAAACTGTGATGCACGAATACAACAAAATAAAGATAATAAGTCTTTACCACATTGTAACTCGTAGTTTTATTGGGTTTATTTATGAAAAAATTACAAAAGTCATGAAACATGAAACCCAAAACATATTTGTATATTTGTTGTGTAAATATGTCATAAGACCATTGAGTAAAGACGTGATAAAAACGTCAATGTTACAATAAATCTGGACGTTTGTAAAAAAACTGTGCGTTCCACGATTAACCTAAGGTTCCACGACGCGACGACCGCCACGCCCGCGAAAGCCCACTTTGGCGTTGGCTTTGCGTTCCACTTGACGATTGCGGTCGTTGTGGTCGCTGGTGGTCGTGGCTAAAAAAATTACATCATCTTGGGTCGTGGCGAAAACTTAATTGATGACGTCATTATAAACGCTCACGTGAAGCCCGCGGCGACCTAACGCTAAGAACTCACGGCGCGGGATTCGCCCGCCGCGGCCGCGGGAGAGCGGTTTTATTTCAAAACTCTCGAGCCCGCTGGCTATTGCGGCCCCGCAGATGTCCGTAAGGAAGGAGAAGCCGGCTGCGAACGTGGCGGGCGCAACTAACCCAGGCTACGGGAACCGCGAACCGCGCGACAACGCGGTTTTCACCCGCGGTCGCCGCGGCGGCGGGAGCCGCAATCAAACCGCGCCCACCGCGGCCGTAAACCGCGTCGTCAGTTTTGTTTTAACTTTTTACATACAAATCTGCATTCTACAGAGGCTGCGGGCCAACAACCGCGGCGGGTGCGGGTGATAGTCGCGCCATGAGTTCTTAGCCTTAAGCTTAGGTCGTGGTGAGCGGTGGAAACGGAAGTGTATAAGTGACGGTTATCTAAAGTAACTATTATTATAATTTTTCGCCCGCTTTTCTTTTCACCAATACCACACACATGACCTTATGCTTATGCTCAAGATCTCATGAAGTTCTAGTCAAATTAAATTTGCGAAACGCTTCAGATTTGATCTGATATTCATCTTACATATTGAATAAAAATTCTCACTGAGATAACAATGAGTCAGAAGAGAGAATGAGATTCCTAAGTGACTTGTATACTTACAGTTATCTACATCACTTTCATTATTTCTTACTAATGATTACTGCTTCAAAGTAGTAGTGCCTACATAAAATAAAAAGTGCTTTGGGAACTCTGTTGCAAAATAATTTTTAATATTTCAACTCGGCTGCAGACTGAAAGGGCATCGTTTTGCATGATTTCACACACAGTCACTGGACGATACGTTCCGCACACGGGACCACACCACGGACAAACAGAATTTTTGATCAGTAATTTCCTTTTCATTGTGCCGGCTCGAAATGGAAGCTTATTCATACTCTTCACTTTCCTGAAACAAATCATGATAACAAATCAATTTTCAAAATATTTAAAAGATTTCTTTTTTGATCTAATATGACCCATCATGCAGCCAAAAATCCTGTATCTAGGTAAGATTGCTGAATAATTAGTCAAGGTATTTATATCTAGGCTGATTATTGAAAACTGACAAGTGTGAGGCGGACTCACGCACAAGGGGCTCCGTATCTACTTTACAAAATTAACTTACAGTTATATTTTTTCTACAGCTAAGAAAGACAATCAAGATAAATATTTGAGTTGTGTTTTTGATTTAGGTTTATGGGCTTTAATTCTGTAATTTGTATAGCTATCATCATTTATACTGCGGATTTGATTGGAAAACGGAATATATCTTACATATCACATCCGCTGCCAGCAGGAATATTAGCACGACCACTGTGAGGATCACAAGACCCAGACAACAGATGACTTGCGCACCGACGTTCAAAGCATCCGTACTCACGTAGATATTTCCCCAACTGAAAAATACGTTATAAAAAATACTCATAAAATTAAGAAACTTCCAATTCACAAACCCTACACTACACTTTCACGGGCCGACTGAACTGATCGCGAATAAATCGACGTAACAAACAATCGATGAGACACTTCCAGCTAGCCACTCTACCATACTAAAATTGACACAATCCGATTGCTTTATGATACAGGTTTGTCAAATAGGAACATTGTGAGTAATCCACAGACTGAGGCCGGTGTTCTAGTGCTACACTGAAACAGGGTTCCACCATGGTTCCATTATTCCATGCCATAAGAACTAAGATAAAGAGGGTTATCTTTTTGAATTTGATAGAATTGCACAAACATGACAAAATTACACAATGGCTGGCATTCCTTACCACATCACCGCTTAAAATCTTTAGGTTTCATTTTACTGCGTTTTACTTTTCTAATTTATTTGGTTAGAACATACAAAGCTCTTGTTTGACATATTTTGACATGAGATGATTCTGTCAAACTAGCAGAAGTTTGACAGAAAGATCCTAATATGCCTTCTTTTTGAACTTACCAAATCTTTCTGAGGAGGCATTAATCACCTGTAAAAAAGAGACATAAAAGGTTTCAGAAGAAAGTGTTTTGATCAGTATTTTCACTTTTAGATAACGATGATAAAATTCTGAAGACTAGGAAAATGTTCCAGAAAAGTGGTAGTTAAATTTGACAATCATTAATATATTTATTATAAGCACCTATTAATGAATAGATTAGAATCATAAAATGTTTTGAACTTATCCCAAATACAAAATTTAATGTCTTTGTCACTTTACTACAACTTCATGCTATGTAACTGATGAAGCCTGTTAGTTTCATACTAGCATAAACCATAACAAAACAACAAAACGCCTTTGATAAAAGAGCAGTACAACATTCTCAGATCAGTGAAGCTTTAAGAGCAAAAGCATATTCAGCCACTAATCACGACCACTAACCCGACCACTAGTGGATTATAAATATTATGGTTGCCGCGACAACTTATAAAAAAAAACCTGAAGCATAGTGTGTGGCGTGCGCGCGATAAGGCACAAATCGTCGCGCTTAGTGGCCGCCACTAGTAGCCCAATGTGCTCTTGCTCTAATAATAATAATGGCTAGAAATATAAACTTACCTAAAAGGAGGTCAGCAAGGAACAGTAAAGCAAGAATAATGGCGGCTATAACAACCAAGCAGCAAAAAATCCTGAACAAGATTTGGGCGCAACATTTGCAGCAGCAAGCGCAAGGGTTTGGTATGGGACAACAGCACCCACCGTCACCGCCACCGATGACGATGTTACGAAAACTGGAAACACAAAATTAATAGTTCCGTCAGCCCATTCTATTACATCTTATAGCTGTTTTACTATAAATTGCACTAGTATAAGCAACTGTGTCAGACACGGCATTGAACCCTGTGTCTTACACTATCCGGGTATGCATGCCTATACCACCCAGCCATGGACACATTAGCAAGGCGGTTGTATATTACTTAACGCGTGGCTGCTTCACCTCAACATTCGTAAGAAATATTTCTACTATTGAACCACCTACTCAGCCCAGCTTATATGACACAGATTAAGTGAGCTAATCAATCAATGGCCTTTTCATCTATTTCAGACAATTTATGGTGTAACGTTTGAAGTACAACTCTTTTCATGGCTAAATAAACCAATGCGAGAGCGGCAAAGTCTGCCACAAGCTCGACAAGAGAAGTTTGCGACCGATGAGCTAATAGGTACGTCTAAATTGTAGAGCAGTTCAAATATTTAAGAACAAGGTTTGTAGAACATGAGCTTATGAAAAACAAGTATTGAAACCCTCCGTATCAGGTCAGTTAGACTTGAAGATATTAAAAGTTGATGGTAAGAAGATCTAACATAGAACGTAGATAGGTGTGATGCGTTTATGTGTAGTACTCTTAGACGTAGAGATGTTAAATTGGGCAGCATTGATGATCCCTCCAGGATGCAAGATGCAATACGAATAATTACCACATAATTTCATAGCAGACAACATTGATATGGCACGCTTACGCTGACTCCTCAATAAGTACCCATTACTTAGGAGTTTTCCTTGTGATTATGCCGGAGCATTATCAATTGTCCTATAACGATGATGACGATAACGATAATGATTACTATGAAATTTTTGTTGAATAAAACTTTGAAAGTTTAGCAAAAATGCAATGTTTTTGACAGTTTTGACTCTAGCAGCTCAATCTTGTCAAGTTTGTAATGACGTTTACTATTTTTTATAACTTTTTAGGTGATAGACCTTGAATAGCGATAGCCAAGCTTTATAGCCAAGTCTGCGGTTCGAAGTGGGTGCACTTTAGGGCGGCGCATCTGGTAGCCTACATTTTAACAAATAATAAGAAACACAAAATTCAGCAACATTATTTATGTGGTTCCTTAGTGCTTACGCCTATCGTCTTTGATCCCTACCCACTGATCATATTGTAATCTTTTTATCCCAACCTACCCTACAGTTTTCTGCAGATAGGATTTCGTTAGATAAATATGACCAAAATAAAATATGAATGAAAAAATGACGATTAAATAAAATACAATTTATTAAACATAACATAAAGTAAAAAGCTACAAAGTAATAAATCCTTAGAAAATAAAATTACTCAAAACCTATAAACGAATCGCTAATCGATGGCTTTTTAACGGATCACGTAGTCACAATTTGTATTGTGTAGTTAATATTTTCAGAATTCAGTTTTGACAATAAGGCGAGTAAATCTAATCCTTGAATTTGTAGAATTGTTTTTGCTGTGGTACCAGACGATGTAGTTTCGAGAGTTCGATGTGAAGTGGTTTCTGTGTTGGAATCTGTTGAGTTGTCCACTGTTCTGTTTGAGGCTGGAGGGTAGGTATCGTCCAGTTGTCTTTTGTTTGGCTGAGAAGGTTCTGCGTCACGTTTGATGGTATATTTAGGGTCAAATGTGGTTATTCGACGCCAAGGAGGCGTCGGTCCATGTGTGGCCTCCAGCACTTTGTAGCGATAGTGGCCGGGAACTGAGGAGAGAACAAACCTTTAAACAGAGTAACGTTATCTTCTACTATTATAAAAATAAGTCGGGTTTCCTTCTTGACGCTATAACTCCAGAACGCACGAACCGATTTCCACGTTTTTGCATTTGTTGGAAAGGTCTTAGGCTCCGTAAGGTTTATAGCAAAGAAAATTCCCATAAAACGGGGCCGGGGCGGGACGGGGCTGGGGGCGAAACGAAGTTCGCTGGGACCGCTGGTGTACTATAAAAACAAAATAATATTAGAAATAGGTTTCCTTGATGAGGTAACGCAGCCTTCGCGTTAAGTGAGTGCTTGCAAAATTCATCAGGCTTGCCAGTGTGCCGGTGGCCGAGTGGGATAGGCAAACGCCCGGATACCGCAAGACACAGGGTTCGATTCCATGTCTAGCACAGTTGCTTTTTGCCACAAAAACGTGCCACAATGTGTGCCGATGCTTTACAAAATTTATGCAAAACCTCGTCCGCAGTATATAGTCGAGTTTTGTGGCCATCGCTAGTGGTTCAGCGTGGGTTTGTCCCATTGAAGTCTCAGTAGCTAGAGCAGTTATTACCGTATCTATGCTTTGTCTTAATATCGACAAAGCAGTAGTTGTATCCCAAGCCCACTCCAAGCCCAAGCATCGTTAGCAAGGTAACGACCAGGCAGGTCACCGTCGTTACTGCTGCCAGAAACATAGTGAACCTAAAATAAATAAATTTAGTCAATGATATCCCTTTGCGGTCATAAATCATGCTTGCCTTCGGCCTAGGGATGAGTGCGCGCACGCGATATCGATAACTGTGCAGAATGCAGTGCAGCACGACGCATACCCTACCCTACGCCTATAAGGCGTGCGAGAAAGCATGCGAGTGTAAAAATGAGATAAGAATGCGCTGTAGTAGTCCCACGTTATATTGTTGCAGGGGAAGCGAGTGTTTAATACTACTAATGATCAGTTTCATAAGACTGCGTACAAGGCTACACCGCTGATACAGAAGACCGCGCGAGCGCATAAAATAAATGCTAAGCTAAAAATTTGGATGGGTGCGAAATCGCCCCTGGACTTACTTCTCAACCAGGTACATAACATTTGAAAGAACACACAAAATAGACCCCATTTTCTTAATTTGATGTAAATCTTTAGGAATTAAAGTATTTTCAGAAGCCCAAGCGAGCAAGACCCAAGATGAGCGAGACAATCAAAGAGACAACTTTGACAATCTGTGGCATTGATTGATCATTGATCAATCTTAATATTTTTTTAATGTCCCCAAGCCGGACCAGAAAAAGGAGAGTATTTTGTGGTAGTATGCATTGAGTAAGTAATGGCGGTTTAGACCTACCGAACTATTTTTAGCTTAGAAGCTACTAAAGTATCTGCTACTAAAGTACCTGCCAACGTAAATCCGTCCAATTTTGAAAAATACAGTTATATTTTAAAAATATATTTTATCTTTAATGAAAGATTACTTGACATTTTTACTTCAGTATTCTGATTTACTATGTAACGCTTAAAGGTGGTAAGCATCTAACTTAGGATTAGAAAAATCTCTAGTAATTTTAGGGCCTGATACAGCTTAAAGAAAGTAAAATACCCGATAAATTAATTTAGGAATAGACGTGTATTTTTAAATACCTAGCTTACGGATTCGGTTTGGGGTCTGTTGGTGAAAACAGGCGTGAGTGGAATCATTTTACTAGGTCTCTAAGTAAATCTCCTTAATCTATAAATAGGCATTAAAGCAAGGACGAATTTATGTAACTGATTTTAATAACGTTACAAAGTTATGAACTGCAAAGTGACATTTTTATTTTGTGCCAATATCTTTGATATCAATGGTGATATGTTTGCATATTTTTTCAATGGTATCACGATCGTGGGCATTTTTGATGTGTTTTTTGAAAACGTTTTCTTAGTTTTCCTTTGCTGGCCCTTGACTGTCCGAGGCGGAGGCCTCGAAGATTTCATCTTTGGTGGCTCAAAATCGGTTTCTGAAATATTTAATGTCTTGTTACATAATGTTCTACTAACCACAAGCTATATCATACAAGCTGTTCCCGGCTTCTTCGGTCACCTAGTCGCCTAGGTATAAACCAAACATTCATCTCCATTTTCACTTCCATTTTCCCGTATGTGATGAATTCTGCGATCAAAAATTTCCTACTCATCTTTCTCACACAATTCTTCTTCACGAAATTATCCCTGAAATAATTATACTAGAAAGTAAATTACTTAATAAAAACATACAAACGCACCATTAGTAAACTCATAGTAGTCAATATCACTCGAGTTAGACTTCCTATCAATGCTCAAAGCATTTTCTTCAAAACTCTTCCGAATTTCATCAAATGATTTTCTTCTCGAATTAGTCACTGAGCTGGATTTAGTCTCGTGAGTGGTTGCTCTATCTTCAGACTGTTTAGTTTTACTATTAATAATTGCAACTTTACGGAAAGATTCGGGAAAATTAGGGGATTGCGGGATATCTACAATGTCCTGCCCCGGGCGGTAGTTTATATTAGAGCCAGATTCATAGAACCTGGTATCGCTGGGTATGTAACTTCTAGGGGATTCGAGTATATCTATAACAAAACCTGAATCATTGCTAGTAAGTGATTTCTGACTACTTAGATCAAACTTTGAGTCAACTCCAGTTCCGGGGATATCAGAAATATTAGGTATATCAGGAATATTAGGTACATCAGGAAAATTTGGTATTTTAGGAATATTGGGAATATAAGGTTTAATAGGAGTATCGGATATATTAGGAATATCAGGAATATTAGGTATATCAGGAATATTTGGTATATCAGGAATATGAGGTATTTTAGGAATATTGGGAATATAAGGTTTAGTAGGAGTATTAGGTCTTTTTGAAGTATGAGGTATATTGGGAATATCAGGAATATTGGGAAATTCTGGAAAGTTGTCTAAACCAAAGATTTTAGAAATAGTAGATTTATCAGTGGAAGTAGTAACAGAAGCAGGAGAGCGAAGTAAGGGTGGTATATCTTCAGGTTCTGTCGATTCTGTTTCTGAAGTCGTTCCTGAAGTCGTTCCCGAACTTGATGTCGAGTCAAATGGAAAGTGGTTTGGTGACTCTGGCAGCTTTGGTGGGTTTCTGGCATTCTTAAGATTTTCCATTGCCGAAATTCTGTATGTTTTCGTATCTACAAAACAGTAGTTATAACCTATGCCTACTCCAACGCCTATGCTGATGAGTACAGTGACAACGATACAAGATATTATAGCGGCCATTGCACAAAACGCAGCTATCCTGTAATTTATATAAAAATACGTTAAATTAACATACTCATAAAAAAAATCTTAAAACTTTAGTGGATTGTTAACTCTGGGTAGGGACCAACTTACTTTTCAAACATGTACATTAGCTGGCCGAAGCAAAAGCCATTTCCGCAACACTCACAGCACCCGCACAGCATTGTGGAGGCAGTTGTAAATTACTGAATAAAATAAAAAATATAGGTATATCAAATGTGTATAAAATAATATAAAAAATATTAAAATATAACGCGCGACATCACAGCTGTGTGATTTTGTCAATTATTGACTTATTGACAGACGACAAACGATAATATAGACACAGATGATAAATAATAGACAAAAAAAACCGGCCAAGTGTAAGTCGGACTCGCGCACTGAGAGTTCCGTGCCAACTTTAACTGAATTAGGAATTCTTACTTCCACTTAGCAAAAATACCACAATATTTTGTTGACCGCAAATATAACTTTGTTTTTCATAGTATTTGTATGAAGAACAAAGTTATGTTTGCGGTTGTTGAAGATGTGCTATATCTCAAGAACTACCGAATCAATTTTGCTCAAACCAATTTTCGTTGAAAGTTTTTGTTGAGATCTACATCACTTATTTTTTTCAAAATTTAAACTCCCTTAGTTTAAAAGTTAGATGGGGGGACGCCCATTTTACGACTTTGGAAGCGCCTATCCCTCAAAAATGACACTTTTAGATAAAATTGTTTTAGAAACCTCTATGTCATTTTAAAAGACCTATCCATAGAAACTACACACGCATAGGTTTGGGCAAAAAAAAAATTTTTACGTTTTAGTTTCATGTATGGGAGCCCCTTAAATATTTTTATTTTTTATTTTTTCTATGAGAATCGTAAAGCGATTAACAGGATACATCTACCTACTTAGTTTCAACTGTGTAATGCTAATAGTTTTAGAATAAAGTGGCTGTGACATACGGACGGACAGACAGACAGACAGACTTGACGAAACTATAAGGGGTTCCGTTTTTTGCCATTCGGCTACGGAACCCTAAAAACGGGTTTCCGCAACACTTTAATTCTCCACTAGCGATGATTTTTTTTAATATATGATACAAACCGTGAAGTGCACTGGGCACCCACCAACAGCCCACTTGCGATGCTACTGAGATGTCTCAAAAACCCACAAAAAGCCTTTTTCAACCAATGCACGAAATCGAAATGAAATCTTGTATTCTCCTCTACCCAAAGGTTGTCTTGAAGAGATCGCTTCCAGCGATAAGACCGCCAATGTTGTACTTGTGATCGTTTGTTTTAATGTTTTGTTGTGTCCTTTTTGTGCAATAAAGAATATTTATTATTATCAGAGAGAGAGGAAATCTGGAAAGGGCTTTGAACTTTTTAGAGGAGCGTGGCTCACTTGGTTTTTGAATTTTCACGAAATAGCAGCATGAGGGGAAGGGAGAAGTATCTTCATAATGTTAAACATTCTGGCCATTATTGAAAATAATGATCTGTCAATTTCAACTCTTCTGTCCCATTTGACATGACTAATCACAATTTGTCATCTTTTTCCATGACGTGACGTCTTTTAATTCCATGTTGTAAAACAAGTCTTTATTTTTCTATAATTCATATTAATATTGTATCTGTAGAGCACAATTAACCTTTAATTTGTGCAACAATGCCAGGCTACACACTCTTAAAAATAGAAAAACTCTCGGAAGCTCTGAAAACGTAATATGCTTCAATTGTCCTTGATTCAGTAACAGTACCTGAGTTTGTAGTCTTGTAGGCTAACGACTAACTGATGTTATTGCTTATGACTTCTAGAAAACCACATCTAACGACTTGCATTTCCATTGCCTTGGGAATGTTTGCTGTGACCCTCTCGGCCATAGCAATAGGCGTCTTTATCGGATACACATATTGCTACATCGAGCATCACACTGGATTCAAGCCAATTAAAGGTACATTTTAATCGTTACCTATTATTCTATTGCACCGAGTAGTAAAGATGGATTACATTTATCACAGGAACAACACGGCGGCGCAACCAGTCGCCGCTACCAACAAAATGTATACAACTCTATAGAGTTACTCTCCTGGTGTTCGTTTTGTTGCGCTAAAAATTTGGTGGTACGACCAACTCAGAATGAGCTCAGACGTGTATACAGAATCCTACTCACGGTCACGCCACCACGCGGCTGCGCGCTAACACAGCTACTAAAGCGCTGTATGGTGTCCGGTGAAATATAGCCCTAAATTGTGGTGTGGCGGCTTTGGTGCTTTTTTAGATTGGTAGCTTACGGACACCACGGTAGAAAGACTGGTTGCGCCACCATTGTGTCCCGATGAAATTAAGCGCTTAAAATATTTTTTCAACAGGTAACATGTCACGTTCAGCTAACTTCCACATCATGCACATGTACCCCGAGTTGGAGGAGGTAAAACAGAACAGAACCATCAACGGAGCCCTGATGTCCAGTGTCCTCGTCTCCAGGATCATGAGACTAGGCCAAGCGCTGGTCCAGGATGAGATGCACAACGACGTGGCTTTGCACTTCGCGTGAAGTGAAAATAGAATTATGTGCTGCATATAGTGGTGACTTTTATTTTTTTCTGCTGTGTCTGAACCAAAGGTATGTTGGTGGGTGTAGTATCCTAATACTTCCTTCTCTTTTACGCATACACTACTGTGGGTCTGACTGGATTATCGCTCTTTGCAACAAAAAAGTGTAGCTTTCAACGAATTTTTACGCGACTGCCGAAATAACAATATATTTTTATGTTTAATGGCACGTTTTCGGGTAGTTTCAACTACAGAGTAATCATGCCTTATGGCGTTAAGTCCAGTGAGTATAAATAAATAAAAATGTCCATTGAGTTGCAGTTGCGGTTACAGATCGAGCCTTGGTGCACTTTCAAGAGCCTCCAAAAGATTTACAAACAGCAAACATGGTCATCATCATCATCATCATCAGCCAAAGGACGTCCACTGCTGAACATAGGATGGATGGATTTCCACAGCGACCAAACATGGTCAATGAAAAGAAAACCAAAAGTAATAAAATAACTTAAACAAACTTAAGGTTCACCAAACTCCGCAGGAAAAAACACGGGTGATGAAACCATTACCCATGTTTTTACGGATATTTATGGTTTTACTAAACTTACCCTAAAGATTGTAGACATTACAAACGAGCCATATTGAAAAGAAGACTGAAAGATTCATAACAGCAAGCATTTGTATGGAATCCCCATCAATTAGCAACAATACGGATTCGTAGAAATGCGAACGTGAGTCATCTTTAGGGTTTTAATTCGAACACAATTGATAAAAGACTGGACCGCCAGTACCAATTAATATTGATTTGGCTACGACGAAGAATTTGGGATTGTTAGTAGATTGCACAACTTTGGAATTCGTCGCGACGTTTTTCAGTCGTTCTTCATTACCTGCGACTTAAAAAAGATAAGGACAGAGTAAGTTTTGACTTGCAAAACTTAGAATACATTAGTAAAATCAGCTTTCTATCAACAAAATAATTATTCAAATCTTAGATAGGAAGACTGGCAAACTTGTCATGACTTCAAATGAATTGGTTTTTCCTAAACAGAAGTCCTCCTATTCCTATATTCGTCAACAAGCATATTTTTTTACAAATATGCTTATATTAAACATACGAACAAACATACACTTGCGAAATTTAACACACTTGTTTGGACGACTAAAACGGTCATCATATTTAAAAAATTATCAAATTCCAACAATGTCAAAAAATACAGGACGAATTGAAAACCTTGTCAGCTTTAGTTTTGTAGAAGGTCTTATGTCGCTGGGACGTATAGTTTCCGATGTATATTCGCAAAACCCTAAAAAATACCTTCAAACCCTCTCTCTTCTCACGGCTCAAGGGCATGTGCTTTATGCGATTCCCTCCGTAATTCTTCCTTTCTTGGTCTATGTGGCAGAATTAGAATTAAGTACATATTCATACTGGTAATTCCAATATGTCATTCAAGTCCATTTGGCATCAGGGAAACCCAAAACTCATACGGCACGCCAATTAAAATGTGTGATCCGTTATTCAATTGCGGAAAACAATTCTGCTCGTCGAATTAAATGAACATCAAAAAAACAGACAGTGGCTAAAGTATGTTGGTCCAGACCACTGCGAAACCTTGAACTTGTTAGACCGCGTACAGTCAACATGTGACTAAAAATAATATTTTCCTTACTTATGAAGAGATACGGTATATCTTAGAAGGCGTGGAGATTAGAGAGCCATTGACTAAAATTCAACAATTTATTATGTTTGTGACGCGTAACGACTGTTAAATATTTGAAACTTGCGTAACCATGTCAGAAAACGCCGAACGTTTTAGTTAACTACTACGGCGCCCACTGTACTACTATTACACTGCTGGCCAAAAAATTATGTTGACCAATCTAACAATCGTTTTCAATAGGCACATCCTATTAGTACTTATTATTAAATTAGAAACATGTTACAATGATAACGCTAATACAGTGTGTCCCTGGATAAAGTAAAAAATGTTTTAGCTTTCATTGACAAATGTAATTTTTAGTTTGTGCTGTGATAGATATCTGACGACATTGCGATTCGATTTCAGTATATTAATGTAAATAATGCTTTGAGGACATAAACTTTGATTTTCGCACGGATTAATGTTTAGGATACTTTTTTCAATCATTGGTGACTTTTCCAAAATACAATATGATCTTCATTGTCATGGTACCTTTTATATCATCAAAATTGGCCTACAATTTCGAAAGACATCGTCATTTTTGCCCACAGCGTTCCAGTACAAAATTAGATATTCATTATTCAATAGAAGCTAAATTATTCAATAAAAAATACGCTTAAAATCTTTTGTGTACCATTAACCCTACTTTCACCTCCTATCGGGATTGCACTTTATTCAGGGACACGTTGTATTTTAAGTTTACTAGAATACCTGATTGTCGTTTTAAGGATATTTTAATAAAGAAGTCACCATAAAAGTACCACAACCTGCCAGGTGGCATGACATAGCCAACGTATCATCTGTTGACCTCAAAAAAACTTGTTTATCCTTATCTCAAGCTTAAAAAACTCATCAAGAAGCGTAGGCCGTCAGGCCGTCGAGTCTACAATTTGTACTTACATACTTAGGTACTGCTTTGCATAATTATCTATACTACACAACACAACAGATACGCAAATATTCACTCAATATGATTTTCGTTCGAAAATAATTAGTAATTTTAGTTGTATCTTAATTGTAAGATACAACTAAAATAACGTAAAACAAAGACGGAAAGTAGTTTCATTTTTTTAAATCACTATCTGTGTGAATATGGTCATCATCATCATCATCCTCATATCAGCAAAAGGACGTCAACTGCTGAACATAGGCCATCCCCACGGTTTTCCACATCAAAAGATCACAAACGGTCTGCATCCAGTTAAGTGTGATCCTGCGATCTTTACAAGGTCGTCTGTCAATGGACTAGGTATGGAATTGTGTAATGCAATCGTATTCATTTGACAGTTCAAAACGTACGATATGATCTGTCAAACGGTAAAGAACAAAAGGTTTGACAGGTCATATCGTGCGTTTTGAACTGTCAAATGAATACGATTGCTTTACACAATTACCCCTTAGGTTACAAATAGAAAAAGTGATTACACTACTACATAAAACACATAAATAGACTGTTTTCTTTGTGTCATGATTCCCGATTATTCAGCCTGCGCAATGACGTATGTTTTGAACATAATATGGGAACTTTTTTAATAAAATGTGTGATCTTTTTAACCGACTTCAAAAAGGAGGTTATCAATTGGACTATTATTTTTTTCCTATCTCATTCATCTGTGAAGCCAAAACATTGGTTGTAGAATTTCTTAGAGCTAATAACAATGCAATTTGCTTCTCACAATAACCCCGAACAATAGACGAGGTGAATCAAACGTTAGGTCAAGCGCGAACCGTACTTTCAGGCAATGGACTCGATTAATCAGGGTACTTAAAATAAAAATTACGATAAGTTAAAAAAAACCTTGGACGTGTAGAGGGTTAAATATCGCAGAATTGGTCAACTCATTTTCCCAATACCTAAGATTGGCCGCGCTCAAGCATAGATGATCATGATTGTCAATAGTAAAAATGATTTTATTTATTTGTTCATCATCATTATTATACGATTTGTATAGAAAGTCGATACACACAAAGACAAGTAGTAACAATTTGGAATCAAATTGCTGAATCTTCCTATTTTCTGAAAAATTTAAACTTCTGTAGCAAATATTTGAATACTTAGTGTTACGGAATTCTAAAAAAAAAATTGTGTAAATAAGAACTTTAATATATAAAGTTCTTATTTACACAATTTTTTTTTTACTATTTACACAATGCTTGTGAAAGTAAGGTGTGATTAGTTATGAGTAGAATACAAGGGGGCTCCCTTGGCTTATTATCCATAACAGATTAAGAGCGCAACAAACAGAGGTAATAACATGCTATACAGGTACTGTGATTTCTAATTTGCTTCATACTCGTACATGATTTATTTGAATTTTCTCCATTCGAAAATTCCAAGCGTCTAATATTGACTTATATCATCCCTCTTGTAATAAGATTTTTTCCTTTATAACAATGTGTACTTCTAAGAACTAACACGAGTAACACAATTATTTTGGGAGTTCAAATGGTTAAATAAATTAATTTACATCTGTGTCTCTTTGGTAAATCTTAGTACCTTTGGTGAATTTTACGTTAGGTTATTCTTATTTTATTCAGGTTGTCACTATGTAATTCGGTTTTTTGACCACAAGTGTACATTTTTATAATTATTTCATAATTATTTGTGCCAGTACGTAGGTCACTGATTAGAACATGAAGATTTATACATTCGAGTTGATGGCTCATTCGTGGAGATGGATTAGCCACGAATTATGGGCACTCGCGGCTCCGGTTATAACCAGTTATTCCCGTTATCCCTGTTGATCCCTAAAAGGATGTGGGCAAAAAAGTTCAACAACGAAGTTCGTAGTCGTAACTCGCGCGCCGTTCCGACTCATCGCTCCATACGCGCTCATGCGCACGCGGCCCGATCACGTATAATTTTCAACTATAATAAGTCATAAATCAAAACTCAAATCAAAGGTTTTTTTTACAAATCTACAATATTATTGTGGTTATCCATAGACGTTATGGTACTTCATAAAGTATATCTGAGTGAATCGCGAGTGTGTCAAGGTTACTTTCGTCAGTGAAAGTTGCATGTTTCATACATTGCATTGTGTTTTCTGATAAGAACACTGTTTTATTGAGACGTGAGTATTATTTGTATATTTACTACTACCATTCTACAACAGAACTTTAGTCTGTATGTAAGTAAGTATGTTGTTTAATTCTACACACAGTAAATTTTGGAAAACGAATCACAAAATTTGTCAAAACCTTTGATGTTACTACTCTGTACATGTGCTTAGGAACGTTAATGAATATATTATCATAATTCAAAACTGATTTGAAACCAAATTCTTAGGTATAGGTGGATAATGGATTTTTATTTTTATATTAATTCAATCGTATCCTAACAGACGATTACCTGTAGAAAGAAACGTACATAAGTAGTTACTATGAATATTTAATTAGCAGAAGTTTGAAGTACGCGCTAGTTCAGATTATACCGACTTCAAAAAATAAGGTTATTACTCATGCATGATGAATGAATAGTAGTATAAATCAATAGCCCTTCATAGGAAAGAGTTTAGTAAAGACGAGAAAGTGCGTAACATAGTAAAGTAAAAAGTAATGGTAAACTCTCATGTCGCTCAAAGTATTTTGTAGGGTTCTTAAAATGTATATACTTATTATTTCTAATCAATAATATGAATAGGTATGAGATGTAGAGATGTCACTTAAAATTTAATAGATATTTAACACTTCCATGTTCATAACCTTGCGTCATCTTTATTAGCATTCAATACCTATGATGACAGGGTTAAGTGCTTTTACTCATTTTGGTATTTTATAATTATTATAATTTATAACCTACAACATGCTTTTTCCTATCAAGTTATATCCTATCTCATGACGGAGAGATAAAAAATCAACAATACATCGGGCATGCCGCTGTCAAGCTTTGTTAGGAAAAGAGGATTAAGTACACAAGTTATTAAAGATTTAACATTTATTTTCTGAGTCCCCCTTTTTTAAACAATTTCATTCATTGATCCGTAACTAGTATTTGTCATAATATTCTAAACATTAATCTAAATAGAAATAAACCCGCACGTCTAACCCACAAACAGTGACATTTCGGAGACCTCACGCTACACAAGCGCCCTTAGCGGCGAATTCATACGCGTTAGCCCTCATTGATTAACTTTGTTCTATATTTAATAATTCTTAAAAAATATATTTGTGTTTTAAAGCTTCAAACAATCTGCTCAATCAATAAATACACGGAAACACCAATTTTATCTCAGCACATAGACTTTGTCTCAGCATTGTCTACGCGAAATGTCAAAAATGTTGATTCAAACTTCAAACTACGCCGCTAAGGTTACTCAGTCCATACAAACATAGGCAAACATAAATCCTAAGCATTCCAAAACGTGATCTAATTCTAGATTCATACATTATCTACGTGATGATCCAAGTATTTATCTAGAATTCTAGATAATAGTCGTTTTCCTTCCTCTTAAGAAAAACAAGTGAAACTATTCTATTGATATGCGCTGAATGGGTGTGGATTACGTTTCGGTATTGCTATAGTTAACACGTTCCGGGACAGTGCCCGCCTACAGGCGTGAAAACAATAAAACATCTATTGTGTCTGGAGTAGTGTCCCGGAACGTGTTAATGAATCACTCAAGATTATTATTTGCTATGGTTTTTAAAATAGCTGGGATACTAAAGGTGGATGTACTATTGGTTAAACCAAAGGCGACAATTAAACCTGTTAAAAAATAGGGTGAGGGAGGAAGTGTTAAAACTTCAAAAATTTTTGGAATAATTATTTTGTTTTACTACTTACTTACATTGACCCAGAGCACAGTTTAAGTGTCATCAAAATTTAAAGTTCAGAAGTTTCTTTCTCACCTGTCCTTACAGTGTATGTACCCACTGAATAATGTACCTATTATGTCATCATTGATTAAGTGCCTACCTAGCATCGTTAGGTGCAGGTTACTGTCACTATCACTTGTTATTTATATTTATTGATCATGATTCCCGCCCCTTGACGACAGGGTAAATTGGCACATGAAATGTTATGTTGGTATATTTATTTAAAAACTTATTGCACAAATAACGGTGTACAAAGGTGGTTAAGTCCAGTGTATTCTTTATAAGCATATTTACTCCTCTCCTCTCTCTTTAAAAGTATCTTTAGGTGATGCAAGATTGTGATGGAGTGCAGGAGAATGTCGTAAATTCTAGAGACACATTAATAGAAGATACATACATATTATAATTCGGTTGTTGAACCTAGCACATGGACTTCTTGCTAACTACAAAATCTAATATATAAAATTCTCGTGTCACAGTTTTCGTTGCCATACTCCTCCGAAACGGCTTGACCGATTCTCATGAAATTTTGTGACCATAATGAGTAGGTCTGAAAATCGGCCAACATCTATTTTTCATACCCCTTAGACGGGGCCGGGGCTGGGGTGGGACGTCGCCGGGGCGAAACGGTGGGGAGGTAGCTTAGTACCAGGAGAAGGACATAGGATACTTTTTATCCCGTTCGACGGGGCCAGGGCTAGGGCGGGACGGGGCCGGGGCGAAACAAAGATCGCTGGGTCCGCTAGGACTCACTCCCCTGCTAATATAATTTTTTTGGTAGAGCAAAACTTTGATAATCAGCCATTAATAGGTAGCGAACTCTATAAGCCTCAACAAAAATAACTTATTTACAAAATCAAAGTTAATTATACATCATTACCAAAGTTAGAAGCAGGAAATAATAAATTAAATACTTTGGAAGTAGTACGTACATTATTAGTTTGATGTTCAAACAATAACTCGGAATGTCAACACTGGGGAAATACCAAAGTTACAAAGTGCTTAAGTCGAAGCCTCAAAGACTAAAGGTCGTCAAGTTCTTAGAAAATCACATCGAAACAAATATTCTGTAATGGCCATAATACGCCGAAGTATCATTTTATTCGCTGTAGCTCGATTTAAAGCTAAGTGAAAATGAAAAAAAATGAAATGAAAATGAAATTTATTGCCTTTACAATAGATACATATACATACTTAATATAATACACATAACATAGCAAATAAAAGGCAAATGGAAATGACTCAGCGTATGCTGGGTAGGCCCTACCAGCCAAGCCAGCGCTGATTTTCAGTCACTCCCGTTTCTCTCTAGGTGGTAAACGAGAAGATCAGTAATGGGGGCTTAGTAACTTTCGAAAGCTAATTGTACACGATAATAATAGTTATAGACTACATTATTCTACTTATAAAACAAAAATCAATACTATAATTGCCTTGGTTCCTCATTATCAAGGTTACAATATTAAATAAAAGAGAAAAAGTGATGTGAAGTGATGTTTAAGTAAGGTAGATACCTAGAGTAGAGGTAGGACCCTAGTTCTAGCATTCGGCTCTATCAACTACCTAGCTGTCCGCAAAATAACATGTCCCTAACAACATGTCCGTTATAGAAGACACACACGTAACTAAAAAAAGTCATGGTTTATCTTGACAATCTCATGTATTAGTGAGTACTTAATATTATGTTAATGAATCCAATAAGTAGGTGTAGGCTTAGCCTAGATACACAGAGTCACATAGATATGCCGTTGCAGGGAACATTGCCGTTGTAGGTATGTAAGCACCATTGCTAAAATTCTCGACAACTTTGGCAAATTAAAGGATCATTAGAATTGTTGTCATCTTTTGATTAATATTTTAATTAAAAGATGATTAACATTGTAATGTACACTAACATTGCCAGAATGGTCGACTATTTAATCAATTTTGCCTCAATATTCTCTTCTATATCACGGCAATGTTCATTATCACGCTATGCATAGTTAATTAGAGACATAAGAAGCTGTTTTTGCTGGTAGGTTTCGTCCATCTTTATTGTGATACAGAGTATATTGTCATAGTTCCATATGTATCAAGTAGCAGTTATTAAAAACTATGCTAAGACATTGTGGAATGGTCAGAATTGAATATTTCCTGTGACACAGCTCCTCGTTGTATCTTTAGACCGCGTACGGCAGGTCAGTGCCTTTGGTAGAGTGAATAGTACGCTTTTGAATACGTTATTATGAATATTTAAAGGTATAGTAAATAGTTACATTAAATCTCCAATAGGGATAAATCACTTACCGCCGCTTGCAAGAAACGTTAATTAGTTTTTAAATTCACTTTAGGGGTTAATGTGGCAGAAGTCGTGTGGAATATGTATCAAATTAACTTCTTATCTTCAATGAATGCTTTTTGCAAATGGCGGTGTTATATGTAGATGTAGTGCCTAATCAAGTTTGATTATATTTTAAGTATTGTGTCAACTAAAAGCAAACACAGAATATTATCTTAGTTATGGTACTCATCATTCAGTAACATTACAGTTCATAATATTGTTATTTATGTATTTTCAGATCAAAATGACAATCCGGAGCATGACTGTCACGGATGCCCGCGATGCCACCACAAGAAAATGCTTCAAAGGGTATGAAAATCTCATATTTCTATTACATACCTTATTTTGATATCAATAAGTCCCTCAACGGTACCTTTTCGTGGGAATAGTAAAAAAAATATTCTTGCACATATTGTTTATTTAATAAATAGTATATGTTACGAAAAGGCGCCAACTATTAAAAATTGTTAAACTTTGATTGGCGCGCACATGCAACGCCATCTAGTCACCTCATAGAGTTTTTAAGGAAAAACAGTTTTCCGCGGTCCGCTGATCGAATGTATAATAAAGGTTGTACAGTGTAGATGTCGTTACTAGCACATGGAAACAAATGAAGTTATTAATGTAAGTCGAACCTAAAAAAAAAACTTCTTAGGGAAAATGTAGGTATACAGGGTGTGACCTGTAAATCTGTAATAGGAGTTAATAGGCCCCTAAGTAACGGTAATCAATTCTACATAGTTTTAATTTATTATAATGAAAAATAAATTTGTTACTATTTTCTAACAAAATAAATCGAACCAGCAATGTATAGAAAATAATTCCATAACAGTCCATAAAATTATTATCCATAAGGAATAATTATTTTATGGTGCCGTCATAGAACTTGACATTGTCATTTACTATAATGAGTTAGCGATTTCGATATGTACATTGATTAGGGATTAAACTTTGGAATACTAAATCACTGAGTTAAAGCATTTTATTAGCACTATTACTAGGTCAACGACACTATGTATACTCTGTAGAATCAGTGATTAAAAATTTTGCTAGTATTACAGGTCACACGTTGTATATTTCAATAAAAACAGAATACTTACCTATTCCTCATATTTGGTATACCTAGGTATTCAATAAAAAAACATTTAATTACGCACGCATGATTCAGCATTAAAAACTGAGTACTGTACGTATAATACGTTGCCCTTCTAATTAGCCAGCCACAAACATAAAGCGCCTGTTCAGATTTATCAGTTATCTGTGCTGCTTTTGAACAAATTATGAATTGAACGGTTTGATAATTATAATCTTCATTCATTCTATCAGTGCCCCATTGTATACAATCGCCTAACGAACCGGGTATCCTGTTCAGTGTTCAAATGTTTTGAGTTTGTATTACGTTTTTAGCATTTGGGAAGCTGCGTCATATCTTTTCGTCGTCACTACCACAATGCCTAAAGCGTAGGGTATTTAATCAGTGCGTCCTACCTGTCATGACATACGGAGCCGAAACGTGGAATATGACGGTCAGGCTGGCCCACCGACTTCATGTCGCTCAGCGAGCTATGGAAAGGTCTATGCTTGGTGTCTCACTGCGGGATAGAATCCGCAGCGAAATCATCCGGCAGAGGACTAAAGTTGTGGATATTATCCAGAAGTGTAGTAACGTTGGAGTAGACGGGTTCTTGAATGGAGACCACGTCTCGGCAAACGTAGTGTTGGACGCCCCCCTGCCAGATGGACCGATGACCTAAAGAAGGTCGCTGGTAGTGACTGGATGAGGAAAGCAGGGGATCGTGCACTTTGGCGTGCCCTTGGGGAGCCCTACGTCCAGCAGTGGACTGCAACAGGCTGATTGATTGATTGATTGTATTACGTTTTATTTATATTCGTTTGGTAAGCTTATCTGTTCTGTTATTTTAATTACTGAATATCGAAACTACTCATAAACAAGCAACATTCGACGACAAAATGTCAAATCGACGGCAAGTTACTACAAAATTTGGTTACTAGTGAAAATGAATCGGCCACACTAAAATTGCTCGCTAAAAGTATAGCTCTTTGAAAAATAAAGCTCTTTAAAGTTTTCCACATTTTAAAAGCTTTGCAAACAGATGATTGTTGCTTTGTTTTCGATCCCCGCATTGGATTTCATAAAGTGCATGATCGGATATTCAAATAAGTTCTACGTTTAATCGAACATTCTTGACTACACTCCTAAATACAGGTTTTGTGCTACCATCCGTTACTAAATTAATTTTAGTCACTTTTTGAAATTTTGATGTTTTTAAAGTGATTATAAACAGAAAACTAGACGGCAAATACAAAGCAATAGATTAAAAATAAAGCAAAAAATCTTAAGTCATAAAACAGTTTATGAAATGTCTTTGGCACAATCTATCTATGGGATCGGGGTGGAATTACATTCAAATATGGACACTGATAAGAGTGATAAGTATTATTTATTCCTGATAGTATTTTTCAGCTACATTTCCTCCATTCACAGCGCACTACAATAATAGTCTTGTAGGACACTATTTTATAATCACTCGCGCCTATTTAAATGAGGTGTGCGTATTTCGAACTAAAATCAGTAGAAATCTACTTAAATACGCGAGTGATAAAAAATACAGATCCTACTAGACAGTAATTTATTGTTCAAACTTGATTTAGGTACTTGATGCAGGAAAATGTCATGTCATTGTTTATTAACTACTCGTATCATTACCACTTGCAATCATTAGGCCCAGTTGCGTGATCTATTTACCCAACTTAAGGTTGAATGTTGTTACCGAGTGCGTGTTTTGAAGTTAAATTTCCTTAACCAATGATCATTAAAATAGCCATTCTGACATGACATTAGTTGAGTTATCTATCAATCACGCAACTGGCCCTAAGTTGAAAAATTATATTACTTCTTCCGTAAACAAACTAATATCTTTTGTGTCTGGAATAGTGTCAACGTGTTAAAATAATTATTATCAAAATCAAGTAAATGTATGATAGATTATATTAATAATATGAATGTGTCTCAAAAAGATTATCTCAGTGGCTTGATTGACCTTATTGAATCGGTCATAGAAATTCTAGAACTGGTTTTTGTGCTCATAAAGTGGGCGGGCATGGTTACCTATTACATAAGATGTTGTAACAAGACTAGCAAATTTAGTAAATAAATATGAATGAGACTTACCAAACGTCACATAAATAGCACCCCAAAACAAGTAAGCAGGCTTTTTTTTTTAAATACATTAGCTGTCGAATTCAGTGAGTTGTAACTACTACGTATAAAGAAGCTATACCAAGCAAAAATATGTCGTAAATAAAGCTGCCTATTCACTTGGAAATATATATTAATATATCGAGATATACTCGATATCGCTCACCATAGTTTACAATGGAACCCTTCTCACTGAAAAATATAATATTTTATATCCCGAGCTATAAATATTTTGGAGCGATTCGAGAAAGATATATTTTCCGCCCCCGCGGTGGTGGACAATCCCATACAAAACTAAGAAAATATATATATCCCATAGTGTACCCGTTCTCACTGTGGGATATATATTTTCTTAGTTTTGTAAAAGATATATCTCGGGATATAAAATATATCTTATTATATATTAATATATTATATCCCACAGTCAAAAGGCAGCTTAAGACGACAAGATTGTGAAGTTTTTCTTGAAATTTAAATTTCGAATTATGAATTTGCACTATGAGTTAATGATGTCATCAATTCATGGAGCACAAATTGTTTTTCGTGATGTCAGTTCCATTCGCTACTAATAGTAGTTCGATGGTCGAATTACAGGTAGACTAAGGTTTTTTTTAAAAAAATATGTGGTATAAAGAGTGGGACCTCAAAAACATAAAGCCTTGTGCTCATTTGCGGAAAGAGCATGTGACCGTGTGACCACAGCCTTCTGTGACGTAGTGCACCGACCAGCTTATCTCCTTGCAATAAAACAACGTCAGCAGCTCGTAATAGCTAGCAAAATTATTGCAATGCCTGCCTCTTTTGTAAATCGGTAGTCGGTTAATTAAACCTTTTTTTCATACAAGTTTAACGTCCTCGGCTGTACGCCATACAGACGATTTCTTCGTTGAATGTTCATTTTACACTTATAACTAAAAACTAACACTAGAGTAGCCTATGTTAACCTAACTCATTGAAATGCGAGGTGATACGCATTTCAATGCTCAACAAGGAAGCTAAGCGCAGGAACAGCGATCCGGGTAAGACGGCGCGATCGCTCATTTTACCATAATTCTCACTTTAACTTTATTGTTTTCTTCGAAAGCACAAATTATCATGACCATTCCACCACATAATCACAAATTACCCCGAAAAAAACAATTTCTAAAATGAAGACTTAAGGTCCATCCTTCCCCTTTTCTAAAAACCAAAACCCCACCTCAGTCCCCTTAATTTGTTGTTGACAATTCGGCTGACAGATTGCTGAACTGTCACAATGGTATAAAAACAAAAAAAAAAACTAATTGCATAATGGTGTTATCGTTCCTGTTTCTACTAAACTATTTCAGGAATTTTAGAAGATAGTCAGCAAGCTATACTTAATCTTGTAGTAACTAATGGAATAATGTAGTTTTTATGCCGTAATGCTTTTTATATTGCAGTTATTACTGAAATAATTACAGTTAAATGTTACGCAATACTTTACCTTCCTTTATACATACTAAAATGTAGTATCATCGTAGCATTGAAAAATAATTTACGCCTATGTGTTCAGGTAGCACCATAATAAGTCATACCCACTTAGCTGTGGAAAAATACCATCGTGTAAGTAGTACATACAGATATTAAATAATTATTTCAAATACATAGATAGTTATGTAACATAAATAACAACTTTAAACTTTACGACGCAACCTAACGTAGTGTACCTTGTACAATTTTGTACTTAAAAAAAAAACAAATAAGTACTCTACTACCATAAATAACCGGTTTCCTACAACTTAACTTTTAATAGGAAATGTATAGTTGTTTTGACTTTATTTAAAATATTTGTACATTTAACCGTTTGTGTTGGGTTGCTATCAATACAATTCACCAAAATGAGCCTTATCTGAAACTAATTTACTTTCAAAGTAAGTATATTTCTATGAAAGAGCCTTTAACAAGCAACAGATTTGCCAACATACTAATGGATATAGAATAGATAGACATACATACATGGCAAGTCAAAATATTATATTTCTGACTATGAAATTAAAAATGTACATGAATGCTGATTGAACAGGGACATAAGATGTCACTGAACTTTTCTTGTGGTGATTTTTGTTTTAGGCTTTTACAAACTTTATTGGGTCATTTACCTACAACAGCATAATTTATGCTGCTCTTTTTATATAAAAAAAGGAAATAGCAAAAAGCTCGCGTATGAATTTATATTGTGCAAAAATACGGAACCATAGCGTTGCTCAACCTTTTTATCGTACCTCGTGACACCACGGCCACAGCTGGTCACTCGAAAATTTGCGTCATTATTACCGGCATGTATCCGAGTGCTGAGTTCAGTGCCAAGCTAACTATTCTGGCGCCAACTCGCCTCACCATAGATTATGGCATACACTAACAAATTTTTAATTATTTACGCGAACCGTGAAAAAGTGGCCAGTGAAACTCATTAGGACAGTGTCGAATCTGATAAAGTGTGACCAATCTAAACGTCGAAATGGATCGATAAAGAAAAACAAGTGACATAACATTTATTTATTTACAGTAGTAAGGTTTCTAACTTAAGCTTTTAAAAATTAACATAGCAATTGTTTTAAATATGCTAGACTAGGCACTTATTATGATTAAATTAATTGTAATAAAAGAAATGTTCTTATAGATAGTAGATTTTGGTTTTTATAGTGTTTTGTCACTATACAAACTTAATAATATAAATTGCACTTGTAAAAAGCAACAGTGACTCTTTGACAGACGAGGAATCGAACCCCGTGTATATCCGGGCATACGCCCAGATAGCGTAAGAGATTTTCTATAAATAATGTCTGGCAATATTATTTATATACCCATTTGATGTACTACTACCAAAAGCATTTTCTTACAATCTTGACGACATAACGAACGAACTTTTGACGACATCTTTTTTAAAAGTAGAAAGTAATGATATAAAAATGATTATAGGTAAAGCTCTTAAGGAAGAAATCCTCCATATGAAAAGGGTTTATTTGAGAATCTCAAACCTTTGTAATCCCAAAAGCTCCCTCATAAGAAGGATTTAGCATGTTTTTCATTGTTTGATTTTGTTTAAAAGGAAAATGAACTAACTTCGGGGATAATCATTTTATTTTGTTTAATATTCCTGAATTTCATAATGTTTTTCATTAGTGTGACCAAGTCCCATTTTTTATCTTTAACGTGTTACCGTGTGTACCGTTCAGTCATTTATTGGTAATGTGTCGATGGACGACAGGTATAGGCATGCGCCCGGATATCGTCAGACACAGGGTTCGATTCCTTATATAACACAGCACAATTTTATGGTGACAAAATACAATAAAATAAAAAATAGAATAGAAACAGATAAAGGTCCTTTTAAATTGAATATCTTCAACCTATGAACTTTAATACCCAGGAAGTGAAACAGCTCACATGACCTAAAAACGCAGTGCTAACGCAGTTTTATAAAACTAGGCACACTTTGAATTATTAAAACTTGTCAAAAGAATAAACTCGAACCACAAAGCGTGTCCCGTTTGAGGCTCCATGACATTCCATTGTATTTTCAGCCTCCGCGCTTACTGCCGGGAACTCTAACGTAAAGTGTAGAAGTCCCAAGGAAATTGAAACACACCCAAACCTCTTTTGTTGCATTCTAAACTGAAATGAATAGAGCCTTTTCGTTCTCAATCAACGCCATTTTTATTTTACTGACAAGAAAGTTCTTTTCAACTTTGAAAACCTCGCAGTAACCTAGAATTTCGCATCGTTTTTTGGTTGCGTGGTGTAAAGTCCTTTTATTATTATAAAAGTAAAAGTTTGTGGAGATGGATGTTCACGCAAGAACTACTGAATGGATTTTGATGAAACCTTACAATACTGCAATTTATAAATAAAGGTACTGCTCTAATTTATACTATAACAATATTAACGTGACTGAAGCCTCTAGTTGAATATTAAAAACAAGAATTTTACTGTAAATTAAATAGAAACTTTAAAATGTAATATACTATATTTTGATCACCTATTGTATCGTTAAGGCCATTGCTATTTAGTACTCGTAAACTGCAAGCAGCAGAATATTACAACTTACATTTATATCTACTTTTAACTAATGGGTATTAAAATGTATTTCCAATAGAGATGCCATCACACCTATGCAAGCTATGAATTGGTTTTCAATACTAACCCAATTAGCACTGTTACCAAAAATGGCAAAATCAATGTTTTGCAAGCATACTATTGACATAAGTAATTCGTTGATTTTTTTGCCTTAAATTGATCTAAGCATTTGCTATTAGTTTAGTATCATCCAGTAACGATATTGAATAATCGATAAGTATGAATATTTTTATACATTTCACAGCTATTTTTTTTATGGTAATAGCACAGATGCCCTAAACTCTGTCTAGTAGTAACTTGGGCACTCTTAGGTATAACAAAAGTACTACATATTAAGTTTCTGTGTACGCGATCGAATTTATTTTTTTTAAAGAAAATGCAGTTTTTCGTTTTCTCAAGGTTACGATTTCTATGCATTTCGATTTCTTTAGTGTGGTAATTTTTTACGTGTGGATATATTACTTGATTTTTTCAGTAAAACACTCGTAATCGAATTACCACACGAAAAAAGTTCGATTTACGTAAGAATGTGGGCCCAGATAAATAACTAAAGTATCATTAGTTTGCACTAATTATGTAATTACAATTAAACAATTAGTTTTCATGAGCACATAATAATTAGTACCATGTTAGATAATGATAACAATGGCAAATTAATTTAACTTTATGGTGTTTTTAATTAAGTTTCATAGCTAATAAACGTGAATAAACAATATTGTTTAAGTATATTATAATAATAAGTATTCAAATGTGGAACGTCATTTCGTATGAAGTATTGGACAGTTAACGCAAACAGAAACTTAATTGGGACTTCGTAAAACCAGCCGTTAGTCAATCAATTGCATGACAAATAAAAGAGTTTTCCTCTTGACGTCATTTGCGGATATCAAGGTACCGAGGTAACTATTAAGTTAAGTAGGTATTGTGGTAAAGCAATAATGGCTAGTAAGCTTTTTAGCTAAATTCCGTTTTTCCTTGTTGTCAAATATTCTAAACAATCTTGTCATATTTTTTTAACGAAATTATTTATTTTAAAATAAGATAAACACAAAAATCACAACCAACATAGGTAATTCGTCGTTGAGCACTGATATCTTCTTAGATAAAACAGTTTATTTTATTTTATTCACTAACAGTTATAAAATGATTGTTTACAATATTAGACATGCAAATCAAAACTGACTTTACTACTTGTTCCTCGTAATACTTGAGTCTAGTCGTAGAGTTACCTTAAATATTTAATTCAGTAACTAACATAGTCTTATCTTTAAAGCAGATGAACAATTTTTTCTGTTTAATTGTGAGAACTTAATAGTAGCACATACTAGTATATTAGGTGCTTATCAAAAAGGTCCCTTTTTTACTCGACTGAAAACCCAAAGAAAGACTGATTGTGTTACATAAACCAGTGTGAGACTGCAGTGAATAAAAATGAGTGACAAAAAACTGATAAGGGACAGCTCATTGAAAAAACCTGGAAGTGTTAGGAAGAAAAGCCGTCATGTGCTGATCAGGGTGCCTGACTCCGACCGAGATAGGTGAGTAGAGAGAGTTAAACTTAACCATAAACCAAGAGTGTATTGTTTCTCTTACAGATTAACAAAAATAAGTTCAGCAGTGTGAAAGAATACCGAACTTGCCGGCCACTTGCCGAAAATCTCCTTCCTAGACATGATCTACCATGGCTGATCTGGAAGTCCTTAAACAGGCTTCGGACTCAGGTTGGCCGAAGTAAGGAGAACATGGCCAATTTTTGGCAAGCTCCTATGTGGACTGTGTTTACGGTGCAGTGCAAACTATGGCACACTTAACATCGTGCCCGGCGTGCCCCAACACCTGCACGCCAGCGGATTTAATGAAATGCAGTCGATCCGCAATACAAATGGCTGAATTCTGGGCTGCTACGATGTAATTTCTCCATTGGGTCCATGGGTCCATTTGGTCCTCCATATGGGTCTCCATCGACACGCTAAGAATAAGAAGAAGCAGTGTGAATTGAATCCTTTTTTAGGAGTCAGTTCAACAATAGTTTTCAGCCATTTCGATTTTGGTTAATATGTCGCAGCCATCTGCTTAAATCAGCCAGACATTTAACCGCCTAGGCAGTTCATGAAACGCCGGCATCGATAAACACCAAAACCAATGACGATTGCGAATGAAACAACTTTTTTTCGTTCTTGTGTGCAATTTCAAGTGAAATTTTTAGAAAATAGTTAAAAAATATGGAGGTTCCAAATAAACTCGAACTTAACTCGATTTTTAGTCTATTTACTATATACGATCAATAACATTAAGATTAGTTTACTGTCAGTATTTTGAGAAGTGTTCTTGCTAGGTGCTTTTTTTGCGATGCTGTGTAAAAATTTGTTTGTTTGAGATGTAATGATAGCCACATAAAAATTTCTTTCTTTCTTAAATTATTAATTTCATCAGTATCAGTCTTGTTTATAAGGTGAAAATATTTAATTATTCTGATTAGGTTTTTATAGTTTCAAATCAGTGGAATATAAAAACTTGACGTCAATATTAACATTATCAAAAGTAACTTATCTACATACCAAGACCTTTAGACAATAGGATCAAAACAACAGAACCAGTTTGGTGAAATCAACTAAAACGTTTGAACACAACATTCAAATATTAGTCATAAATACATTTCTAAGTGTATGGTCAAGACTGTTATTTCTATGTAAAAGTCGATTACTTGTCATTCAAATTGTAACAAACATGCATAATATTTTTGATAAGTTTTGGCAACATGTGCATGTAATCACTGTAATGTAAAATGTAAGTATATGCATTAAGTAACATCTTAAACAAATTCTATAAAAAAATACTACTCGTACAAAAGCTTACACACACACACACGATCCAATAAAGGATAGTGTGTCTCTTTCAGTTATTATATAATACCTAATAACTTTCTAAAATCTGACATCTAGTCAGTTACGAGTATATTATAAAAACTATGAAAAATATCATGCATGGATACTTACAGATTTCAAAAGGCAATACTTTTTCATCAAACTCGAAACATTGCTGGCGCATTTTCATAGGCGCAAAGAGTAACTACTCAAACATTCCATAAAAAAAAATTGCACAAAACAACAGTAAGGGAACTATTACCAAATAATAACACATTTAATACGATAATGAGGTGTTTTCTGATCCACGCCATCTGTGCAAGAGCCTATAAACTTGCCACGCGGGTGTAAGCCGTAGTACCACAGCTGTTCGTGTTATCGATTTTCCCGGTACCCGCAAGAAAGTTCACTGCAACATCTGCCACTTACCTAAAACGCCATTCAAACCCAAAACAGTGCTGACCGGTCACACAAATGACTATAAACCATTATTGATACCCGTTAAACAAAGTGTACCTACGTGAAAGAAGAATTAAAATGTATAAGACGTGCTTAGCTAAGACGTGAGCTCCGTGAGGTTATGTTGATGTAGAACGTGACAAGTGCAGAGTGTCAAATTGAGATTTAGCTAAAATTAGACCTAAATATAACAAAGTGTCGAAAACATTAAGTTCGGACGCCATAAACAAGAATTAGTATTAATATGGAGCACCACAGTGGCCTACACCGGAGACATTTTATAAGCACTCGGGTAGACGATATTCCTATGGACACAATTCGGCTTGTGTCGCCTATAAATAGATTCGCAATATTTCAAGGGAATTTCAGTAATGATGACGATGACTATCCGGAAAAGTGAGTGGTTTATTGTAGTGATAACGTCAATAACGTCTATCGCATGCTCTAGGTCATACATATCATAAGTATTACTCATAACTTAATCCGTTACATACTTAATCATTTATTATTGTTTTTCATGACTTTTAAGGAAATCTGTTGTCTGAATTTAATAAACAAAAAATTAAAAACATGGGAATAGGGAATTAACAAAATTGTGGTTTAAGCATCACGTAGCTCATAACGGCATTCAAACTTTCAAGTTGACAAGGTGGAGAAACGTAATATTATTCCAGTACCTAAAACCACTGTACCTTCGTGCAAAAAGCTATCTACGTACTATTCATCTTACATACTATTTATGAAACTTAATTTAAAATATGTCTAGTCTCTTTCCCACCATTAAAAAATATATAAACATTCTAAATTCAAACTTCTCCGCAGGCCCTACAAACTCCGCACGAAGTTGGTGATCACAGCGTTAGTGGTCCTCGTCTTAGTATCAGCGCTGAGTGGTTACCTGATCGGCAGCGGCGACTACAAGAACTGGAAAAACCAGGAGCCCCCAGACCCTGTGCTGCCGCTGCTGCCCTCGGCCTCGTGGCTGCACACCTTCCAGAAGGCGGCGGTGTGTACTGACGCGCCGCACTGCTCGCAGATAGGCAGGTCAGTAGATGATGATGGTGATGGATGATGACAGCAGGGAGCAGCAGTTTTGTTGGAATGACAAAACTGACGCTCGCATGACGCCTGACGCTTGCATGACCGTATGATTGGGACCCAATCATACGGTCATGCAAGCGTCAGGGTGTTTACTACACAGGCGCTGCTGCGGTGGAAAACCGCTGCTAGTTTTCCACTGGGTGATTGTAACTTAATAGTATGCCAACAGTTGATAAAACTATGTTTTATAGTATTATTAAATGAATCTGGACTCGTGACATGAGCTTAAGCTGTAAGCCAGTTTTTTGAGTTTTTTTTTAAATAACTGATCTGACCTTCTTATCGAAAGCTAGCCGAAATAAGAGCTGATGGTATGATCTGAAGAATCTTATAACAAAAACCGTTTTGATAAAATGCTCATACAATTCAGTGTCTATTTATGTTTCTCATCTGTTTCATTATGACCATTGCATAATAACGATGGAATAGATTGAAAACTCTGGCTTAATGCCATTATTAACATACAGAACATACACTGCATTGTCGTAGATCAAAATAAATACTTTCATTTAAATATGCACGCACATATAAGATATATTTAAACGTTAAGTATAAGAAACTCATCAGAGCACATTGCATTTCAATATTGTTTTTTTTTTCTTTTACATAGGTAATTGATTCTGACTCTGTCGCACCGTCCAACAAAACTGCATTTTATTTTTGTTTAAATCTAATGACTCGTAGAGAATGCCACATGGCGTTAAGTCTACCAAGAGGTAGACTTAACTAAACCAGATAAAAGCCAAAATAATACCACGAGGTAGACTTAACTACTAACACAAAAAAAATATAAAAATATTTAATATTTATTTATTTATTTAAAAGCTTTATTGCTAAAAAGTTAAAAAGCATTAACAGTTAATTGTGCAATAAAGCACAATAAGATAAATAGGATCTACAACTTGAAATTTATAAATGCATATTGCGAGATTAATAAAAGCTGCAATATTAAATGAGTAAGCACTTTGGGAATAAGTCGTACCACTGCTGACAATTTTAAATTCTCAGTACCACTGCCACTCTGCCACTCATGAAATTGTGGTGAAATATTTTTCACTTAAATGTGAATCATTGTTTTACTACGTATTATTAGGAAGTTTGTTTATCTCTATATTTTTATAGATAAGTAAGTATTTCCTCAAATAATGATTCATGATATAGTAAAAAAACATTTAAAACTAAGTTAGTGTTAGCTATGTTTTAGTTTTTTTAATGTACAATCGGTACCCAAAAGTAGGTTTCATCCTTCAATCCCTTTCAGTGAAAATTCCGTGTCATCTTTGGTGGGAACGCATGTTCTATGTTATTTGAATTTGACACTGGTGACAAACGTAGTGTGGGCCTAATAACTCCTTAACTTTAGTCGGTACTAGCTTTTGCCTGCGACTTCGTCCGCGTGGAATAGTAACTTCTTTCTCCCGTTTTTTACACATTTACCACTATATCTTTGCTCCTATTGGTCGTAGCGTGATGTTATATAGCCTATAGCCTTCCTCGATAACTGGACTATCCAACACAAAAAGAATTATTCAATTCGAACCAGTAGTTTCGGAGATTAGCGCGTTCAAACAAACAAACAAACAAACTCTTGAGCTTTATAATATTAGTATAGATTCGTCTATAAACGGAGTAAAAAATATATTATAAGTACAGCATACTAATAAATTGCATTTAATCTTCTAGAAGCATTAATGAGAGACTTTTCTGTATTCAAAATAATACATTTGCAAAACAACTTCTCAACTAAGAGTAACTTTCTCAAAATACTCAACAGATGGCAGCATATTACCGCGCAACTCAACACAACACCTTTGATAACTCAAGTTATTTATGTTATTCTGCAGTTTATCGAATACCTACGTAAATCATTCGTGATAATTCTTCGATTATGGAAACAATGAAATACCGAATACACGAAACATAATGGTTTTCAAGACACACAATCATTATTGTTGCAATAGGAATGAAGACTCCACTTTACTTGGTAATACAACACAATTTGAGGGATCATTGCAGTTATTTGTGTGAAAACTATTCTCTTAGGCAATGATTTGTTTTTTATTATTTCACATTTTGATTTTCATAGTGTCGTAGCAACTTGCGAGTCTACGAATGCTACGAAACGCTACGAATATTGTCGAAAAGTGAGAGATCAAGTTTTTTGCATAACTTTTTAGGAATATTTACTCGAAAATAAACTATTTGTTTCTGTTTTTAGATTAGCACATTTGATTTTATATAAAATAAAACGCATCGAATGAAGTGTATGGCCAAAATACGCTTTTCGACCTTGATTTGTGTTAGGCTTTAACTACTTTGGTACCTAAAATTCAGCTTGCTAATGCGATTTCTTCCGTCAGTAACCTAGGTGAATGAAATCGAAGCGTGTCCGCTTAAAATCCTAGTGGTATTTTGCATCAAAACAATGGCAGCCCCAGCCGGCAAACGCACACATGCGCACCGATATAAATAAACAAACATCCTTCGTAACCGGGTCGCGGTACAGAGCTCTCGACCAATCACGTTTCGAGAATATTATCGACGCGCATGCGGTCACTGACGTTGTACAACACTATAAAAGCGCCGCGACACCAACACAGCCAACATTCTGTTAAACGCATTCACCAAGTGACAACGTCATTTCGACAAATTCTCGTGTCTCACAATTCCACAACCAAAACTAAATATGTCCGAGGCTTTCTTCGACGAATACGACTACTACAACTTCGACCACGACAAGCACATCTTCTCTGGACACAGTGGCAAGCAGCGGACGAAGAAAGAGGTGAGCGAACACACCAACCACTTCGACCCGTCCGGCCATTCCAGAAAGATCGTTACCAAGTTGGTCAACACTGAGAACAACAAGAAAGCGAACAAGCACTAATTGAGCTGATCGGAAGTATCGGAACCGAAGACAATGGCTTGCAAACGGATCGCCGATATGCCAAACGAAAGGAGGTTGCTGTGGCGCATTCCCGAAGAAAGTTTGGGTCGCGACTCATCTCAGAGATCATGGGAACACCCGAGGCGGTTTCTGTTGACGCAGAGCTTCTACCAGGCCCACCACATTCACAGGACGAGGTGCCGACCGAGGCCCAGGCCCCGGTAGCTCGCCGTGAAAGGCCAGTGCATCTATTTTGGACTTAACACCGTTCCGTGAACTGATCTCATCTAATCTGAGCTTGTTCTAGAGCTCAATTGCTGTGTTACTAATTCCTAATTAGATTATTATGAGTTTGTATCTTTTCCAAGGTACTCGACGACTGTAATAATTAATTTAAGGTAATAAAAATTATAGTTTGATTTAACTGTAGTGTTTTGTTTCATTTATGGATGACCGGGAAGTGTAGGTGGAGGCCGCCGTGCTTTGTGTGTATGCTCACAATGAGTCGATGTTTATACACAAATGTAACCTTGAATCGGCCGAGGTGGCTGGCCTTGCCGGCTATTTATTATCGTTCGATTCTGCCCACGTAGTCAGCTGCTTTTTGCGTCGTAGCAAAACAACGCAGTAAGTAGGTAAATTAAAGACTGACCTGACATTTTAGCTATCATTGAAGCCCCATCTTCGTTACTTAATAAGTAAGAGACACTAATAACCCAATCAACCAATTAAGAGCAACTTAAGATAATAAGTTGTTGATACATTCCTAAAAGAACTAAATTAATGATGGTTGAATTAGGTAATGCAATAGTACAAAATATTCCACCAGGGAGGAAAGAAATACTATCAATCAACTTCCACTACATACCGACTTCCTCATATTATGTAGATTTTTTTGAAGATCCTACCTACATTCAATCCTCGTAGGAAGGTAATACCTCTAGGTTCACTTCATATGGCTTTTAACGGACAAGAGGTTACTCATCATTGTGTAGATTGGTCAATATTTTTTCTTACTGTTACGTGTTTTCGTACTCTTAATATACGAGAATTTAATTACTTATAAAATGTAGATTTATTAGATCGTAATTGGATATCTCATATCACTTTGACTAGGTACTTTAGAATAAAATAATATGTAAAGTTAACTTTTCTTTGCTGGTCGAATATTGTCAACAATCTTGACATTCCTTTTTAACGAATTGAATCATTTTAAATTATGATAAAGACAAAACTCTTAATCTGCATAGGTAATTCATCGTAGAACCACGTTGAACACTAAGCTATTTTAAATCAAATAGTTCATTAATTTTAATAACTGATAGTATTTTAATAGTGATAAAAAGACTGTTAACAATAAAGTGCCTTTCATTCGATGTCGAATTAGTTTCAGACAATAATAGCGAACATATTTGGTTTGATACACAAGTAGATATTTTAAATAAGAAAAATGGAATTGAATAAATATCCTGAACAAACCCAGAGGCCGAGGCAGACCACCCGCCACCTGGCTCCAATGTGCTGAGAGATCTGAAGCGAGATAACCTACCTACCCAGACAACCCAGAACAGAGGTCTCTGGCGCAGATGTACTAGGAGACCCGACCCCAGATGAACTGGGAATAAGGGCTGGAAATGATGATGATGATGAAAAATGGAATAGAAGTAACACACGCTCCCCCTTATTCCCATGTAGCGATGTTACTGTATCAGAGATTGCGTTTTCGTGAAGATATTTCTCAACATCCGAGTACCTGCCTAAGGTCTAACATATAAGTAGGTACTAATCATGATTTCACAATATGGAAACATATGTACATATTAGCTCTACGGTTTCCAATTACCTAGGCTGCATAAGTGTGGGTAACACGTTTTTTGCACCGTGCGTACATAAACTGCTTAGTTCCATATACGGTCACCGCTTGACTTTTGCAAACTACATAATAGCCATCACCTGCCCGCCGGTCTATATTCCATTTAAACGCAAATAATATATGATATTTACAAACATATCACGTTGATAAATTCTTCATGTAACTAACTTACAATTTACTAACTTTATTGCAAGATCTAACAAGTATAAAAGGTGGATTTAAAGCTAAAAGCATTCTATGCCAATCAAACATTCAAAACTCATGAAAAAACGCAATTTTCTTAAAGTAGTTTACATACACTGAACATTCTTACGCGGAAAAGCTTTTTCCTAAGAACTACGTAGTTATAATCACTTATTATTAAACAAAAGCATTCCTATTCGTAATGAGTTATATTGTTTTCAAAACCTTCATAATTACATTTACATGTAAGTTATTAACTTATTTAACCTTTTCAACAACTGCTGTAAAGAGAAATTCAACAAAATATTGCATCATCTCTCATAAACAAATGTATTAAGTGCTCTATAGACTGCCAATTCAATATACAAAAAGTAAACGCAGTTGTTCAATGATCCAACTACATTTATGTAATGTCTCGGAAATAATTTGAGGTTCAGTTTTATGGTAACTTAAAAAAACGCGGAATCATTTTTGTTAATAGACTTGCTTAGACTGTCTAATACCACAGAATATATAATAGTACTAATACGAGTGAAGTAGGTAATTGTAGTAGTTCTTAACTGTATGCAAGTCACGATTGCCTCTTTTTTGCCCCAAAAAATCATACAACCAATCTTTTATTTCTTTCTGATTGTAGTTCAATGTACTGACCTACGAGTAAGTTTAATATCCTTTGAGTACTCGTAAGATGAAACGTCTGTAGAAACATCGCTTTACTTTTGTTATTCGATTCGATGTATTATTTAATAAAATACTTTATTAACGAACTATCTGACTATGTAGTTCAATATTGAACTACCGAAAAGATATTGCGCCGACCATATAAATTGGGAAACAAGGAATTGATGATGATGATTGAACTGCCAAAAACATATCTTGCATTCGTGTAGGAATAGATGTAGATTTCGTTTATTTTATTTTAATTTATGAACCAATTTCTATAAAAATCATATTCTAAGATAATTCTCAAATACCTAAAAGTTGATGTAAATACTTATGTACTAGGTTAGTGTCGCATCTCTGATAAATATTAATAGCAAGTTTGTCATTGGCGCGTTTGAAGGAGAACTACTTTACTTATTATTATTACATACAAAAATAAACGAATAATCTATCTACAATCGATGTATCGTTCTACTTTTATAAGTACTTTGCTGAAATTTGGGGCAACAGACGGTTAATAAATACAATGGATTTCAGAGCTGCTGCCAAAGTTTTTGTTTTAAAACGTGTGTGTGATTGTTTGGGCACGTTTTCAATAGTTTTACTACTTTTTGGTTGATAGAGATAAGTAGGTACAAAACTCGAATCTAATAACGTGATATTTGACAACAAAGCGTATCGTAATGACCTCGTACGATATAAATATTATTGAATATAAATATATATTTTGATAAACTCTTGTTGTTTTGTAGTTCTTTTAATCTAGATTGCACCTTTATCTTCAAAAGGTATATTTCACCTACTATCAGGTAGGTAGACTGATAATCTCCTTTTGTTTTGTTAGGTATTATAAGTTTATTATGGTAACATAATTAATTACCTATGTAGGCCATTAACTATATAGGTGTTGTTTACATATTAGGAACATACTTATTTGAACAATAAAACTCGTGAAAATGATTTTGAATTCATCTTATTTCACGTGGAAAACGGCCCTACAATAAGCTAAAATAATACAAGCCCATTCGAGAATAAGACGAGATTTGTTATAACCCTTATATAGAGACACAACTAGTCTAAAACACGGCTTGTATCTAGAAAGTATCATCATAAAATCAGCATCATCACAAGCGTCATAATAAATATAACCACCAAGAGATCTAACCAATCAAACTTCCTCTCGTATTTCAGGCAAATCCTCTCCAAGAATGGATCAGCAGTGGACGCGGCAATCGCGGCCATGTTCTGCAACAGCCTACTCAACCAGCAGAGCATGGGCATCGGTGGGGGTTTCTTCATGACGGTCTACATCAAGGAAGAGGAGAAAGCTTATGTGGTGAACGCGAGGGAAACCGCACCAGCTGCTGCGACTCAGGACATGTTCCATGGAGACCCTGATAAGGCAAGGAAAGGTAATATTTTGCCCCCAATTCGTATTCGAAATAGTGAGGCTTAAGTAGGATGTGCTTGTGCCAAAGCAATCAAAACACACCGCCTTATTCTGTTAGAATTTTGACAAATAAATAAAATCTTACTTATGGCTACCCTACCCTACTACTGGAACTCTATTTTGTAATCACTCGCTTCAACATAATGAATGATTTTCATTCGAAAATCGATTGAAAATCATAAAATCTAAAATCTTGTGAAATATTGACGTTATCTGTACATAAAATAGAGTAATCTTTTTTAAAATCTTACTTATGGCTACCCTACTCTACTACTGGAGCTCTATTTTGTAATCACTCGCTTCAACATAATAAATGATTTTCGTTCGAAAATCGATTGAAAATCATAAAATCTAAAATCTTGTGAAATATTGACGTTATCTTTACACAAAATAGAGTAATCTTTTTTGACATCATTATTATGTAGATTTTATCCGGTTTCAATTCAAAAATGAAAAATCAACAACAAAAATCACACGCCTTATTGAGTTGTGAGGAGGAAGTGATTCAAAAATAGGCTCCAATCGTAAAAATGACAAATACGATACTAAGCTGAAACAGAACACTACACACAATACAAATTCAAATCATCCCCGAACCTTCGTAAACATAACAGAAACAAAAAAGATAATAAACTCTCGATATTCTGCAATTACTTGTTTGGTGGTTCAATGAAGAGCTCCAAAAACTGAACCGGTTCCCAATATCGAAACAAGGAACAAACAAAGTATCTGTAGGTCACCAGACCAAATTAATTTGAAAAAACGGCATGCATCACGCACTTCAATATTTCCTGATACCTAATATAATGACCAAAATAACATATCTTAGTTCCCTGTTCGTGGCTTTAGCAGCATTGATTGATGTGTCATCTTTTATTATAGATGCAAAAGTGTGAAACTATGTCCTTCCTATTCCAAAATCATGTAAGTACCATGCAGGCAGATCTGTATTATGAATAACGTACCAATTTAAAATTTACGTGTCTTTACGACAGTATTCAATAATGGCGACAAACTTTTCTAATTGCTCGGGTTATTTTAAAAGAAGTAAGATTAAATTCGGCGTAAATTATGTAGAACAGTAATGTTTTAACATAAAATTAATAATATTGCAGACCTACTAGTACTTTCCGTAATTAATTTGGACCATTGTTTCGAGAGGCAATTGTTCAAACATACAAAACGTGTTGTCTGTTGAACAAAACATTTTTAGGAAACAAGTCAGGTACTGAAATATTATATTTTTTTATAATTAATTTGGAGCGATGAACTAACGTGATATGATTATTATATTGAGGACAAATAAGCCGTGCTATTGAAGTACTTATTATGTGTCTAATTACATGGAAAGTACTACTGGCTACATTGAACTACAGTATTACTAGCGTACGGAACAGACACTACGAAAAAGTCTCGTGCTCCATGAATTGACGCCACTGGTCATCAACTCAAATGGTTTCATATTCGTAATTCAAATTTCAAGGAATATGTCATGATCTTGTCGTGTCATCGTTATTATCATCATTATCAGCCAAAGGACGTCCACTGCTGAACAAAGGTTCCCCCACGGCTTTTCACAACGACCGGTTATAAGCGGTCTGCATCCAGTGCGATTCTGCGATCTTTACAAGGTCGTCTGTCGATCTTGTCGGTGGACGTCCTACGCTGCACTTTTGGTCAACTAGGGTCTCCAATCTAGAATTTTTCTGCCCCATCGGACATCAGTTCTACGCGCTAATGTGCCCTGCCCACTGCAGTATACTAACACACTTACACTTACAAAATTTTGTACTTGTAATTTTATCAAATTCTAACGCACTTAAATAAAGTAAATACAGGTCGAATTAGTTACCTCCTTTTTTTGAAGTCGGTAAAAACATAATAGAGATGGTACGGTCTCGCATTTGTTATAATTAATTATCAGCTGTTACTACTCCTAACAAGACTATACCTAGACCTCTCTCCCGCGCAGTTGAAAGTCGTGAAAAGATTACGTAAAATCGTCGTATGGTCTACTAGTAATTGCTTACCAACTCTGAGTTTATTTTCGTACCTTGTTAATTGATAGGATAATTACAGTTAACTAATTAATCAAGCTTTTTGCATCGAAATAAGAACTAACTTTAGGCATCGATGCTGAACTAAACTACCTATACTTTCGAGCAAAATACATATTACATACGGTCAAGCGATTTTCGTTAAAAACTGGTTAGGCGCTAAAGACCTCGACCGTGCTTATAATCAAGTTTTAGGCCCCTTTCTTATCTAAAGCAAGATAATGCGAGGTCAGTAGTGCATAGTGCATAGTGCATAGCAACAGTGCTAATTTCGACCCACTCGCTATCGTGGCGTATCGAGTTGAAGCCTCGTGCGAATTTCACTAAGGCTTTCTCTTGATTCTGGTTCGACTGAGACTTGCCACGCTTAGACACTTTTACTGCTTTGTCTTTGCTCAAGAACAATAATTCAAGATTGATTTCCGATCTAAAAACTGTGACTATATATTTGAACCTACTTGATATTTATGACCTAAGTACTAAAGAACTACACACCTTTGTTACGAGTGCACAAAAGATTTCCAAAAGAGTGAGATGACCTTTATTCAATTGCAGTCTGTACAAATTTTGTTGGTATCGGGAACGGAGGCGCCGCCATGGTGTCATTATGTATTATGAAATGGGGTCCTTATGGTGCCCTATCAAATCGCAAAGAGATCGCCTCATCGATTATTTTGTCGTCAAATAGGCGTCAACCATAACGTCACTCGCACTCACACGTAACCAAAGCTAATCAGTATGACCAATGATATTTAAGCACTATCAAGCGAAATCTTTCCACCCTAGGACCCTTAGCCGTGGGTGTGCCAGGAGAACTCCGGGGCATGTGGGCAGCGCACCAGCGGTGGGGCCGGCTCCCTTGGGAGAGCCTGCTCGCTCCCACCCTGGACTTCTGTAAGTGCGGCTACCAAATCTCCAAGGCGCTTCACGACGGCCTCAATAGCGCGACGTACATCAAGAACGATCCAAATTTGAGGTATGTTGATGAGTACTTAGTTATACTTACAGCTTTCTTAGATTTCATAATGTTAAGCCAAAATCGTTTTTAGAAACAGTAAAATTAATCAGAATATTGTTGAATTTCGTAATTAAATGAAATGACTCCAGATAAAACTCCTTCAATTATGCAAGAACGTGATTAAACAAATTGGAAAGTTTTGCCTTACCTACATGTACTTACGTAATAAATGTACTCAATATGAGAGTTAAAATGTAAAATTAGTCTGCCATAAAGTAGTCGAGGTCTACATTACCTTACAATACAACCACCACACCTCTTTAAAGACAAAATCGCTTGCTCTCACGCTCTCAAAAAGAAGTTACAATTAAATTTTGGTTTTCATAGTGATTTTTCACTATGCCAATGTGTCGGTGGCCGAGTGGTATAGGCATGCGCCCGGATAGCGTAAGATGCAGAGTTTGATTCCTTGTCTGACATAGTTGCTTTTACAAGTGCAATATTTATAAAAATAATTAGTTGCGATGTCCAAATGATTTCAGTTCTATAGCCGTTAAGAGTTGGTGCCCTCAGCAGCTCTTACATTTAGGACTCCTTATACCATTATTTTAATGACCACACCAATACCAACTTACAATTCACAGCAAAGTATACACGACAAACGGCAAGTTCCACAAGCCCGGCACCATCGTGAAACCTTCAGAGGCCTATTGCAAGACCCTGGAGAGGATAGCGGAGAAAGGTGGAGATGAACTCTACAATGGCAGCCTGGCCACAGACTTCTTGGAAGACCTGAACAGAGCTGGCAGCATCATCACCGCTGAGGACTTAAGGAACTATCAGTGAGTGGAAATTAAATTCATTTTCTGTAGACTAGCGATAAGGCTACCCAACCCTGCTTGGAAAAGGTGCAAATACGGGAAGGGGAAGGCCCCATACCACCTGGATGACAATGTCCAAAGGAACATGAGAGTATTAGGACTCCAAGAGCAAGACGCTCTAGATAGAAATAAATGGCGTCGCATGATTGGGAAGGCCGACCCCGCGTAACGGGATAAGGCGAGGCAGAAGAAGAAGTCACTTAGAAGTAATGGTAGCTCTTACTGATGAAATAGTCGTCATAATTGGAGAAATTTCTAGAGTTATTTATTAAAAATATAAACAGAAATATTAAGTAGGTAACTCTATATACTATAAATGTAAAGTAAATTATTCTTCCCTAATCGAATATTGTAGACAATCTTTACATTCCTTTTTTGCGAAAATATTCTTTTTAAAACAATATAAACACAAAACATACAACATACATAGCTAATTCATCGTTCAACACTGATACTTATCATTTTAAATAAATGGTAAATTTTTATTTGCTGATATTTTTTTAAAAGTTACAAAAAGATTGTTTATAAATTTCAAGGCTCGGTAATCAAAGGTAATAATGGAGGTCTCTGAAATATCAATAGGTACTATTTATTGGACTTTAAAGTACATAAGAAAGCGGCAGTATAGCATCAGGGTGCAGATAAGTATATGTTTAAATCCTACCTTTATCTTTGTATGTATGTCATAATTAATAACATCAATTGACTTTATTATTAAAGTAGATATTATTTTATCAATGACCTACTGGAAACCACACGGTGTCAGTTTCCATTTATCATCGTATCAATGTGTGCTGACCTCGCCTAATAATACCTTACCTACTGTATAAGTATGATTATTGATTACATTGTTGGACTAGTATTTTCTTAAAAATGTCAATGAAGAAAAAAAAATGTTAACAAATTAATTAAGTACTGAATTGCCGGTAATCGATTTGGAAAAAAGAAACAAAAATCAATAACTAGTGCGAAAAATAGCACTCACTAACATTCAAACAAACTTTACGATAACTTTATTTTTAAAGATGGGATCACTCTGGCCTACCTTTTTTCAAATTTTTACTTTAGGTACGCATTACATTCCACTTTTTAGGGTTCCGTAGCCGAATGGCAAAAAACGGAACCCTTATAGTTCCGTCAAGTTTGTCTGTCTGTCTGTCCGTCCGTACGTCACAGCCACTTTATTCTGAAACTATAAGCATCACATAGCTGAAACTTGGTAGGTAGGTGTATCTTGTTCACCGCTTTTCGATTCAGATACAAAAAGTAAGAAAAAAAAATATTTAAAGGGGGGCGAAACGAAAATTTGTTTGAAGGAGATCGAACCAGTAGTTTTTGAGATATTGGACATTTTTATCAACCGCAAATATAACTTTGTCTTTCATACAAACACTATGAAAAACAAAGTTATTTTTGCTGTCACAATATATTGTGATGTTTTCGTTATGTGAAAGTAAGTGGACCCTGAATTCAGTTAAGGGTGGCACGGAACCCTCAGTGCGCGAGTCCGACACGCACTTAACCGGTTTTTTATGTAAGCCTCGTATCCCCATCGTTTCTTTATTATTATGAGACCCACACAAAAACTTTTAGGTACCCTACTTACATTACATGATCATCAATTCACGTAGGTAAACAAAACACATGATGACGCCAATGCTCCAATATTTTTATAATAAATAACAAAAACAAAACATAATCTCACTTTGTAAGGTAGGTATTGAGTTTTAAATTTATCTTAAATGCTATTTTCGGGTCATAACATGACAAAAAGGTATAAACACAACGCAACATAAATAATGTTCGATCGCCTTCTGTTTGATAAGTACCTAGGTACTTACCTACTTAGCAAGAACATTCTTATCATTTTCTTCTCTTTTAGATAGACAGAAAAGGTACTTAGTTATAGTAATAGAAATTGAAGGCATTAAACGATTAATAAACAAAGAAAAGGAAACAAAAAAACTAAATAATATAATACCTGCTAACATCTTAAACTATTGTCACTATAATTTTGCCGCCTAGAGAATGATATTTTTTAGTTATGACAGTTTTCTTTTCAATTATGACATATAATGATGTTTCGCATTCTTTCCATGCAATAAGTGTAAAAATTGAAAAAAAAAATTTTTTTCATTTATTATCATGTAAAAACAATACAAAAAATACATGGTTTTATGCACTGATAAAAACCACTTGTAAATCGCATTATCTGGGTAGCTAAACTGTAATTATATGTGACGTATCTGCATCTTTGAACCAAATCAACCAAAGAATAAGTACCAAAATTTTAAATGTACTAACGACACACCCCTTTTGAAACATATAAGGTTAACCATTACGGTGTACCCAAAGATATATAAATAAATAGCAAAAACCTACACAATGAATACCCACGCAAAGCGTAGAAATAGCATATTAAAAGTATCTAGGCATACTAGGTAAGTCGTATGTCAACAATTGTAACATTCCTTACTTTTAATTTAATAGCTTTCCGCTTGATTAAAATTCCGTGTACAATCGATAAGGTTATCGATAATTTAACTTTCAAATGACTCATACAACTAGAAAATTATTTCTCACCTCTTATGTATGGTGTGGCAATTGTTATTCCAATATAACAACCATTGTTAAAATGTGAATAATGATCCTACACCTGCACAAACAGAATACGATACTTAAATGCACAAAAAGTGAGTCATTTCGTACTGTATTGTTATAAAAATTTAATATATATTAATTTAATATATTTATATCCCGTTATTCATCTACGAGTACTTGTAGTATTCGCTAATGTGACTCGATAGTCGATAACACTCAAGCTTTCAACCCTCACGAATGTGGTTATCAACAGTATTTAATACTCAATACTCAATACTTAAATGACTTACTTACTTTATTTCCGTCATACTTTTGTTTAAGTGGCTGCCGGCAGCCTATCCTATCAATACCTGAGCGTTTTAACCATTCAAATTATATTTAACTTAGGTGCCATTAACCTTATTGCAACCAAACTTGTAGGTACTGTGTAGTCGCGTACCAAGGACGCGATGATGTTTCCTTGCCTCGCCTCAGACACTTTGGCTTAGTCAAATGCAATATATTTTTACAGGCCCAAAATAAGCGAGCCCTTAGCCTTCTCCATCGGCAACGGAGACACGCTGTACTCCCCTCCCCCTCCCAGCAGCGGGGTCCTCCTGGGGTACATGCTAAACGTCCTCCGAGGGTACAACTTCACGAAGGCTAGCATCAACAGCACAGAGGACAAGATACTCACGTACCACAGGATCATTGAGGCGTTCAAATTCGCGTACGCTACCAGAACCAAGCTAGGCGATGAGGACTTTTTGGATTTGAAGGAGGTTTGTTGGTTCTGTTGTTCTGTATTTTAGGATAAATAAATAAGCCTGATATTAAGCTGTATATATAGCAATGAAAGTTGTTTTTAGGCAGCGGGGACATACTTAGTAGCCGCCAGAACTTATACTATGTCTTTTATGGTCTAAAACCCGTTATAAATTGTTGGTTTCTTATCCCTGTTAAAAGGTTAAAGAATTTTAAAAACCTCCAAAAATTTTGGCACCCCCTTGCACCCTGTATACTATTACATGTACTTAAAAGCATAGTTTCGTACAGCTACAGGAAATATCTCTGTCTGTCTTAAAATTTATTATTCGTATATGTATCCAAACAAATTACTTCAGTGGAAGATTTATTTATGTAGTGTCATTAAAATTATCAGCAACACATATTCGCGAACTTTCTTATTCCATTCATAACAAATATTTTCCGTTGATGATGAAATCGTCAAAACAAACAAATAATAAAGTAGAATTCAGCATTAAATTGTTATGAGTAAGCTATGTCATTACCGGAATGACAATCTGAATCAATATCAACATTCATCTAGGTCAATTTAGTACGTAGGTATGTGTAAGTACTCATTTGAGCACATGCAATAAACTGTAATAATAACAAACAAGAAAAAATTAACAAATTAAAAAAATAATTAATTAAAACTAAGACATGCAACATAAAAAAATGAAAAACATAATTAATAATAAAAATAAACAACGCAGCCAGCATTATAGCCTCCTTGCCACAAGGAAATGGTTTCGTTTTTGTACTACTCGTAAATATGTCAATACACAAAATTCCTCGGTTATTGTAGTTTAATTTAAATGTTTAAAAGGACGAACATTATAACAAAAGATTAAGTCAAAAGAATTCACCTCTAGCTAAAACGAGATTTTTTAATCAGCTCATAGCTAACGCGTCGGCGACCGAATACGGGGCGTCCATCCGGATGAGAATCAACGACACCCGCACCAGCAACGACTCGAGCGTCTACGGCGCCACCCTGTATAACAAGGACGACGCCGGCACCGCACACATATCCATCATAGCCGGGAACGGGGACGCCGTCTCCATCACCAGCTCTATCAACTACTAGTAAGTGTTCTGAACTTCTGACTTACGAAGTGTTTTGGATTTCTGACCCAGGAGCAGCTTTTGGACGGCTGAGGCAACTAAAATCAACATCCTGTATAGGCGTTCGCTGTGTGTGAAGTACTTAGGTGGTTGAGGGAACCCGAATCGATGACAGCGCACGCAGTGACAAAAAACAACGTTGGCGGACGTGTCACTATTGTATTGTAATGTAATAAAAAAATTACGTCGATTTCGGCGCCACCCTGTATAGGTCGACGCGGTACCGCGCTCTTATTTTGAACTTCTGCCTTACGAACGGCCCTTGGATGACGAGGCAACTGTAATCTCAAAATGAGACAATCCAGTTTGTTAACTAGAATTGGATGCGTCACGCGTGCTTCCAATAAGAAAGACAAACCGTCATTTCGTAGACATGACGTGGTAAGTAATGATTTATGTTTACCTACAAGTTGCAAGTAAGTTGGTACTTTGTATCTTTATAAAGGTTATCGAATATACTGCGCCTATTTTCTATATTCGTCTCGCAGATGACATAATGACATAATCGTGATGAACTTTATAAGATACTTTGTTGTGTCTTTCGAAATACGTAGCTAAGTAAATACTTTCCTACTAAATATAATTAGCAGATCTAATGTTCTATGTGTCGCCTGTAGGCGGTCACTGTCCCGGAACGTGTTAAATTACATTTGTAGTTTCTCTTATTTAATGTTTCATAAATATAAACCACCCTGAAACAATTTTAACGTTGCTGTTTCTAAGATACTCGTATTTAGACTAAAAGAAAATAAAAAATAAAGATAGTTCCTAGTTTCACAATAAAAGAGGGATACTAATTTGTTGGGGAAATCCTATATCCGCGCGAGTCAACTAAGGGAAACTGCTCTATCTTACATAAATATCTCAGGAACTAATAGTCCCCCTAGCCGACTGCGCGGGACATATTATAGTGCACAAGTGTGTGCGCAAACACAGGTGCACTCTCTATTCCTTTCACTCTCGTAGCCCGATTGGACAGCAAGCAATCTGACACGACTGGAGTGATCAGGCGCAGAACCAACAGCCTACTTCCAAACTCCGGGCTACCCTGAGGTTTTCTGAACAGAAAAACCCAGGTACATATTTATGGGGATCGAACACGGGACCTCTCCGTTGCTCTAAAATGCGACCCTCTAACCGCTGCACCACCGAGGCAGTTAACTAAAATCAGAAATCAGAAATCAGAAATCAGAAAATTTATTTGCGAGAATACATACATAAAATTGGATCTATAAAAATATTAAAATCTCAGGAACTATACTAGCAGCATTAACATTGATCTCCAACCACTCTTCCCCAGTTTCGGTGCCGGCTTCACGACGCTCAACACGGGCATTCTCTTGAACAACGTGATGGACGACTTCTCGTCATCTGGCATCACGAACTACTTCGGCATTGAGCCCTCACCAGCCAACTTCATCGCTCCCGGCAAGCGGCCCCTCTCGTCAATGAGTCCGAGCATTATAGTCGACAGCTTTGGCAACGCGAAAATGGTCATAGGAGCCTCAGGGGGCACTAAGATTACTACAGCAGTTGCTTTGGTGAGTAACGAAAATTCATACCTCATATGAAGGATGTTAGGGAAATAGTTTTATTCAATGTAGACACCGTTCTATAGGCAAATAATACAAATGGTTTGTGGAGCAACAAACACACACGTGTCATCTTAGGATTTTTAATAATAATTGGTTATTTTTGGGCTGAAGAGTAAGTACCTACCTAAATATCTGGGCCCCTATTTTTGAATCACTCGCTTGGATATGGCGTGTGATTTTCGTTCGAAAACACATAAAAAATCAACGGAAATCACTCAAAATCTAGACGTGAGTGCTCACAAAATTAAGCCATGATTTTTCAAATCCTTTTTGTGTAGATTACAACTGGTTTTTATTACAAAATTCGACTTTAACACATTCCGGGACAGTGCCCGTCTACAGGCGTGAAAACAATAAAACATCTATTGTGTCTGGAGTAGTGTCCCGGAACGTGTTAAACATTGAATATCACACGCCATCTTGACGCGAGTGATTCTAAAATAGGGCTCCTGAAATTAAGTAGTACCTAGATTATTCATGATTCATGATAGGTATATCATAAAATTGTACTAGTAATAAAATATATACGATAACATTCATGTTATTTTATACTTTAGGCACAAGTAGCAGGCTGTTTGTAAAACTGTACGGATTGAGATCTGACTGGGTATCATATATTATTATAGGTACTTACTGCCATTTCTTGCTCGACGACCTGACGACCTAGGTAGTGTCGTGGGTTCGATCCCCGTCCCGGTCGGGTCATTATATGTAGAGATACTTAGTTCATTTCTATATTGTCACGGGGGGTGTTTTGTAATACCGTTTCTGATTTCCAAAGCCAAATACTTTAGCTAAGTACAGCGAGCCTAACCCAGGCAAATGACGATCAAACGAATTCTAGATTCGGTCGACGACGCCCATTGTTTTATAGGCATCAAAATAACATGAGATTTATATGTATAGTAGTAAGTAAATATTTCAAAATTATTGTTCGCTTTATTACCAACACAAGTGATTTTACACTCTACCAATAAGAAAGACTGTATTGTACTGCTGTTTCGTGCCTAAAAATAGTTAAGGCAATGCCTGCGGATACTGTTGGCGTTTTCGTATTTATGATTATGTACTTCATATCAGCTAATGCAGAATACCTGAGGGTTATCAATGGGACGGAGGACACAGAAAATAATTTCCCATACGTAGTGCGTCTGGAACGACGGCATACAAGGATACCTGACCAAGATGCATACCAAACGTGCACTGGATCGCTTATCACTGCACAGTGGGTCTTAACAGCCGCGCACTGCCTTGGCTCTGAGGTCGCAATGATCAGATTTGGTGATATGACAGTACCACGCAATGCCACCAATTGTTTTAAGCGTATTTTAAAACAGGTCCCCCACCCAGGTTTCAGATTAAATATAGGCAACGATATAGCCTTAATTTTAATAGAAGAAGCTCCGATAACACCATTGGCAAAACTAGTGGGAGTGGACTACCAGACTTTGATGGGGTTACCAATAATGTACGCTGGATTCGGTTTGACTATTCACCTTCATAATCTACGTCCAGTAGACATAGTAGAAGAAGATAAGAAACCGTTACAGCTTGGCAAGGGCGTCATAGTAAAGTGTCCCAAGAGAGAAACAACTTTTCCATATGTTTGTGTGTACCCTGAATGTTCACGCAAAGGTCATAATGCTTATAAAGGGGACTCTGGAGGTCCAGTGTTTTGGAATGGCAAGATAATTGCAGTTATAACCGCTATAGACGAATTAAGGGATCCAAAAGTTACATTTGTGACTTGTGTCAGCCCTTATATAGATTGGATAAATAGTGTTATAGCTGTTTAAATTAAAATTATTTATGATGTTTATTTTATTTTATTGATTAAGGTACATCAACGGAGATAAGTACACAAGGAACGGTATTACTAATACAACGACTTTACATAGACAATAATGTTCGCCTGTTATAATAGGTTAGTAGGTACCTACACCGTAATAATCCCGCGGTTTTTTTGATCATTTAATTTGTGCAATAGTAAAAAAAAGTCGCGCACTAAGGATTCCGTGCCAACTTGAACTGAATTAGAGAACCACTTACTCTACTTAGCCAAAATACCACAATATTTTGATGACAGCAAATACATATAACTTTGTTTTTCTTAGTGATTGTATGAAGAACAAAGTTATGTTTGCGGTTGTTGAAAATGTGCTATATCTGAAAAACTACTAGTTCGATCTCGTTCAAACCTTTGTTAGTAATTTGTGAAGATATACTTACATCTTTTTTTTTCAAAATTTACACTCGCTTAGTTTAAAAGTTAGACCCATTTTACCACTTTGGAAGTGTTCGTCTCTAAAACGCTTTTAAGGGAAATGGTTTTAGAAATCTTGTGGGGTGCCTATGGGCAGGTCTTTTAAAATATGTCATTTATGGCCCCACAAAAAAAAGGTTTTAGTTTAATGTATGGAACTTATTCGTCCAAGATGGGAACCCCTCTCTCCTTCTTCTTACGTCGTACTTACGTCGTAGAACTACAAACTGCTAATACGTTCTACGTTTTGAGCATTTTGTAACTACCGTTAGCAAGCAAAAACTTTCATATTTTATTTTCTGTAAACGAGCAAATATATGCAACAAAATGAGGTTTTTGGTTTATTTTTAGGGTTCCGTAGCCGAATGGCAAAAAACGGAACCTCTATAGTTTCGTTAAGTCAAGCGGTTAAAAGGACACATCTACCTACCAAGTTTCAACTTTGTAATGCTAATAGTTTCAGAAAAAAATTGCTGTGACATACGAACGAACAGACAGACAGACTTAAATATAACGGTTCCGTTTTTTGCCATTCAGCTACGGAACCCTAAAAAGTACCTAACTGAATCAACAGTAACAGAGCTGGTCGAACGCTGTAAGAAACAAGGGTGTCCGTGACAGCGTGCAAGTATCTTATGCAAGTTCTTTTAAATATTATTACAGGTAATAATGCGAAAGCTGTGGTTCGACCAGACCATCAAGGAAGCCGTCGACGAAGCCCGGATCCATCATCAAATATTCCCGATGGAGGTCCAATACGAGTTTGGAATTATTGAGGTGAGAAGCACAAGTTAATTTCTAAACTCGTATTTCACCCGTTTTTTCCCGTTTTTCTTCACTAGTCGAATATTGTTAACAATCTTGTTGAAATTTCTTTTTAGCGAAAATATTCCTTTTAAAACAAGATGTTTATCTACAAAACTTACAACATACATAGCTCATTCATTGTTCAACACTGAGATCTTAAGTAGTAAATTTATTTTATATGCTGATATTATTTTCAAAGTTAAAAAAAAATATTATTTGCAATGTTGGACTAGCAGAGATGAATGGACTTTACATACTACTCTAAGCTTCTTGTTAAATACTATCAATCATCTTAACCCTCAAATCGTTTGGGTAGCAACGTTCAATTCCTTGTAAAACATCTGGAATGATGAAACATCCGGCCCGAAGGACCATGGATCGCTCCCTTGTGGTGCAACTTTCCAGAGACACAATAAACCTCATTGATGTTGAAACATCAAAACTCTTTTTATAAGTCGGTCCAGAGACAAAATAAACCTCGTTGACGTCAAAACACTTTTTATAAGTCGGTCCCGAAAAACATTTTTATCGCGATGTAACGCGGTAGTCATTGATTACAAATTACCATCTTTCATTTATTTACTAAATACGTACTCAACGCATTTTTTTACAATAAACTCATTTTATTTATTACAGGATATCGTAAAGGGGCTCCGGGAGAAAGGCCACGGCATGGTTCGCTACAGAGGCAGGGGTTCTATTGTGTGTGCGCTCTTCCGAAACTTAACAGGCATCTACGCAAATGCTGACTTCAGAAAGGGCGGGGATGTAGCTGGAATGGACTAGGCTAGCCTGACGAGAGGGTCTGACAAAGATTTTAAAGACAAACATAAGGCCCCGTTCGCATAACACTCTTTCAACGCGCGGTATAATTTTATTTAATTAAAATTCAGGCCGCAGATCACAAATAACAAAAGCCCATATTATTACAAATACCTTATGAGCTAATAAATACGAAATTGAATTGAAAAAATACATTGTTTAAGACACTATTCTCTCGGCGTTGTGTTGCGCAAATACTTAATTACCCTTCGGCCAAAATTATGCTTTCATGAAGGTCGACAGCTGTTCGGTGGGAACCCTCACCACCACAGACAAATTCGGGATTCGTATTGTGACGAGATTCTAAACCGTTCGTCCCTCAGTATACGTTGACGTTGAGACGGAACATAACTTATGTTACATAAAGGATAGCAAACTAAACTTATTAGGAGATCTTCGGGCGTTGAAACAGCGCTTATGCGAACGGGGCTTTAATTACTCCTAAGAAGTTCATCTCCTATTATTTTTTCTCTACCTGCCGATTACTGAACTGAGCCTTTCGCGCTCAAACACACCCACAGAGTTGATATAACATTGGTGTGGAAAAATCTAACTACAGTTTTGAACATCAGGATAATTATCTCAGGGTAGTAACGTATAGAATCTGGTAGTAATTAGTAGATTATCCTCTTGATTGAACCAACGCGATCCTGACTTCTAGAAAATGATCCTTACATGATGGAGATCCCACCACACACTTAAAGGAGATTCTGCATAGCTCATAGCGGAAAATAAGTGACCAAACAATAACCAGTTCTTTCAGCTGTTGCACACACGTCTACAGGTCTACCTACATAGAGTACGCAACAATCATAGTTCTACTATCATTAATAATGGCAGTTTTTGATTCGCCATAGATCAATATGCAGAAACTGTTGTTGTAAACAAAGACATTTGAACTAATATAAGTGAAAATGTGATCATAATCAGTGTTTGTCAGTGAGTTAAGAATCTTAAACGTCAACCCCATTAGATACTTCAGTGTTTGCGAAAATATATGTATTTATTTATTTATAAAATATCTTTAACACGTTCCGGGACAGTGAACGCCTACAGGCGTGAAAACAATAAAACATCTATTGTGTCTGGAACGTGTTAACTTGCTGCAATACAATACAAGTCGACAATATTACATTTCGCCAAGCGAAAGTTTCTTAAACTTATAAGGAAAGGTCTGAAATTCTATCAGGAATTAAAAAAAAAAACACGTGGTGCGTTTGATTCAAAGAGTTGTTATTACTACGTTATGCCAAGCATAAAATGTACCGCAAATGCGACAACAAGATTATGACGTATTCCTTGGAATTTGAATTTCGAATATGAAGTCATGATTTGTATGAGTTGATGACAAATGGCTTCAATTCATGGCGCACGAGACTTGTTCGTGGTGTCAGTTCCATACGTTAGTAATAGTAGTTCAATGGTTTGATTGATAAGGAATGTGATAGATAGAATACTATGCCTAGTTAGTGTAGGTTAAATAATATACTTACTTACATCACACTCTGTGAAGTCTGAATCTCGTTTTAAGTGACATTTCTTATGCGACCAATCTGGGTCAATTCGGAAATAATATCGAGTTCTACAAATCGCTCTGTTTATAACTATGTCCTACAAAGTTAACTAAATTGTTTTCCTGATACTGAAAATACTTCATTTCTTGTACTACCTATATGTCTCGTCAAATGTCCATAAAAATAAGATTAGTAAGTGGCCATACGGAACACATTTTCTCAAATTAGCATTTATCTCAGTCACAAATTGTTCTGGCGGTTAGACATAGATGTTGAATAGATGGGAAGCTATTTAGAAGAGCCATTTTACAAGTTCTCTCAATCTGTCGAAATATTAACCACGCACAAAATATGAATAGAATAAAATAAGTTCTCATGTTATGTTCCTGTAGGTAAGGTAGGTAAACAAGGTATTGATGAGTAGGTACGATTGAGGTCTCTTGCGCCTAACCACCTTAAGAACCAAAATCGCTTGCACCTTGCGTCGCCTTTAGTTTGAAGTGCTCGACCGTACATAATATGCCCTAAACCTTAGTACTATAAACTAATTTGTTATAATACCCGCTTTCTTTAAAAAGCAAAAATCGACTCTTATTTCTGATATTGAAACAGAAAATATGACATACAAGTTAAGCTTGTAAATGGCTCGTCTAAGCTTAGTTGCAATAGATTGAGTGTCTATAATAAATCAAATATTGTGTTGTTTGTCCGAGCGCTTGAGTGTACTGACAGTATTAGCTGATTTGGTATGCAATACCAACTATGTCTCGAATAGGTATGCAGTCGTTATTAATAAAATTTTACATGTTACAAAGTTTTTTATTCTACCTCTTAACTTTCCAAGCATCATCGCTCACTCACTAGATTTTTTTAAATCCGGAACGGCTCGGCATGGGATTTTAGCGGCGAATAGTTATGTACCTTCGAGGACACCGCCGCCTTACCACTTGGAAACGATAATCGCTTGCACAAACGACACTATCGGCACTGTATAACTTCAAACAACGCGACTCAAGACTAATATAGCGCGGGTAGTGTCCTCGATAGTTACCTTATATTAAAACGTGAAATCTTAACAATTTTAGTTTGCTTAGGAATATCGTAATGATAGTCTTGAGGCCGATTCTCGCATGATGGAACTTCGTTTCGTGTGGTAATTCGATTACAAGTATCACTGCTTTACCGAAAAAATATATCAAGCATAAATACCAAGTAATACATCCACGTAAAAAAAACTACCGCACGAAAGAAATCAAAATGCATAGAATTCGTGAACTGTATTTTCAAAAAGAAAATTTGATCGATAAACTTTTTACGTCTACGAACTGCACGAGAATTGGCCTCCTGTTCTGTGACACTTTCAAACGAGTATAACATAAGGTATATTGTAGTATTTTTGGTCGAAGGGTATATTACTGCTCGTCATCTAAGAAATAAGCTATTCTTCTTGCATTACAACCTTTTAAAATAAACCGGGTGTAAGCTCGTATCTAACAAAAGGAGTCAGTCACAATCAATTTATGGGCAAATAATCAATTAATTTATTGCATGGTTAAAGGTAATTTTACAACTTTTTTTTTATTATTGGGACTATCCACAGAACATAAAAAACGAGTTCGTTTCGTCATCGTTTTTTTTCATCATCATTTCATCGTTTTTTTAATGTTCTGTGGGACTATCAATAAAAACCAGGCTTTTACAAGAGCAATAAATTTATTTGAATCTGCATTGTAATTGCATTGCATTGCATACATTTACTTACATACACTAACATACAGATATTCATAACACCACTTAAACACAAGTATATCAAGATAAATAATGGGCATCAGGTAACTCTTCAAAGTAGGTTTTCTTAAAAATTACGTTGCATTTATCTAATTGCAATAAATTAAATTGTTATGACAGACGAATTGTTGATTTGGTTATTTCGATGCTTTCCGGTGACCATTATTTTACTTAAGGTACTACGCGTTATTAACAACAACAAAAAAATGCAACAAATTCGATATACTCTTAATAAAAAATCAATTAATGTAATTTGGAATATTGAGCTCCGCTACAAAATAAATTTGTTACAAACATTGCGCACAGAATTCCATTCTGCTTCCCCCGTTTTTTTTTATTGATTCAATCAATTAACCAAGTAAATAAATAATAAACATCCGAAACTTTAAATATACATTATTGTACGAATTGATTAATTTACAGCACATAATATCGTTTTATTTTAGGTTGAGCAAATGCTTAAGCAAACGTCTTGAAATGGGATATTTTTAGGAATAAAACTTATAGCAGGTAACTAACTTAATCGGTATTATATTTTATTAATTTCTTATGCTATAACGCTACCGCGTCCCTCATAGCGTCCACCCACCGGGGTGACCAATATGGTGAACCCGACAAGGACAGTGTCATTTACCTTACTGATGATGATATCACTAGAAGTGCGTAGATAATCCTCGACCAAAGAATCTAATATGAAAGTTTATTTCTCACGATCGCGCTATAACTACAGCGCAGCCATTTTTCTGCCGCGACGCCGCCCGTAACAAAAAGCATGAAGATACTGTTTTATTAAGGGTATTATAAAGTAGATGATTATTTAAAACAGGGATGCACAGACCGCGGCCCGCGGGCCGCTTGCGGCCCGCCGGTCGAATACTGGTGGCCCGCCGACAGCAAAAATAATACTCTCGTACATTCGAAAAATATTGAATTCTATTCCAGAATAAAACCAAAAAAATATGTTCGAAAAGTTATTTGAATCTCGCGCGCGCGCTCTTAAGTGCACGAATTCCCGATTGCTCGCGTAGGTAGATACACGAAGCTTCCAGAGTCGGTTTCGAGATTTCTCCAGACAGTTTTCGACTCTATACGCGCGGTATAAAAGCCACGCTAACCGCAGCGACCGATAGTTCGGTTTTAATGTTGTCTTTAAAACGGGAGCTTATTGGTCAGCAAGCTATGTTTACAAAACCCATCCAAGATTCAGAAACAGCTACAGAAGTTAGTTATGAAATTTCTCGAATGATAGCAAAGCGCAGTCGCCCCTTCAATGATGGGGATTTTGTAAAAGAATGCATAGAAATTGCCGCTAAGAAAATGTGTCCAGAAGCAGCAAAAAAGTTTGAGAAAATTCAACTGAATCGTATGACTATCCAAAGACGTATTATGTCTTTGTCAGGTAATATTGCGGAACAATTAAATGAAAAAACTAAGATCATTGAATTTTTTTCATTAGCACTCGACGAATCCACTGATATTACTTCCACAGCTCAACTTCTCATATTCATACGAGGTGTTACTCAAGATTTTGAAGTCTTAGAAGAGTTGTTAGGAATGTGTTCATTGAAAGGTCAAACCAGAGGAGTTGATATACTCAATGTACTTTTGGATGAGTGTTCAAAAACTGATTTGGACTTATCAAAATTATCGGGAGTTGCCACTGACGGTGCTCCTTCGATGATTGGTGTCAATTCTGGGCTAGTTACTTTGCTGAAAAAGCATATGCAAGAAAAAAACATAAACGCTGAAGATCTCATGCAGTTTCACTGCATTATACACCAAGAAGCCCTCTGTTCTAAAAAAATTGAATTTCAAAATGTCATGAAAGTGGTAGTTTCGACTGTAAATTTCATAAAATAACGAGGACTCAATCACAGGCAATTCAAACAATTCCTTGATGACATCGAAAGCGAATATGGAGATTTACTGTATTATACAGAAGTAAGGTGGCTAAGTCGTGGATTGACCCTGGAACGATTTCTAAATTTAATAGAAGAAATTGGAATATTTCTGGCGGAAAAGCAAAAGGATGTCCCGGAACTTAAAAATCCTGATTGGTTGTGTGATTTGGCTTTTTTAGTTGACATTACAAATCATTTGAATGTCTTGAACACACGGCTTCAAGGCAAAAATCAACTGATATCCCAGCTCTACGCTCACGTATCATCCTTTCAATGCAAGCTGACACTTTTCAGATCGCAATTGAATTCTGGAAATTACAATCATTTTCCGAATTATAAGAAAATGGCTGAAAAATTCAACAAAACTGCGATTAATTTCAGTTATGTAGAAAAGCTAGATATTTTGATTCAATCTTTTCAAGAAAGATTTTCGGAGTTTAAACAAGTGAAACCTCTGTTGGACATATTCAGCAATCCTTTCACGATTTCAGTTGAAAATGCGCCAGAGTCAATGCAGTTAGAAATTATCGACATTCAAAACGACCAAGATTTACACAACAAATTCAACGAAGGAGACTTGCTGAACTTTTACCGCTGCATTGATAAAAATACGTACAAAGAGTTGCGCATAAACGCTCTGAAATGTGCCAGCTTATTTGGTTCTACCTATATATGTGAACAAACCTTTTCAATACTAAATAATAATAAAATAAAAAATCGAAACCGCCTTGCAAATGAAAGTTTGGAAGCAGTTTTACGTGTTGCTACAAGTAAATTTGAGCCAAATATAAAAAAGATTGTAAGCACTATGCAGTGCCACGCTTCAAATTAATAAATTCTTTTTCAATTTTAATACATAATTATCAATTCTTTATTGTCTTTAATTACCTATACTTCTGGCGGCCCGCCATCAGTTCATAATTTGCCCGAGTGGCCCCTAGTCTTAATAAGTCTGTGCATCCCTGATTTAAAAGATAATAATGTATGGACTTGCATGATCACCACAAACATTGTAAAACTTTTGAAAAGAGGCATTGACAATAGTGACTGAGTTTCTTGCGCAGCTTCTTCTCAGCACTAGCCCACAATTGTCCCGAAGCTGTGGTAGGGTCTATGTTGGGTCGTGTATAAGTGCCCCCAGTGGGTCTATATGCAAAAATAAACGACTTTTACTTTTTATTGCTTGCGCTATAACGCCAGCGCATTGCGCATGGCGTCCACTGGAATGACCAGCTTGGTGTACCCTAAGATAATAGTGTTATGCACCCCATTATTAATGATGCTATACATTAGGACTATTTTGAAGCCAATGAATAAGTTAGAAAGTAATATTAGCTATTTTACTTTTACCGCTATAACGCCAACGCGTCCCTCATGGCGTCCACCGGGGTGACCAACTTGGTGGACCCGATGAGGACAGTGTTGTCCACCCCGCTGGTGATGACGCTACGGTGCAGCCGTTTACATTCCTCCGCCGTGACGCCGCCGATTACGAAGATAATGACGTTCGGGTTGTCGAAGGGGTGTTTGGCGCCGCGCGCTTTCTTGCTCGTTAGGATGCTAGAAAGTGAGGGCTCTAGTAAGTTATTTTATCCTGATTTCTATCCAACAAACGAATGAACTGTGATACATACATTTATGAAATAAAAATTAGTAAGTTATGTGCATTTTTGTTGATATACTCGTACATAAAAATAATGAACAAGTTAACAAACTTAGCTGCATTAGGATTTTTATTTGAACAAGTTCACAAGAAACTTAGCTTAATTATATTCGTTTAGACCATAGGTTTTTCTCGCCAGTTGCTATCTTTGATGTTATCAAGTATAGGTTTACTTCAGATCCAATTCAAGTGAGTTATATAAATAAATAACCCTTTATTGCACATTACAAAGGTTAATTATAACGTTTACAGAAAATATACAACTTAGGCGATCGTATGGCTAAAAGAGATTTTTCAAGCAAACCTTTGGGTAACCTTTGGCAAAGCCTGGAGCCCTGAGGACCCCCCATTAGCGGCTTGACAGGTGTTCAAATGGTTGCTCAGCGGCCTAAGGACCCGAAATCGGGTCATCGTCGGGTCAGATCTTTTGTCTCGACTTTTGGTATTTTGTCACCTTTTGTCGTTGAGGATAAAGGGTGATTAGCTAAATATTTTTTCGCTAGACCTGAAGGTTAAACTGACCTTTGGTAGTGATACCGAAATAAAGCAACTTACGGCGCGGTCATGTTTGGATGTGTGACCATTCCGATGATCTCCGTGCTTCGGAAGGCACGTCAAGCAGTTGGTCCCGGCTAATATCGGTCGATATTAGTCGTTAAGCCTAGTCAGAGGCCTTATAAAATCGGGCGGCTTGATAAAATCTGACAGCAAGGTTGGTCGCTTGCCTTGCAAACACCCCTCCACCAATCCGCCCGCGTGGTGGAGTATGGCTCATACTACCTCATAGTTGAGGTAAGGCCTTTGCCCAACAGTGGAATGCATACAGGCTAATTTTACCTTACTAATTTTAAACTTGGTGACTTACTTGAGGCCGCTCCTCAAGAGGTCCTTGATGCCGTCGTTCCTGTGCTTGAGGTCGGGCGCGTCGGGCCGCTCGGTGTCCACTAGGTCGTCCACCAGCTGCTGCAGTAGGCCTCTGTACTCGTGTCCTACTCCTGTCTCGCACGGCTTGAGTACTGATTGATACCTGAAATATTTATGTTCAAAAAATAAAAGCTATAACAGAGTGAGTTTTATTTTTATGCTGGAAAATACTGGTTGTTATTAAGTTTTGCCATGAATATACAAATAATTGTAGTGTAGCTATCTCCAGTAAGTGAAGCAACGCATGCCTAAACAAAAGGTTACGGTACTAAAAAACTAGATTTTAACTTTTTAATCAAGTGGCACTGTTAATGAGAAAACTACTCAATTTAAGTTACTTGTAGAAATATTGTGGTAACTAAGGGCCTTAATTCTTTCTTAATTAAACGTTTTCGCCGCAACCACAACGTTATTTGAGTACTTTGTGTTTGCGGCGAAAACGTCATTACTAACGTTCACGCGATAGTGACCCATGTCTATAATAGGTGGGTCGTGGTGAGCGGCGGAAACGTAAGTGACACTCTTTTGTGACTATTTTCGAGTAGAATCAATAATAACTGTATTATATAAATTAATTAATTAAGACATACTTATTCAAAATCCTCCTCATCTGCGCTACATCCTTCAGCCTGTTCATCACAGACTTGCTCATCTCATCACACTGTTCCGGAGTGACAATATGCCCGTCTTCATTCAGTAAAAGTGCCTTATGGTCCTCAAATATGGCAACACTGAGCGTCTCCGTGAGGCTTTCTTCGTGTTGCTTGGAGAAAGAAACTTCCGTACCGTTGAGTGAGTAAATATGGACGAGGAGAGCCAGTAAACATTCTAAAGATAAGTTGCGGTCTTTGCGTGACTTTATCAGGTGACTGATCTGAAAAATACAAATTCATATTTTATTAAAAACAGAGTTGGATATACAGGCTGTAACAAGAGGCTTAACGAAGCCGAAAACCACTTATTCCTCCTATTCAAACGATCATTTCTCTCGAAGAAACTATACCTGGGAAGGTATTTAAATAAAAGTCTTCTGTTAGTACTAACAAGTGTTTTTCTCTAGAAAACATATTTACAATTTGCGCCCGCACGCACACAACTAAGCGCGTCCATTGTGTGCGCGCGCGTCGCTACGTCTGAGCGCTCCGCGCGCGTATACATTGCGGCTAATAAATAAATGATTTATTATTATGCCTAAAAATATAAGTCTTTTCCCAGCGATTATTTTTGTTACATACGATTTGGTTTGATGTTCTGAATACGTGGTTTAAGGCTTCGTCAAGCTTTTTGTTAGACCCTGTTTTTTAAGGGGATTATTTTCCTTTTGTATGGTATTACCAACACAGTATAGTACGCGTGAATGATCCGATGAAAGGATAAATGGAGTGTAATAATCACAATGATATACCCAAGGAATGGAAAAGCAAGATAGGTAGACCACAAAGAAGGTGGGATGACGACATCAGACAAGTCGCGGGAATAACATGGAGTAGAGTGGCCATGGAGAGACCAGAATGGAGAAGTTTGGAGGAGGCCTTGCCACCTAGCAAACTAACACACTTCTGTGTGTTCCATTTCTATGGAAAAAAAGATAATAATAATAAGCTAATCACCGCCTGAGGTTTAGGTTAGTCATATCGCACACGTGAACTTAAATTTTAGTGTATAGATTGACTAATGTTTGCACTAATGTGTATAGATTAACCACAAGCTGGGTGACTAGATCGGTCCTCATTAACTATAGCATCTATTCTGCAAAAAAGCCCAGTCACAGTTAATATTTAACAATAACTAGCGGTCCCAGCGAACTTTGTTTCGCCCCGGCCCCGTCCCGCCCCAGCCCCGGCCCCGTTGAACGAGATAAAAAGGATCCTATGTCCTTCTCCTGGTTCTAAGCTACCTCCCCATCGTTTCGCCCCGGCCCCACCCCAGCCCCGGCCCCTTCTAACGGGATAAAAAGTATCCTATGTCCTTCTCCTGGCTCTAAACTACCTCCCTGCCAATTTTCAGCTAAATCGGTTCAGCCGTTCTTGACTTATAAGTGGAGTAACTAACACGACTTTCTTTTATATATATAGATTTTAAAGAACATTAGCATTTATCAATCAACTGACTGAAATGACTAATTTTATAATTAAAAGAATATTATACACACCTGATGTAGAACACTAGTAGAGTCCCTGCTAGCAGCGAGGCTCTGCGACACCTGTCGCTCTAAACTGCTTATCAGCTCAATTTGAGCTCGCTTAGGAGACTTGAGAGTCTGCACAACCGCTAACGCCTGCTGTAGGATGCCCAGGTGTTTGCTGATGATGTCATAGTTACCTGTAAAAGGTCTGGATTACAAGATCTTATTAAAAAAAAAAAGAAATAACAAAAGTGGAAAACCATGGGGCTGCCTTTATCAGTGGATGTCTTTTAGCTGATAATAATATTTATGATGATGACACTCATATAACATAATTGATAGATGGTGCTAACGCAAAATATTGCTAGTGAAGTCTATCATAGTTACAGAAACTGCCTAAGTACCTGATAAGACGCAGTACAGCTCTTTATGGTTGAACTATTGATAAAGCTAGTACCCTATCAAGTAACAAGTTTTTAACTATTTTTTAGGCCTCAACCATTGTAATGGATGTTAGTGTTGAAGATATTATATAGTAGTTAGAATTGCTGCTTTATTTTAACTAAGCAGGAACAAATTGTTTACTTACTTTTATTAAACACATTAAAATTCTTTTAAAGGTACAGTACCTTTAGAAGCGGTGACAATCTTCTCCACACTTTGCGGTGTGACCTTTAACAGAGTTTTGGGGCTGGGTGACTTCTGAACGTCAATTTTAGACAGCTTATTGTACAGGTCGAACATGACTTCTTTCTGTGATTTGTTGATCATGTGGTCGAAGGTCTGGATGCATGCCTCGTCGTTTGCGTGGTATAAACAGCCGGGGCTGAGTTGTACGTCGTCTGGGTGGCTGATGCTGGAATTTCAAGTATGTAATCTGGGTTTTATGCTTGAATGGGTGTTACTTTAATTAATACTAGCGGACCCAGCAAACTTTGTTGCGCCCCGGCCCCATCCCGCCCTAGCCCCGGCCCCATCGAACGGGATAAAAAGTATCATATGTACTTCTCTTGATACTAAGCTACCTCCCCACCGTTTCGCCCCGGTCCCGTGCTACCCCAGCCCCGGCCCCATCTAGCGGGATAAAAAGTATCCTATTTCCTTTTCCTGATTCTAAGCTACCCCACCAATTTTCAGCCAAATCGGTTCAGCCGTTCTCGAGTTACAAGTGTTGTAACAAACACGACTTTATTTTATATATATAGATTACATTTCATGTATCTGCAAGTGTATCCAATAAAATGATACTGCAAAGGGTACAAAACAACATACTGAGACTTGTCAGATGCAGCATGGTTAGTAAAAATGACGGAAATCCACGAGATACTGGACATTCCAACGGTGAAAGCTGCTTGCACCAAGTATAGAGCTCGACTGCAGAGGCACCCTAATCAACTCACAGGACAGCTTGTCATACCCGAAGCCTTGCGTCGCTTAAAGAAGCAACGGGAAATCTTTAACTGACAAAGTCACACAAGAAAAGGGCTGTCTTCACCGGGAACAGCGCCCTGAAACTCATTATTCCCTTACACAAAAATCTGTATATAGTCAGAAGACTGATTGCATGATAAACATTAAAAATGGCATCTTTCACCGTGAATTTTAGGCCACCCGCTATTGCTGATTGAGGGCTTACTTTGAACAGTACACTTGACTTGGCGCTGTTTTGCCGATTATTGCCATAGGTAATTTTAACTTTTGTTTTGATTCTCTTTTACTTTGGTTTTGTCTCATTGTAAATTAATGAAATGATTTTTTCTTTATTGCTATTTACATCATCACAGTATTATATATTATTACCATTTAGAGAATACACATAATGAATTTTAATGTTTATTTTTGCTTGCCAAATTTTGTAACAATTTTTTGAAATAATATCAGTAAATATAATTCATTAACAATTTCATTAAAAAAGATCTCAGTGTTAATCATTGAAGAGTCTTTAAGTTTTATTTACTAGTCAAACTTACACATTAGCCTCACAAAGAGGTGACATATCAATGGCCACCTCAATAGAATGGCCAGGGAACCTTGGTAGCACAGCCATCACTTTATCCAAGACTGACTCCATTGAGTGGCTGGTCACACCACACAGGTCTAATGTGCGGTCTACAATGATCAGCGATGTAGGGTTGGAGCAGTTCTGAAATCAGATAAAGGACTTATGAATGACACTTGTAAAATTCAAATCCATAAACATCACGATAAGATAAAATCTTTCAAATATGTACCTTTCGTCTAGCTGTGCAAACAGGTGAATTTTCGAGTACTCCAGCTACCAAGGAACTGTATGTGCCCATGTAGAATATGTCTTCCTTTAAATTCATGGAATCCATCATACTATTCAAGCAACTAGCAAGCCTTCGCACTTGGGACCTTTCTTCACTATTTAGAGTGTAGAGATCTACCGAAGCAGAGTCAGGAACCAATTTCCCGTTGTATGTAGGGTACACTTTATGATGAGGCGGTGTGAGGAAAACAACGTTGGTTGGGGATATTGTGGAGATAGGTATATGGACCACTTCTACTGCACATTGCTGAAAATTTATAAATAAAATGTTATCCACTGTTGCTTTCTAAGAAAAAAATTAGCACAGGTTGATTTATTTACAAAATACATATTGATGTAAGAAAAGCAAGAAACACATCCATTTACTGAATTATATCCTTAGTGGTGTGAATCAGAAATATACTCACTTTTTTTGCAATCCATTCCTGCAACATTCCTTCTAACTGCTTTGTACATTCCGCCTGAGCTTTTCCAGTGGCAATCACATCACTCACATCTTTGCCCTCATTCAGCTCCAAATAAACTACATCCAAGCTCACACATGATATCAGGATACAGTGTGAGAAATCACTGCTACGTATTATGTCGTATATTGTGCGTAGCTGGGTAGCTGTTGCTTGAGTTATGAATACAGCTTTTTTATGATCTTTTGTTGAAAACTGGAAACAGAAAGTTTGATGTAATAAGAACAATATGAGAGTAGACTGTAAACAAACCACACTCTACTGCCACAATGACTTAGAAACACATACGCAATGCTTAAAACAGAGTAACTAAATTGGTTTAAAAACAGCTGTTTCTAAGCGTACCTCAAATGGCGACAGACTTTTAACGGAAACGGCTCCTCCGGACAGTAAATTGAAGAGGCCCCCGTCCCAGTGCAGGCACTCGGCGCTGGCATCATCAAGGTATACCGCAGCACCGATGATACGATTGTAAACCTCCGACCACCAAGCTTTGCCAAATTCTTTCACCGATACCGTCATGATGAAACAATAGATTCTTACAACTGATTATTTACATTATCTAGTTTATTTAACTGATAATATCGTTCTACAAAATAAGTGAAATGTATGTGAACAAACGTTATGAAAAAAAACCATAGAACACATACTCTTACTAATCTGTGATAGAACATCATGAAAATTTAAAACATACATTCCAAAAAACATCGTCTTTCTGTCTGTCGTCACACACGTCACACCTCGTCACACACAAACAACACAACAGCTGTGTCAATGTCATAAAAAAATTTTGAAAGCTATTATTTGGCCGTCCGTCAACTGCGGGTACACCCCGTCCAAAGCCGTGAAACCATTAAAAAAAAACCGGCTAAGTGCGTGTCGGACCCGCGCACTGAGGGTTCCGTGCCACCCTTAACCTTACACAGTCTCCCTCTTCCCTTTTGGGTTTGCTAAAATGCAGATACGCACTGTATTTGCAACTAAATGACAGTTTTTATTGAATTTAAATAAAAATATACCATTTTTTTAGGTCAGTATTTTATACTACTTGAAAAGAAATTGAATCGCACTAGGTCTGATTAAAAAAAATTTTTTAGGTTTTAGTTTCATGTATGGGAGCCCCCCATTAAATATTATTTTTCCTTACATTTTGTATCGGAATCGGAAAGCGGTGAATAAGATACACCTACGAGTACCTACCAAGTTTCAGCTATGTGATGCTTATAGTTTCAGAATAAAGTGGCTGTGCATACGGACGGACATTACATCTACTTGGGACACAAATTAACCTTGGGCTTCACCAACCAGACAGTGGAGGTTCATATAGGCGTATAGCACAAGCATGGTCAACTTTTGGTGCAAACAAGCAAATCTTCCGATCCAAAAATATTCCACTTAGACTTAAGAGAAAAGTTTTCGACCAATGTGTCCTGCCAGTGTTTACTTACGGGATGGAAACAACGACCCTCACAATGATCTCAACTGAAAGCCTACGCGTTGCGCAGAGAGCAATGGAGAGAGCAATGTTGGGCATAACTCTACTAGACCGGATAAGCAACGAACGTATTCGTCAAATAACAAAGGTCAGGGACGTTGTTCATACAATAGCCAGACAGAAGTGGAAATGGGCGGGACATATAGCCAGAATGGACAAAAACCGGTGGACCAGAAGGGTTATGGATGGAGTGGCGACCATGGGCCAATACGCGCGGTAGAGGCCGCCCACCACTTCGTTGGGTGGACGATATCCAGCGCCACGCAGGACGGAACTGGATGAAAGTGGCACGGGAGAGACAAACATGGATAAATATGGAGGAGGCCTATATCCTAAGAGGAGTAAAATAAAGGCTGCTATGGATGGACATACGGACGGACAGACAGTCAGACAGACAGACAGATAGACAGACTTGACGAAACTATAAGAGTTCCGTTTTTTGCCATTCGGCTACGGAACCCTAAAAAAAAAACAGGGGTAATAGTGTAAAGCAATCGTATTCATTTGACAGTTCAAAACGTACGATATGATCTGTCAAACCTTTTGTTCTTTGCCGTTTGACATTTCATATCGTACGTTTTGAACTGTCAAATGAATACGATTGTTTTACACAAATAGAAGCAAAAATCTGAATAGAAGCAATTTTAAATTATCAGAATGAAAAACTGAAGACGTATCACCCTTTTAAAACCCAATGATGGATTTTTTATTTATCAAAGTGGAAAAACCTTTAAAAAATTTGACAGCACTGAAGAAAAGGCTGGATGGACTCAACAAGGCCGTGAGCTTGTACAAAAAAAAAAAAAAATGTTTACACAATTCCATACGATCTCTGCTCGGTTTTTGTGCTTTTAGTTGTGTTTTTGTGGTGGATTCCTGACTGAAAACTATGAACAGGTCAGTTAAAAACAGTACAGTACTTTAAATAATTAACAGTCAAATTAACAAAACTTTAGTGGTAAAGGAGAAAACCGTTTCCCATACTTCCCATAGAAACTTGAGCCTGGCGTTGCAGAGCTGAAACTTGGCCTTTAAATAGGTCAACTATAGTTTTCTCACGAGGCCCATTTTCACTACAATCACCAATGGCTAAATCAGTAAAATAAGACGAATACAGACAGAGAATAATACAGAAAATGTTTCAGGTTATGTACAGTCACCGTCAGATGTTTTGTAGCAGACAAGGTGACCAAATACTTTTAAACAGTTAAAATATCAATAAATACCATACACTACAAGCTACCTAGCTAGCTAATAATTGGACGTAGTTCTATAGAAACGTTTCAACCCACACTGAGGTGAAACTGAGATATTTAAGTTTTTGTGTTTTCATGGTATTCTTTTTTTGTCCTTTAGATTATAGTAGAGTGTTTTACATATTTAAAATAAACAAAAAAAGTGTGATTTTTCTGTAAACTTCATTTAACTAAATTAAAATATAAATTATAAATTTTTGCTTAAAACGCACATGAAACGTTTCACTTTTGTATGGAAGTGTCTCGAATATTATTCTATAAAACGTTTCATCCCGATAATCTGTAAAAAAATGCCCTTTTTCAAGAAATAAACAAGAACCAAATTGCAATTATTTATTATCATTGTACGGAAAACAAAACATGATTATTCGTTTTTAGGGTTCCGTAGTCCAACATGGAACCCTTATAGTTTTGCTATATCCGTCTGTCTGCAGTCCAGCGCAGAGACCTGAGGTGGTAGAGAACTGTAATTCGGCATGAGTGTATCTAATCTCTTCGCCAAAGCGGTAAAAAACATTTTTTTTAATATATTTTTTCTGGGTACAATACTAATACATGTAACGTAACGTGAGAATGTTTTTTTTTTCTCTTGCCAAAAACGTCGTGTGGGGTATCGTAAAAGAGGTCTTTTAAAATGATTATGAGTTTTCTATCATCACTTTTCGATAAAGTGGCATGTTTCCGTAACATTTAGTTTTAAAGGGCTAATTTTTGTTAGAGTCCTATGTCCCCACTCTCTCCCAACTAAACGGTAGTAGGAAGATACGTGAAAATTTCACAGCACTATCATAAACGATGGATGAATTTAGAAGGAAAACTATCACGGCTATGATAAGTACTAAACAAATTACGGAGTTGTAGTCCATAAACTTAAAGCAAAATCATTTCCATGTAAATTTTTGCGTAAAAAACATTTACCTCCATAACGCGTTAAGATATGAAACTGTAATTGTAGTGAAATATTTATATTAATTGTCTTTTTTAGCTGTAAAAAAAAACAAAATTGTACATCGGCGCCATCAGAAGATATAACCAGTTTTGTTGAATTATGGATATTTTGATATTTAAAGGAAATCAAAACCTTAAAAGACAATCCTAATAATGTTTTACAAGAAAAAAAAGTGCTCAAATACTTAGTAGATACGGAACCCTTCGTGCGCGAGTCCGACTCGCACTTGGCCGGTTTTTATAACTAATAAAATGAAAAATAAAATAACAAAAAATTAACACACCAACGACGTGTAAAATTTAAAACAAATTATTTTATAGGTATAAAATAGTAATAATCATTAAGAGGATTGTACGATTGTTTTATGTCCTAAAAACATTGATTTCCTAGTTAATGATATTTTTATTTTTATTTTGACTATCAAATAATATAACAACGTGAAAATCCAACTAAAATAATTTTAATATAATGTATAATGAAATTCTTAAAATTTATTGTTGAATGTTTCACAGCAATGTGAATCATTTAAAAATACTTTTATTTTTACTTTTGTAGGAGGAACATATGTTTTGAATCGTTTATATTTATTGATATCAGTTTTAAGTGAAACAACCAAAAAAGCATGAAACGTTGTAAATACCATGTGTTACAAATCTAGTATTTTTTAGAAATGTTTCAATTTATATTGAATCATTATTATAAACTTTTTTGAATAAATCATTTTCAACAAAACGTTTCATGCGTCATAGCACGTTATTTTGTTGGTTAAGTTTGCTTATGAATCATTTTACGATTTTAAGCATGCTCATATTTCATAAAATATAGCCTGTTTTAAATCAGTGTCTTTACTATTAGATAGAAGGTACCCAGATAGGTGGCCTGAGTATAATAACTCAATTTCGACCAAGGTGTGGGTTGAAACGTTTCTATAGAACTACGTCCAATTAATGTTACGTTTTAATTAAATAATGTTCAGATATTATTGATAACTTGTATTGGGATAAACTTTAGTACCTGGACCGCTGATTTCGGCGACCGAATTTTTTTTGGAGAGAGAACTTGGGCTAAATAGTCTGCCTGCAAAATTTCAGCTTCAATGAACCTATAGACCGATGAACAGCAGGCCCATTTACTTGCAATTGTTATCACTATGACATCCATCTTGCTTGGGTAATATCCGAAATGAAAAAGGCTTCTTGATTGCAACTATGAATTTATATTGAACTTGAAAAGGTTACAAGGCGTATCACTAAGGATTAACAATATTAATACAATTTGTAGCTGGCGCCAATATTAGTTCCCAAAGTCTGATCCAGTAGCATTAGAGTTGTACTCAGTGAATCCCAGGTGGCAGCACCATCGACCACTGTCATACCATAAACTAACAACACAACGTTGGCACATTGGTGTTTCGCCACAGTACCCCCCCACGGAGTAAAATAAAATATTTTAACTTTTAAAACATTACACACTAATGTTATATACTTTTAAAGCATTATAAACCAATATATATCGTAAGTGCATTACAAACAGCTTAAAGTCTAAAACAATTTATCATACAAAAATAAAATTATCAGTATAAAACATCGTTAAGTACTAATTTTAAGATAAGTTGAGATTCACTAAAATTCTCTACAGTAAGTTGATGTTACAAAATAAATCTACTTACTTGAGATTAAATTAAGATAGATAACTTAAACGTCATACGGAGTCTTGAATTTGACTGTTCGACCTGATCTAGTAGTAATAGCCTTTGGCATATTATCATTATGATCTGGTATGTTTGATGAAGGGCTGACTAAAGATGAAGGTACTATGGGCGGAACAATCAAAGATGGGGTTGTGTCTGGAACTGAGGGAAAACAATCAGATGTTATATACGCTGGTTTAGTGCGATCAATGCTAACTTCATGCTTTTTTCCCAAAATGTCGATGCTAATAGTTTTATTATTTCGGTCCAGCACTTTATAAGGCCCGGTATATGGCGGTTGAAGTGATTTACGAACAGAATCATCTCGTAAAAATACATGCGTTGATTTAGAGAGGTTTTTAAAAATGAATGGTTTTTGTATGGAATGATCTGACGCTGGAGTAGGACGTATTTTTGCCATGATTGACCGCAGATTAGCGATGAGATCGTCGGAGGAATTCACTAATTGATGGTTTGCAGGATCTAAAAGGTCTCCAGGCAGCCGCAAGGGTTCTCCATAGACCAATTCTGCTACAGAACATTTAAGATCTTCTTTAAGTGCTGAACGTATGCCAAGTAGGACCAATGGAAGAGCACGATACCAAGACTCTTGGTGACACATGAGGGCTGCTTTTAACTGTCGATGGAATCGTTCTACCATACCATTTGACTGAGGATGGTAACTGGTAGTTCGAATTCGCTTAGTGGCACCAAATGACATCAGTTTTGTGAAAAGAGCCGATTCAAATTGTCTTCCTTGGTCAGTAGTAACTGTTGCTGGTACGCCAAAACGTGCTATCCAACCATGCATAAATCGGTCGACGACTTCTTCAGCCGTGATACTCAGCATTGGAAAAACTTCTGGCCAACGCGAGAATCGATCAATAATAGTCAAACAATAATTAAAACCACAGGATGGCGGCAAAGGGCCAATCAAATCCAGATGAACATGTCTGAACCTGGCTGTTGGAGTGGGAAAAGAACCAAAAGGTGCTTTTACATGCCTGCTTATTTTAGTTTTCTGGCATGCAAGACATTCCTTTGTCCATGCGCGACAGTCTTTGTCAATTCCAGGCCAAACGAAACGATCTGATACTAGTTTAGCAGTGGCAGAGGTACCAGGATGACTTAATCCGTGGCAGTCATTAAAGGCTGCTCGTCGGAAAGGCTTAGTTAAAAAAGGTCGCGCTTTACCAGTAGAAAAGTCACACCACAAGGAAACATTGGTTCCAGGGATGATTGTCTCAGCCAGTTGTAGGCTCGAGCCACTTTTGCGAAGGTCCAAAAACTCCAAGTCTGATGCTTGAGACTTAGCGAGCGCTTCAAAATCCTGACACAAAGAAATGACGTCAACTCTAGATAATACATCGGCAACGACGTTATCTTGTCCTTTTATGTACTGTATGTCTGTTTTTTGTATAAAAGCATCGTTTTTGTGTAAAAGCATAGAGAAGAGGCTTATGGTCAGTGTAAATTGTTGTGTGCTGAACTTCTAAAATGTGTCGGAAATGTTGAACACTTTCGTACACTGCTAAGAGTTCTCTATAATATGTCGGTAACGCGGTTTGCTTTGTCGATAATTTTCTGCTAAAAAATGCTAACGGTTGCCAAGCTTCATTGACTTTTTGTTGTAAGCAAGCACCTATATGAGAGTTAGAAGCATCGGTGAATAGTCCTAAAGGAACTCCAGATTTAGGATGAGCTAAATTAACGACCGAACATAAACTTTTTTTACATTCTTCGAAATGTTGAAGTAACTCGTTAGTCCATATAAAGGCTTTAGACCCTTTTCCACCGATGGCAGTTAGTGCGTCGATAAGGGGTGCTTGATGCTTGGCTGCTTTTGGCAGAAAACGACGATAGAAGTTTATCATGCCAAGAAAACGCCGCACACCCTGAACTGTTTTTGGTGGAGGGAAATCACGCAGGTCTTTAATGCGATCGACCGGTGGACGAGTTCCATTCGCACTAATTGAGTAACCTAAGAAAATTACTTCCTTTGCTCCTAAAACGCACTTCGTGGGATTTATTACCATACCATAGTCGTTGAGTCTCTCGAATAAAATTTTAAGATGCTTTTGATGATCAGAACTATTTTTTGAAAATACCAAAATATCATCAACGTAGGCAAAACAAAAATCTAGACCTCTAACGACTTCATCTACGAACCTTTGGAAGGTTTGCCCCGCATTCCTTAATCCGAAAGTCATGAAAGGAAATTCGAACAGTCCAAATGGAGTCGTAATTGCAGTTTTGCATATATCGTCTGGGTGAACAGGAATTTGATGGTATGCCTTTGCTAAATCTATTTTACTGAAAATTGTTGCGCCATCCAGGTTGTGACTGAAATCCTCAATGTGTTTAACGGGGTAGCGGTCTGGGATAGTTCGTGCATTTAGTGCTCGATAATCGCCACAAGGCCGCCAAGAAGAATCTTTTTTGGGAGTCAAAAGAAGTGGTGATGACCATGGGCTATTTGAAGGACGAACTGTTCCACATTTCACCATGTCATCAAATTCTTTCTTCGCAGCTAACATTTTTTGAGGTGCTAGACGGCGAGGACGGCAGCACACGGGAGGACCATCAGTAGTTAGTATGTGATGAACCGTTTTGTGTTTAACTAACCTGGGAAGACCTGGGGGGCGTGTTAAATCCGGAAATTCTCGTAAAATGTCAGCAAAGGGAGAATCATTCTGAAAAACAGCCTTGACGCTAGTTTGGCTGTGACTACTAATAGATGCTGGAGTTGTTAAACCTGTTTGGCCATCTCGCAGGAGTTTGTGGCGGCAATCAGGAAGAAGATTGTAGTATGCAAGGAAATCAGATCCTACAATTGCCATATCGACATCAGCAATGATAAAATTCCACTTGAAATCGCGTCGTAACCCAAAATTTAGCACCAAAGTGTGGCAGCCATATGTATTTATGGTTGTGTTATTAGCAGCACTTAACTGAAAACCGGTAGCTTTTAAATGTGATTTAACAAGTTTTCGCGGGAAAATACATAAATCAGACCCGGTATCAACTAAAAACTGAATTTTTGTTATTTTATCAGTGACAAACAGACGGCGACCGGTGAAGCTACAGTCAGAGGTCGCCATCACTGACTGCTGGGGGGGTTTTCCGAAGGAACCCAAGAACAAGGCTTAATACATTTCTTCGCCCTAATACCGAAGCGATAATGGTACCAACATAACTGCTTTCCTGCGGAGCCGGCTGAAGATGATCGCGACCCTGGGCGTGACCTTGCAGGTCCTCTAGATTGGCGTTCAGCAGCAAGAGCAGCAACTTGGTTTTTTAAATCCTGAAGTTGAGAAGTTATCGCTGCTAAATTAAAAGATGGTTCATGAGATTTAATTGAACTGACACTAATTGGCGAAACCTCTATAATTTTATCTGCGATTTCCGCGACTTTTTCTAATGGTAAATCTGCTTGGATTGTCAAAATTGCTTGGACATTAACAGGTAATCTCTGCAGCCACAGCTCACGCAAAATTTTGTCATCAGAAAGGTAAGTGCCTGCTAGACATTTTAAATGTCGTAAGAATTGACTAGGCTTTCGGTCACCAATTTCTTCACCCGATATAAGTTGCCTAACTCGCTGTGCCTCTGATACCGAAAATCTGCGTATCATTTCCCCTTTTATCCAATCGTAACGTTGTCCTTTGGGAGGGGGGCTAACAACAAGGTCCTCAACCTCATTCGCTAACCTGGAGTCAATCTGAGCAACAACGTAATTGTATTTGGTTTCGTCGGCTGATATTTGAGCTAGAGCAAATTGTGCCTCTATATGCGCAAACCACGCCGCGGGACGGTCTATCCAAAAAGGAGCAAGTTTTGGACTAACAGAAAATGCTTTAGGAGCAGAGTCATCATATGTTTCTATTTTGTCGGTACCAAAAACTGAGCTAGATGGCAAAGCAAGTCTACTTTGTAAGTCAGCGTTTTGCTGCAAAAGTGCATTATTTTGGATTAGTAATTGTTCGAGCCTGTCTTGTAATTCCCTTAGTTCCGCCATTATTAACAAATCAAAATGAACAATTTTGAATCAACGTTTAAAGGAAAATTAATAACTATAATTAACAATGAGAATACTATAACAATACAACAATAAAATAAATTCTTTTATCACTTAATGTCTTTGCTAGGAAAAAAAAAACTTTGCTCTATGGTATGACACTTTTTCACGTGAACCGGAACGTCCCAATTTCGCGCGAAAAATTTATGTAAACAACAAATATGGCGGGAAAACTTTAGATGAGTTAGATAACACCATAAAATGTACTTGCGATTGGTACTTGAACGGTGCAGATTTTTCTTCCAAAACGCCTTAACGACTAGCAGTCATACACCAATACTCCAATCATTGTATTTCTTGTAACACTGTCCAGGAACTGTAGTTTCAAACATGTACCGACCAGCCGTAAAAAATAGTTTTCACACACTGCACCGGATTTAATAACAGCATGCGCAAGGAGCCGTCGTTCTTCTAAATACCCATGAGGATGTTTTCTTCCGTATTTGATGCAGATTTCAATTCAATTTACGTCGAAGGTCACCAGTATAGACCAATGAACAGCAGGCCCATTTACTTGCAATTATTATCACTATGACATCCATCTTGCTTGGGTAATATCCGAAATGAAAAAGGCTTCTTGATTGCAACTATGAATTTATATTGAACTTGAAAAGGTTACAAGGCGTATCACTAAGGATTAACAATATTAATACAAGTAGCTGGCGCCAATATTAGTTCCCAAAGTCTGATCCAGTAGCATTAGAGTTGTACTCAGTGAATCCCAGGTGGCAGCACCATCGACCACTGCCATACCATAAACTAACAACACAACGTTGGCACATTGGTGTTTCGCCACAAACCTAAAGTTTTTTTCCAAAAAAATATTGAAAATTCAAATATTTTACATCTCGTGGTGATTTATTTGCCACGTTTTCTTACTGCTGTCAACTGCTGTCAATAATTGCGTTCCGTTTCATATTCGCATAGTCCTGTAGGTCACGTGATAGGTTAGAAATTTCGTGGTTATTTTTTTTAACAGACAACAGTAATCTCTTTATTATACCTCTGAAAGGGGATAAACAATTTTGTAGGGAATAGGAAAGTCTTCACTCTCCACTACCCCCTTTTACCCCCCTTACGCATTGTCCTGTAGGTCAAGTGATAGGTTAGAAATGCAATCCTTGAATTTCGTGGTATTTTTTTTTTACTTAAAACAGTAATCTCTTTATTTTACTCCTGAAAGAGGATAAACAATTTTCTGGGCAGCTCCCCCCCCCCAGAGGGGTCTCGGAGGGCGGTGACCCTCACCACACAAAAACTACACTTCCCAGAAACAAATTGCTTAGGTTAAAACTTTGTAATCCCAGTAAAAAAAGGCCCTAGTCCATAAGTTTAAGGCACAACACCTTCGGGGCAAAGCTCTTACTACACTACATGTCCCCCCCCCCCCTCTGCTCCCCTCCCCCTTATTTGTCGGTCCAAGAACAAATTTTGCATCCTTTTCCTTAACCTAACATCAAAAATTGAAATTGATTATTCTCGAAAACCTTAAGGTTGTTAAGCCCCCCCTCCCCTTCACAGTGGGGATTCCCCTTGCCCTCCCCTCCCCCCTCTACCCCCGCACCCCTTAAATCAGCGGTTCAGGTACTAAATTTTTACCTTGTATTGTATGCAACTTATTGACATTTTGACTGTTCCAAGTTAATGACAGTGTTGGGCGTAATTAATTAATATGTGTAATTGAATTACTAATTTCATGATAAGTAATTGAAGTACTGTAAATCAAATTACATGTAATTGGAACTATTTTAAATTACCAATAACCTAAGTAATTAGTACTTAGGTTATTGGTAATTTTAATTACATTATTTATAATTCAAATTACTAAACTACTTTTAAATAATTGAGTGGATAAAGTGTGTTTTTTTTGCTTGTGCAATATTGTAAACAATCATAAATTACTTTTTTCTTAAGAAATAATTCGTAACTTTTTAACCGACTTCAAAAAAGGAGGAGGTTATCAATTAGACTGCATGTTTTTTTTTGTTTATATGTTACCTCATATCGCAGTCGATTATGGACCGATTCGAATTTTTTTTCGCCTACCTAGAGGTTATACCTTCTAGTTGGTCCCATTGTCCCCAAATCGAGGTCTGATCAAAAACGGGTTTCTCCTTTGCTAAGAACTTGCATGCCATCATATCATAACTTAACTAGTAGAACTTTTGAAATGCCCGGTTACTTTCCGACTCTCATTTTTTAATAAAAATTGTATTTTGTTTTAACTGGTCCTTTTAATCTTTTTGTTGGGAAAAGTGTTTTATGGGCAATATGGGCAATTTATTTTCAAATTATTGAAATGAAACTACCTATATAAATTCGATCACCAATATACAACCGAACATAATATGTCTGCTCCGCAAAATACTCCTAGATGGGTAAGGTTACTTTGTGCTTGCTTATCGTGTGGGTTTTTTTTTCTAAACATGTGTTTATGTCACCTTAATTGTATTTTATTTGTAACTTATTATTAATAATACTTATAATTATGTAATTTTAAGACTTTATAGTGTCGAAGTACTACCTAAAGGCGAGACACTCGAGAGGCCACTACACCCAAAAAAGAGACGCCTCTGGAACCCGTAAGTTTATTCTCTGTATAACAATGCGCACCACTACCTTTTGCGTCTTAATCAGATTATCATGATGCATGATTTGCAGATTGAATCCTGGCCGTGCGCCAGGTGTTCTTGACAAAAAACTACCAGCACTGATACCAATTCTTGTACCGACACCGGCATCGACACCGGAACCGTTACCAGGACCGTCTTCAGCACCAACACCAGCGATACCAGCATTATCTCCAGCATTTCCTCCCTCACCCGCATTGTAAGTTGATTAACTACTGGTAACTTGTCAACCAGACAGAAAAGAGTTTAAATTTCTTTTTATTCAGGTTCTTAAAATGTGGATTGGAGTTGCCTGTTTCGGAGGTGGAAGTGTCGGCACGTGGACGCGGAAGAGGTGGGCGTACCCGAGGAGAACGGGGGGGAAGTGGGGCTAGCAGGGGTTGTAGGGGAAAGTCGGCGGCCAGGCCGAAAGCAAAAGATGGGTAAGGTTTACTTTGTGCTTATCTTGTGGGTTTTGTTCTAATAAAAATTTGTTTATTTCACCTTTATTGTATTTTATGTATAAATAATGCTTATAATTATGTCATTTTTAGGCTTAAAATTTTGAATGTGAAGGCACTGTCTAGAGGCGAGCCACTGGAGACGCCTCTACATCTTAAGAGGAGACGCCTCTCGGGCCCGTAAGTTTATTCTCTGTATAACAATGCTGACCAATAAAGTGCACCACTACCTGTTACGGCTTAATCTTGCAGATCGATCTTTACTTTGCATAACTATGATTTATTATTTGCAGATTGAATCCTGGCCTTGCGCCAAGTGATCTTGTTCTTCACGAAAAACAACCAGCACTGACACCAATACTGACAGTACCGACACCGGCACCGATGCCGGAACCGTTACCAGGACCGTCTTCAGCACCAACACCAGCGATACCAGCATTACCTCCAGCATTTCCTCCCTCACCCGCATTGTAAGTTGATTAACTACTGGTAACTTGTCAACCAGACAGAAAAGAGTTTAAATTTCTTTTTATTCAGGTTCTTAAAATGTGGATTGGAGTTGCCTGTTTCGGAGGTGGAAGTGTCGGCACGTGGACGCGGAAGAGGTGGGCGTACCCGAGGAGAACGGGGGGGAAGTGGGGCTAGCAGGGGTTGTAGGGGAAAGTCGGCGGCCAGGCCGAAAGCAAAAGATGGGTAAGGTTTACTTTGTGCTTATCTTGTGGGTTTTGTTCTAATAAAAATTTGTTTATTTCACCTTTATTGTATTTTATGTATAAATAATGCTTATAATTATGTCATTTTTAGGCTTAAAATTTTGAATGTGAAGGCACTGTCTAGAGGCGAGCCACTGGAGACGCCTCTACATCTTAAGAGGAGACGCCTCTCGGGCCCGTAAGTTTATTCTCTGTATAACAATGCTGACCAATAAAGTGCACCACTACCTGTTACGGCTTAATCTTGCAGATCGATCTTTACTTTGCATAACTATGATTTATTATTTGCAGATTGAATCCTGGCCTTGCGCCAAGTGATCTTGTTCTTCACGAAAAACAACCAGCACTGACACCAATACTGACAGTACCGACACCGGCACCGATGCCGGAACCGTTACCAGGACCGTCTTCAGCACCAACACCAGCGATACCAGCATTATCTCCAGCATTTCCTCCTTCGCCCGCATTGTAAGTTAATTAACTAATTTCTTACGAAGAAATGTTAACTTGTCAACCAGAGAGAAAATAATTTTAATTTATTTTTATTCAGGTTCTTGGAATGTGGGGATAGTTCAAATAACACTACAGTGAGGTCACTGGCGGCTCAACCTAGACCACGACCACGTCCGCGAAGAGTTCGCCGAGACGCGAAAATTGACGACCATATAAATTATGGTATGTATGCGTTTTTGGCACAGTATATTTTTGGCATTGTCCATTGAGATAATTAAAGTGAAGTGGTATTGTTTGAAATGCCATTCCTTTTGTAGGAAGCGAATCTGGTTCGGATGATGAAGAGGACCCCGCGCTGTTATTTGTGCCAAGGGCTTACGACGGCATCATGGAAACTCCGTTCGACGATGAATGGGAGGAAGTGGAACAACTGGCTGCCCCTTCATCTAAAGAAGCACCTGCTGTACCACTAGCAGATGATGGTGCCTTCATGCCAAATAACTTTTTCCATTTCGACTGGAGGTATTTCCCCGAGCATCCGATTCCTCCTAATCAAAGGAGGGAACCATTTACTCAAGTCGGTGTCGGTCCCACTGAGCCGTCTCAAGACCCCTACACAATTTTCACATCAATTTGGGACCCTGAAATAATTCAGCGTATCGTGCAGGAGACAAATAAATACGCCCAGGACGTGGTCGAACGAAGATTCAACAATAGCACATTAGGGCCTAAAAGCCGTATTTGTGAATGGCACGACACAAATACGGACGAAATATTGACATATTTCGCCATCTTATTGGCGATGGGCATAATAGTAAAATCGAAATTAGAAGAATACTGGACCACCGTCACTGATATTTTTAACACACCTGGTTTCCGGGCTCACATGACCTTGCACAGATTTCAGCTACTTAATGCATGCGTGCATTTCAATGACAACTCCAAAATGCCACATGAACTCTGTCCTTCCGAAGCCAAGCTCTTCAAGCTTGAGCCGATAATTTCACACTTGAACAGAAAATTCCAAAAGCTTTACACACTCGATCAGAACATTGCATTAGATGAAAGTCTAATGCAGTGGAAGGGCTGGCTTAAAATCAAGCAATATATATCCAATAAAGCGGCAAAAGCAGGAGTCAAGACGTATGAGCTGTGCGAGTCACAGACGGGGTATTTGTGGAAGTTCGAAGTCCACGCCAAAAAGTATATTACTCGAGACCAAAACGATCCTTTGGATGCGTCCACGCCGAGCATCGTGCTGAATCTGCTCCGTGGTCTCGAGGGGTATGGCTATACGGTGTGGATGGATAACTTTTACAATTCCCCGGCCCTGGCTCGCAAACTCAAATGCCTTGGCTTCGATGTGGTGGGGACGCTCCGCACCAATCGCCAGTTTGTGCCCCAGGATCTCGCGGCGTTAACCAAGCAGGATATGTCCAAAGGGGATATTGCTGGATGTACGTCGGGTGACGTGGATATAATGGTGTGGATGGATGAAAATCGGGTTGCAACCATATCCACGTATCACGGCAACGCAACCAAAGTTCATGATGGCAAAACCAAACCCTGTCTGGTATTAGACTATAATATTATGATGGGGGGCGTCGACAAAAAGGATCAACTTTTGTCGATGTACCCCATGGAAAGAAAACGTACCCAGGTCTGGTACAAAAAATTCTTCCGAAGGCTTCTTAACGTTTCCGTTTTAAATTCCTTCATAATTTGTAAAAAGTCCGAGTCCACTTTGGATCATCGTAACTTCCGCAAAGCCCTCATACAGTCTCTTCTCAGCCGGCACAGTTCAACAGCACCAACGAATCCCCGGACGGAGAGCAATATTTTTGAGGCCAAGACGCATTATAGTCGCGAGTATTCGATGGGAGCCAACAAGAGCAGATTGCGCCGCAAATGTTGCGTGTGCAAAACCCTGACGCACTTTTACTGTGCCGGCTGTGAAAAGACTGTGTGCCTCGAGTCTTGTTTTATTTCTTTGCATTCATTATCCCTTTCAGACCCACGGCGAAACTTAACAAGGTAGTGTTAAACAAACTCGATGTTCCTTATCTTTGGGGATCCGAGAAAATGAAAACTGAACATTTTCAGTGATACTAACTATGGTGTTTTCATGGTTTTTCAGGGGGCGTACAATTATGTCAATGTGGGCCTAACTCATTCAAAGTCACAATTGTGACGGTCACAATTGTATTGACGTGGGCCATATTAATTACCTCTAATAATGGTAATTCATTTAAGTTATTGCATTTTCTCCAAATATTTATCATATATTGAGGTGAATTTAATTAAAATAACATGAAAAGTATTAAACTTTTTATCACCAACTAAAACATATCATTATTAAAAACAAAAACAATCAGTTTCTCAAAGTTTTGCTTGGCTAATTAATAAACTTTTTAATCAAATAAACGAAAATACTTTCTTATCTTATGACTGCATTATGATGACTGGTTGCACTTTCCATAATTTATTACCAAACCGTTCATTTTCATCCACTCTGTTAGGATCAACCACATGCAGGTTGACTCGTAGCATAAAAAAACGCTCACGTGACATGGCATCATATCGAAATTTTTGATGCCATGTAATACAACTCATAATCCCGTGAACCCCAAAGAACTTTTTTATTTCATTTGGTGTACAATGTGGTTTCATTTATTGACCATTTTCGGCCATGTAATATTGCGCAGTAGCGATAGCAAACGTCTCAAACATATCGGCATTAAAATAATTTTAGAAGTACTCCACAGGTAATTTGGGCTGTTCATACATGAGCTATCTTGAGCATGATGAGTAGTTTTACTTCCAGATCTTTTCTTGGTCCATTTGCCATCACTTTGATTGGGGGCCGGCCCCAAAGATGAGGGTGGAACATCATGCTCGGAGGAGTAAGAATCTTCTGCATCTTGCGTAATGCCTCATTATCATCTTCATCAACATCTTCCAAGTCAGACTGTTCCAAATGCATCGTCATTGAGGTTAAATGATGATCTAGCCATTGCATGTACTGATTAGTTGGGCCCGGAGTGATACAATTGTGACTGTGAACTTCTGTGACACTTTTTCTTGAGAATTACATAAAAACACAAACAAATTTATTCATTTAATAAAACACAATTTACGGATAATTTCGCGATAATTTATTTGATTTTTCATCCCGACGTTTCGAACACTTTACAGCGTCCGTGGTCACGGGGTAGACTCAAAGAGGATAGAACCACTACGTTTTAAGAGTTGGCACCTCCCTTTTACCCGTTGTTAGGGTTATGAACGTACTTATTACCAACCTAACAACAAATACAGTGCTACCAACTTAAACAATAAACGTCAAAATAATAGTGCTGCACCAACCTGAAACCTAAACATGCTATCGATATCGATAAAAATACTGCTTAGGATTTACTTTCAAAATCTCAAATATTTTACTTTAAAAAATAAAAGCAAGCGGTAAGTTCCACCATAGCACGCCTTCATAGTGCATATACACAGAATATTTGTAAGAATATTGACATGCTGTGAAATGGTTACCGCTGACTTTTTTCTAATAAAAAAGAGTAAGAATCAAGTCGTTTATTTAGAATAATTGAGGTTCATCATCACAATCACGTCAGCCGTTGGACGTCTTTGGCTGGATTTTCTTCACAATAATCGGTCCAGATCTATCCCCATCCGGAGATTTTCGGTCGGCAGTCCGTCTTTTGGGGCCTCTGCCTACGCTTCAATACTTTATTGCTCCATAATGTACAAAATTTGGTGTCGTCATTCATCTTCATTAGAACCTATAAATATAAATATGTAAATATAAATATGCGCCAGACAACACACCAATTGACGTGGTTTCGAACTAAGGAATTTTCTTTCCTTTTTCTTCTTGCATTCAATTTTCAAAAATAGCACGTACAATAGAAATCACTCGTCAAAAATATCAACATAATTTTATGTATGAGCACCGCACTATTTACAAACGTTAATATTATTTTTAAATTTTTTATGCGATTATTGTAACAAATATAGTTAGTAGGCAGCCGAATTCAGTCATTAAACATCATAATTTGCATGCACATAATGAGAAAAAACGTAAACTTGCTGATCATCTACCTGTTAGGTTCCAGAGGAAATCTGGCTAAAAATATGTCAGAAGTACATTTTCTGACTCGCCTCACACCACAAACATCACATTTTCTTAGTGCTTTACCCCCCATAACTCGCGAATTTACACGATTCTTCTGTTATATTCAATGAAAACAAAATTGCAAAACGTGATTTACGAAATTACACAGAAAGAATCGCCATTTTGACAATAATACCAACATTCAATTTGACGTATAACCCGACTAAAATTAGAATGCTGACATGATAACGTGATACTATGCGGCGTCAAACATTTTTTAATTTGGTAGGGTAAACATACCGGTTATCGACCGTTTAAGCGACTTGTTGACTTCAGAGTTGATTTCTATCATAATGCTGTACGTCAAGACTTTAGAAAAAAAAGGCATTTGGGCTTACAATAGTCTAGTTTCATAAAACCTAACGTTTATATACGTAGCAGTGATACATAATTTTTAAAAAATATATATTTGTAAATATAGCAAATATACCGGTTATCGGCCTTTTTACTCAGTTATCGTCCACTAATGCACTGGTTATCGGCCACCTAATGCTCAGTAGGAAAATGAGTGTTATTCAATAGCTCATAGGGCTCATAATAGTATGAAAGTAAAACAATTTATAAATTTTAAAAAACGGTATATTTTTACTTTCTTCTGCAGCTTAAAAATACAATTGCGTAAAGTTATATGGGCATGATCGATCATACATACCTCATTTAATACGGGATTGAGTCGGGATTGTTTTATTTATCCTATCCTATTTAAAAAAAAACAAGCACAATTCCAATACCAAGCAGCACCATCTACCATAATGTATGTATCAATTATAACATACAACGGGTAAATAAGGCGGCGGTGTGGTGATAAAGGCTCAAGTGCTAATTTATTTGTGAACTAGTTTCGCTCGTATTTTAGAGTGCCTAATTTTATTAAAATCCATCTGGCAATTGGAAGCATAAATGTTATCAAACATAAACATACAAACAAATGTAACAGTCAGAAATAAGTTACTTTATATCATTTATCGGTCTTAATTTTCTAGGTCGGAAACAGATATTTTTTTTCCCAGTATTCGGCCGCCTTTTTCAAGTCGGCCGGAAATAGGTTTTGTTTAGACTATTTATCGGCCGCCACACTTTCGGTATTTTTAAAGGTCATATCTTTGGAACTATGAGGTATACGGGCGGCCGGAATCTGGTCTCCACTTCACAAAATTATAGCTGTTTACTATTATAATAGAATCTATGTTGGTGAATATAAAGTTTCCGCAATATGAGCAAAGAGAAATGACGTAAGTAAACCGGTTTTGCGACCACCCGGTCGGAAAGTAGATTTTTAAACTAAACGATAACCTATTGTCCGACCACCAAAAAAATTACAAATTATTTAAAGTTTGGTCAGTTTGGGCACTTGAATATTGAAATTAAACATGCTAAGTACCCACAAACCATTCCATTCACCAATAAAACAATCGTAACACTTAAAAACTCAATTTTGAAAATCAACCCACCTGCTATTTTTTTGGCTAAATTTGCCACGCATCCACACACCAAATTTTGAAATGGCGACAGGTGGGCTCAGATCGCAAATTTCGAGGATATACCGTTGGATTATAAACCGTGAGGTTCGTCCGGGTCGAATGTCGCAAAATTGGAAAGGAGCTGTCTATACACTATTTATTATTCGAAATAATGTGCGAAGTGGCCGAAAAGGGGTAGTGGCCGGTGAACCGGTATGTTTACCCTAGAATAGTGATTGTTGGCACAAAGTACGTTCATAATTTTGATTGTTCGTAGTGGCGACCCGCTGGGTAGACTAAGATGTTATTTGTCATTTACATAGTTTTGAAAAATATTTAACTACCATCATACTCATAATTAATTTACTCATACTCATCATACTCATAATTAAATTTATTCATTCACGTAAAACAGTTCCCAAATAACAATAAAACGCAATAATAACACAGCAATGACATAATTTTAACTTATTTTGATTTACTCACACGCAGCGCTACCCCAAACGACGACAACGGCGAAATGAACCCGTTTTATTTGAATTTCGCGACGCTTGCTAGCTGTCTCACACACACCAATAGATAGAGCATATCCGTTACAATCGTGCGGCCGTGGGCCCGATCACTTACGCCTTGAATTACCGCCAAAATTTAACTTTAAACTAACGTCACAATTGTGTTGGGCTGGGCTGAAAGGGGTATAGTTTTCTGTTTTTTAATAGTAACCTTCTGAAGAATTTTTCACATCTTCATTTATCAAATCAGCTCAGCCGTTTAAGCGTAAAAGGAACATACATGGCTTGACCAAAGTATCATTATTTTAGTTATGTTCGTGTCGGTGGTCCATTATAATAAGGTGTTTTTTTATAAACGGGTGAAACTTTACCAGAACTTCATATTACTTCTGAGAAACCGGGCCCTATCATTTTTTTTTTAAACGGGCTAGTTTTAGGGTTTCATAGCCGAATGGCAAAAACGGAACCCTCATAATTTCGTCAAGTCTGTCTGTCCGTCCGTATGTCACAGCCACTTTATTCTGAAACGATTAGCATCACACAGCTGAAACTTTGTAGGAATCTTAATTACCGCTTTCCGATTAAGATACAAAAAGTTTAAAAAAAAAATCATTAAAGGGGGGTCTCCCTCCCATACATGAAACTAAAACCTAAAAATTTTTTTTACTCAAAACTATGCGTGTGGGGTGTCTATGGATAGGTCTTTTAAAATGCTATTGAGGTTTCTAAAACCATTTCTTCTAAAAGTCTTAAGGTTTGAGATATAGACGCTTCCAAAATGGTAAAATAAGCGACCCCCCCACATCTAACTGAACTAAGAAAGTGAACATTTTGAAATAAATTCGGTTTGAACGAGATCGAACAAGTAGTTTTTGATAATATAGTACATTTTATCAACCGCAAATATAACTTTGTCTTTCATACAAACACTATAAAAACAAAGTTATTGTTGCTGTCAAAAAATATTGGGATATTTTCGCTAGGTGGAAGTAAGTGGACCCCGAATTCAGTATAAGGGTGGTACGGAACCCTCAGTGCGCGGGTCCGACTCGCGCTTGGCCGGTTTTTTTTATTTTATTTTTCCTAATAAAAAAATAATCATATTTTTAAAAGCCTGTGTCTAGTCTGAAACATCCCAACGTCATCACCTCTCTCTTTTTTTCCTCATTTCCTCAGGTGATGACGTTGGGATGTTTCAGACTAGACACAGGAAGCTTTTAAAAATATTTTTATATTTTTGTGAAAAATTTAAAAAAAAAACTAGCCCGTTTTAAAGACATATAATGATAGGGCCCGGTTTCTTTGAAGTAATTTGAAGTTCTGTTAAAGTTTCACCCGTTTATAGAAAAACACATTATATACTTTTTCAAAATCAGTTTAGCCATTTTAGTGAGTTAACGGAACATACACATACATACGCAACGTAACCGAAGCCGTTGTAATATGTAGGTCAGTTTTCTTTTTATTACAAAAGCCCTTCTAGTTACGTTTTGAGTTGAAATTGTGTACTTGTTGCTATTTTTTGTAAGTGTATTTTGAAATATTTTTCTGCGTTATTGATTTAATGAATATAATGAAACAGTACATGTAATAACATTTCTACAAAATAGATCATAAGAGTTTTTACAACACAAAATACATATACTCTGACCTGAAAGTACTGGTTTTCAAGAGTTCTATGTTTTTGGACATAATTCATGAAATAAAGACTGATAGTTGCTTAAACTTGGTATTTATTAAGTCAACAAAATGGTATTGTAATAACAACTCAAATTGAATAGCATTTGTGTATTTTTAGCCTTAAAAATACCCTCTAATCTTTAGCTATATTTTCGCCGAGCGCTCGGTTCGTCGATGTCAAACAAAATGTTTGCATGCTCATGCTCTTCCTGTAAAAAAAATATATGAAAACATAAGGTTTTTTGATTAAATACATAAGAATGATGCTTTGTTTAATAAATCATCCAACTGTTTCTTTATAACAGCGTTTATTTACTATATATCATCTTAGGGTTTAAATGTAAAAATGCGTAACTTGAGTCGATCCGGTAACTTAAAACATTGTTAGGATTAAAAGACGTACTTAGCTGTTTCTATTTTAATACAACGAGCTAGCTTGTGTTTCGTTCGAGGAAATCTACGACGTGTCACGCACACATGCCAATTGGTCGCTTATCGCTGTTGTTTTTGTAACCAGAGTCGTCAAGGGCCAAGGGCCGCACCGCAGTTCAACAGCCGAGTTTCGCCTGTTGGTGTCCGGTCAAAGGCCTACCAGAATCCGTTTCTTGGGCCCTCTGCCAGTACTAGTACTACTCCTGCCTAGTGCTAGGGGAATGCTTACTTACTGGCGGCATTTATTCGCCACGTCGCGGAATCGTCATTGGACATTGTGGTATTTTATAGGTTTGCCCGACCCATCGAACCTACCACCACATCCTGTTGATTCCGCCGCTGCCTGGTCGGGGACTATCAATACTATTTTTACATACAGGATGACTATGCTGCTACCACCCCCTAGTCACCCCCAGTGACTCCACACAATGAAGTTAGTTTTTCTGAAAGGAAACGCCATACATTTATTTCCTACGAAACATTAAGTTCGGATGCCATTAAAAAAACCGGCCAAGTGCAAGTCGGACTCGCGCACCGAGGGTTCCGTACAAACCTGCAAGGTTTACAAAGTTCGTTCATTACGCTTAAATTGCTGTTTCTTTTGATTGCGTTGACATAGAAGTTTGATTTTGTTACAGCTTAAAGGTATTATAGACCTGAGTATTTGGTATGAATTTCAATTTAATACCTCTACGCGTTTATGAGGAAATGAGTAGTAAGTTTAAAATTATTAAAAATATATATATTATGTGATGTAACTAAAAATTTATGGTTTTCGTAATTTTTCCTTTATCTATGCTATAAGACGTTGCTTCGTACCAAATTTCAAGATTCTGAGTTCACGGGAAGCACCCTGTAGGTTTTGATTCCCTTGCTAGTGTCGAAAATTTGCGGCATAAACGGCTGTATCTTTTGATTGCGTTGGCTTAAAAGTTTGATTTTTTCACAGCTTCAAGGGACAGTAGACCTGAGTAATTGATATAAATTTCAGCTTCATACCTCCACGCGTTCCTGAGAAAAAGGGTCTTGACAGACGGACGGACGGACGGACAGACGGACAACAAAGTGATCCTATAAGGGTTCCGTTTTTTCCTTTTGAGGTACGGAACCCTAAAAAGAAGATGAAGACAAAAGCACTGCATTTGATTCGTCACATACTTTCTTGGTTTTATTAAAAGTACCTATGCTCCACAGTTTTTTAACACTAACAGTGTATTTCGAGTATAATATCTCGGTATCTCTATAAAAAAAACCGGTTAAGTGCGTGTCGGACCCGCGCACTGGGGGTTCCGTGCCACCCTTAACTGAATTCAGGGTCCACTTACTTTCACTTAACGAAAACATCACAATATATTGCGACAGCAAAAATAACTTTGTTTTTCATAGTGTTTGTATGAAAGACAAAGTTATGTTTGCGGTTGATAAAAATGTGCAATATCTCAAAAACTACTGGTTCGATCTCCTTCAAACCAATTTTCGTTGCAAGTTTTTGTTGAGATCTACATCATATATTTTTTTCAAAATTTTCACTTTCTTAGTTCAAAAGTTAGAGGGGGGGGGGACGCCCATTTTACCACTTTGGAAGCGTCTATATCTCAAACCTTACACTTTTAGAAAAAATGGTTTTAGAAACCTCAACATCATTTTCAAAGACCTATCCATAGACACCCCACACGTATAGGTTTGTGTAAAAAAAAATTTTTTGGTTTTAGTTTCATGTATTGGAGCCCCCCCTTAAATATAATTTTTTCTTACTTTTTGTATCTGAATCGGAAAGCGGTGAACAAGATACACCTACCTATCAAGTTTCAGCTATGTGATGCTTATAGTTTCAGAATAAAGTGGCTGTGACATACGGACGGACAGACAGACAGACTTGACGAAACTATAAGGGTTCCGTTTTTAGCCATTCGGCTACGGAACCCTAATAAAAGAAAGTCGTGTTTGTTACAACAATTTATTATAACTCGAGAACGGCTGGACCGATTGCCATGGTTTTTGATTTGTTGGATTTGTTTCCGTCCCGAATCTATATATATAAAAAAAAAGTCGTGTTTGTTACAACACTTAATAACTTATAACTCGAGAACGGCTGGACCGATTGCCATGGTTTTAGATTTGTTGGATTTGTTTTCGTCCCGAATAGCAGAATACATCTACATAAAAACAATGAAAACTCGATATGTTTAACGAATACTTAATCATTAAAATTTCCATAAAACGGGGCTGGGGGTGAAACGAAGTTCGCTGGGACCGCTAGTATTAATATAATATATTATATTTCCAAGTGAATACGGAGCTTGAACCGTATACACGATTGCAATAGCAAATGACCAATCAGGAGCGTCGAACCCTCCCACACTCTGATAATTTTTAATATTACAATAGGTACATCGGGGCTCGGGCATGCCACAGTCCAGCTTTGTTAGGAAAAGAGGAGTTAATATACACAAGTTATTGAGATTTAACATTTATTTTTTTAGTGCCCCTTATAAAACACTCTTCATTGATCCATAACTAGTATTTGCCATAATTAATGGAAATTTTTGCTAAATATTCGGAACATTAATCTAAATAACATCACCCATAAACAGTGACATTTGACATTTCGAAGAACTCACGCTGCACAAGCGCTCCTAGCGGCGAATACATACGCGATAGCCCTCATCATCAGCAATCATCATACATAAATGTTTATTTTAATCTATTATTTTATCTATCAGTCTGATAAGTTTTATCTGACCATTGAAAAATCAGCCCTAAAATAATCTGCTATCTAGGTTCTTAGTGTGATGAAATCATTTCAAGTCACATTTTTTTGCCTAGGCGCAGAAAACCCCTCTTGTCAGTTACATCAGCAGTCAAAGTTAAAATAATCTGCCTTAACTTTTATCATTTATTTGATGACTTATTATCACAATACACAATTTTGTATTCTAGAAAATGAACATTAACTAAATATTAAAAGCTGATTATCATATTTAATGATCTTCATAGCCACTGGGCAGGGCGTTGACATGAGGGTTGTGGAAGAGAGATTTCTGACCATCACCCCATGGGAAACGCTGAAACAATATCAATAAAAAATATTTTAAAATAGTTAACATTCTCATGAAAATTATCAAAATCAGACAGCACATTATTGGAGACAAGTTTATGTAATGCCTGTGTTGTAAAGAACAGAAGTGTTTGTTTGTGTTTATTGACTTTTTAACAGTAACTGCTACTCAACAAAGATCATTCTAACTAAAGCTTTAGGAATAGTAACCAATGAATGTGTTACCTTTGTGCGGACACGCATGAATTCATAGGGTACAAATGGTGGGCGTTCATGGTGCCCTTCTTGGTGGCCCAGGTAGGCGTTCAGCATACCCAAACCAACAGCAGGGAATGCTACGAAGAATGACAACTTCTTCCACAACTTCCAGCCACCTACAAACAGTTATTATTCATATTGTCAGTCACATACAACAATTCAATTTAGTTATTCTGCTCCCTACTTAGACCACTAAAAAGATGTCCTCCTTTTGAACTGCCTTATGTATGAGCTATCTAAATAGGGTAGTAGAGCTCATAATTTAACGTATAGTGCAAAGTGTCTACATATATGTGACTGGATTGAGTACTTTAACATTACATCTTCAGTACCTATTCAAAATAAAAGAGCTAAAAAGCATTTAGAAAAATGCAGAGTTCTAGTCGATAATTACAAGATATTTCGCGAAAGAAAACATGCTGGAAAGAGCCCTAGATTAGATACATAAAATAGGTTATGTGGTTACATAATTTTACGTATTTTATCAAGATTACGGTACTTACCTCCATGTCCGCCAGCTGTTGCGGCATGGGTTGAGGAACGCGCATTGTTCCTAAGGAAAGTTGTGGCTGCTCGGTGTAGAATAGAAGCCATTTTCACTGATGTAAAAATTTAGACAAAATCCAATAGTTCGTCGCTCGCTCGTCAATAATTTTTTTCTGCTTGTCTAATGTCAGATAGTCTTTCTTTTTTTTTTCTTTTTTTTTTTTTTCTTTTTTTTGGTATCTTTGCACGACTAGTGCATTAGCCACGGACGGGTGTAAAAGGTAGGGAAACAAGAAAAATAAAGGAACGGAGAACGGAATGGAACGGGATCAGGTTAGTTTGTTGACAAACAAATTGACAATTACAAAAATACAATATTTCTATCTACTTTCAAAATATTATACTTTAATATTATTATTTACAATAAATATAGATAAAATGTTATAAATATCTGAATTATACATACATAATAACGTGACAATAGATGTGGGAAGAGGAATACGTTGGGAAACAAGAGAGGAAAACAATGAGGAATGATCGAATAAAGGACACGAAAAGAAGATATGGTTCAGATCACCTATACCAGTACCACATTCACACAAGTTTGAGTCAATTATTCGTAATCTAGCGAGGTGAGCCTGAGTGCAAACGTGTCCTAGCCTCATACGGATAATGCATGTTGTGGCTATCTTACCAAGCTTCATGAAGTGAAACCAGGGTTTTTTAGGAATTACAGGTTGAATGAGTTTGAAGTGTTTGCCTTTGATCTGTCCACTAGCGTCCCAATCCTCACTCCACTGGTTATGAAGGTGAATCTTGGGAAGCGCGAGGAGGTCACAACAAAAGTTTTTATATGGAAACATATCTCCGTCATCTACAGCATCGTTCGCCAGTTTATTAGCCCTTTCATTTCCAAAAATACCATGATCCATCCAAAACTTATAGACTGGCCCCTAGAAGTAGCTTTTTGAAGTAATTTTCTGGACTCAAATATGATTGGATTACCAGAACAGTAGTAAAAAGGAAACCTTTCCATAGCTTGTAAAGCACTTTTAGAGTCAGTAAGTATTAAAGATTTACTTAACTTCATAAGCAATACATACTCAATAGCTTTAAAGATTCCATATAGTTCTCCTGTATGAACAGATGCTTCTGGAGGAAGTTTAATTTTTTGGATAATACCTAATTGGTGGTGGTACACTCCTATGCCTACAATGCCAGTACTATTGTATTTAAAGGCATCACTGTAAATATGATGCCAGTCTTGCCAATCCTGATCAAGATTAAAATTTAGTTTTGTGTTGGCATTAGTGTCATTCTTAAAAATTCCTAAATCAGAATGAATTGTTGGGGAAATAACAAGAGACTCAAAATCAGTGCAAAATATAGGAAGATACTGTGATTTGTGAGTGGGGGCTTGAAGTGATATAAATTTACGGTAGCTTATAACCATGCAAGGGATCTTTTTATGAGTCCAATATGGGGAATCATTTATGTATTCAGATAAAGTTTGCAATTTAGATAAAAGAGGGTGATTACGAAACTGGAAGGAGCGGAAAATAAATTTATCACATAATTGCTGGCGCCTAAATGCCAGAGGAGGTTCTCCGCATTCAACTTGCATAGCATTGATAGAACTGGACTTCATGGCCCCTAATACGATTCTTAGTGCTTTATACTGAATGCTATCTAATTTCCTCAAACCAGTGATATAACAAGGTTCCAAAAAGTATGAGCCATAATCTAAATTACTTCTAATCAATGCATTATATACAAGTCTCAGGGAGAAAGGTTGGGCACCCCACCATACTCCCGCTAAACATCTGAGAACATTTAAGAGTCTTTCACACTTGGTGGAAATGTAATAGCAATGAGGAATACCAGTAAATTTTGAATCTAAGATTACTCCAAGGAATTTTGCTTCTGTATGCACTGGAATATCAGATCCATTATATTTTACAGAAACGGGAGGAGGGGAATGCATGCGAGAAAATAAAACCACACTACTTTTCGGAATAGAAAGATTCAAGCCATGAAGATCTAGCCATGCTTTCAAATTATCCAGAGAAGATGTTAAAGTTTGGGAACATTCATTCACAGATTTACCAATAACATAGAGGAGCAAATCATCTGCATACTGTAAAACGTTTAACCCGGCAATGTGAATTGAATTTTCCAAATCATAAGTATAAATATTGTAAAGAATCGGAGATAATACCGATCCTTGAGGAATACCTTTCCAAATTACACGGGATTTATTCATATATCCTTGTTTGATATGAATTGATCTTTCTGATAACATGTTGATTATAAAATTTATAAATACAGAAGGAACTTGTAACAAAAGCATTTTATTCCTCAAGATAGGTATCAACACCGAATCGTAGGCAGCAGATATGTCTAAAAAGGCCGCTAGGATAGCCTCATTTTGAGTGAATGCTAACCTGATGTCAGCAGTAAAAATTCCTAAACTGTCCATAGTACTTTTTCCTTTGCGAAAACCGAATTGACTTGAAGCTAATAAGCCATTACTTTCCAAGTGCCATTCTAAGCGGTTCTTCACTAAGTGCTCAGCAACCTTGGCTAGCACAGAGGAAAGAGCGATAGGTCTAAATGATGAGGATTCTGATGGGGACTTATTGGGTTTCAGAATTGGGATCACTTCTTGACATTTCCAGCCTGGAGGAATGACACCAGAAAAAACAACTGAATTGATAATAGATAAATAATATGAAAGAGATGAGTCACTTAGATGAGAAAGAAATGAATATGGAATGCTATCTAAGCCGGGAGCTGAATCTTTGACATGAGACAATATTCCTTTAAGTTCATACATACTAAATAGAGAATTGATACCAGAACTTATTTCAGGAGCAGCAAATAAAATACTGGAATTAAATTCAGGGACAAAAGGAGGAGCAAGAGAGTCTAAAAACTCATCAGCAATTTCTTCCTGAAGTAAACATTGACTGGTTTCTTTAAACACAGATCTAAACCGGCGAATGTTATTCCAAACAGCAGATGGAGGGGTGTCTGGAGATAATGAGGAACAGAATTTCTTCCATCCCTCCCACTTTTTCTTTTTAAACATTTTGCGGGTACTGGTCATTAATTCAGATAAAATATTGAGATTTTCCATAGTGGAATTTAATTTATAATTTTTCTCTGCTTCTTTTCTTTTCTTAATTGCAGCAGAGCATTCTTGATCCCACCACGGAGGTGAAGGGATTCTCCTAGAACTAGTATTTTTATAAGGGAATATTTCATCAGCAGCCTCTACTAATATTGAAGCAAGAGCTTCAGCACAAACAGTTGAATTGTTGTTACTGATTGGAGGAAGGGAACCTATTTTTTCATCAACTTTAACTTTATATGTAGACCAATCGGCATTATTCAAATTATGTTTAATACGAGGCTTATGTACAAATGTTTTTTTCCCAAATGTAGTTGGGAAGGTAATAAGAATAGGGAAGTGGTCACTTCCATATGAAGAGGTAAGAGTACACCAAGTAAGAGAAGAGGCTAAATTAGGAGAACATATAGAAAGATCAGGGGCACTCTTTCCTTCATTTGGAGGAGTGCGGCGGGTAGGTACACCAGTATTAAGTAAACATAAATTATGCTTGTCTAATATATCTATGATTCTACTGCCGTAACAATTAGAAACGGAGCTACCCCATAAATTATGTTGAGCGTTAAAGTCACCCATTATAAGAATCGGTTTAGGCAACAATGATATAATTTGATCTAATTCATTAAAAATAGAAGAAGAAGGATGGGGAATGTATACTGAAACGAAACAGATATTACTAACCTTGATTGCAATTATGGAAAAATCAGTACTGTGAAGTGGAATAGGTATATGGATAAAGGGTAAAGAGCTATGAACCAGGAGAGCGACTCCAGCATAGCTGTCAGAGCGATCTTCTCTAATACAAGAGAAGTTCTTAATTTTAAAAAGAGACTCTGGCTTAAGCCAGGTCTCTTGAATGGCAACGATAAACGGATTAAATCGATTTATTTGATAAATTAAGTCACTTTTTTTAGAACTAACACTGCGGCAATTCCATTGAATCACCTTTTCCAGATTCAATGTAATTCGACCTAACAAATTCAATATGGGGCTGGGCAACGTGGGACGGTGAAGATATGAAATTGGATTGATTTAGCATATTTATTAGGGTTGATAGTAATTCTTTTATTGTCATATTATCTTGTGAATTAACTGAGTTACTATTAATAAGAGTACAACCACTTTTTGTGATGGGAGTGTTATAGTCTTTAATAATGGCTTCATGAGCCGCTCGGTCATAACCTTTGCTTCGTGGAGGAGGAGAACTGGGTTTTTTGAAAATTGTTTTTTTATAAGAAATTATGTTATTAGAATTTTTACTACTGTTGGAATTAGTAGCAAAAGAAAACTTTGGTTCATTAGACTGTGATGATGGGGTTGAAATTAAAACATCTGCATAAGATTTTGATAGAGGAGGATGCAATTTGACTGCCTCAGCATATGATATGCAGGTCTTGGCCATGGTTTCTTTAATAGCTCTTTGGCGAGTATACTCTGGGCATTTTCTATTAGTCGCAAAGTGATTTCCAGAACATAGACAGCAAGATACAGACTCCTCATCCACTGAGCAACTATCACCGGAGTGGTTTTGCCCACATTTATAGCATTTGGGTGTAGATCTGCATTGAGATTTTATGTGACCATATCGGCAACAATTAAAACATTGGATGGTGGGGTAAATATATAAATCTACTGGCAAAGAATTGTAGCACATATAAACTCTCTTTGGTAATACCTGCCCATCAAATGTTAAAATCACAGTCTCTATAGGTATAAAATCAATTTTACCATTTGTAACATTTTTTTTCTTAAGTCTCCGAACTTTTATTATATTGCCGCACCCAAGTGGAACTGAAATGTTGGCCATAATTTCCTCATCTGACCAATCCACTGGAACACCCCTTACTACCCCCATGCGAGTAACATTAAATACCGGAATAAATGCTTTGTATTTTTTTGTTTGTAATAAGTCATTTTCAATAAAAGAGTTTGCATCTTCATACTTAGAGAAAGATATGACAACCCTATTTCTTCCAATCCTTTTTAAACTTCCATCAATAATATTCTTGAAATTGTTTTTCTTTAGAAAATGGCCGAAAGAAACTGGATGAATATTTGCATTTTCACCTGGCATTAATTCCTTCTGAACATGGACAATAAATGGTGCAGCATCTGAAGCCTGGTAAGAAAATCTACCAACGGTTGGACGAGGTTGTGGCTGCGAAGAAGTTGTTGCTGTACCTGTAGCTGATGCAGGGGGAGAACTTGTGTGTGGAACTGGCACAGAGTTACCTGAACGCTTAAAGTTATCTTCACAAGAATGATCACTGTCACTTAAATTACTGCATTGGCAGTCAAACTCATCAACAATACCAAGAATAGAAGATGATTTGTTAGGTCTCTTATTCTTTTTCTTACCATGCTTACACTTATGTGTCGATGACTTTTTTCGTTTTGGTGCACTGTTATTTAGATTTACAGAACTATCAGTATCGGGATGTGATCCCTCCGCATCCATATTTTCCCCATCATATGAAATAGTAACATTGTATGATACTGGAGGAGGAGCAGATCCCCCGCCAGGATCGTCTGGCTCATTCATGACAAAGTTTTATGTAAACACTTACCAATAAGCCGCCAAACTACTTGTAAAATATAAGAAATACACAAATACACAAAACTAACTACTTTTATATACTAAACTGATCCTTTTACACTATTTTATAAAAATAATTTCACAAGAGACAAAAATGTCGACCGCGTCCCGCGAAGTTTCCCGCGCTTTCCAAGTCTTTCTTTTATTTATGGCCGACAGATCAGGGGTCATCGGTTGAACACCTCGCCATAGAATTCCGCGTCAGATAGTCAGATTCAGGTGTCATTGTAGTCGATGTCAGTGTCAAAATCCATAGAGTAAATTTTGGTTTAAAGGTGGCTCCACACCGCCCGCCGGCTTTGCCAGTTCAGGCCAAGAGCCAGCTCACTCAATTACCATTACCACAACAATAGAACTAACATAACAAGAGATGTTAGTCTGATGCCATGCTATAGGATTTATGCCGCTTATTTTTACGAACGTAAATTATCTATCATGTTTATAGCACATTCAGACAGACAGAGTCGATGCATAGTTATTTCCTCTACTCCGCAATATCGGTTTTTAAGCTCCAGGGTTAAGCTCCACTAACAGTAATACACTTGAGCACTAATTTAAGTCTCACGTCGATGGCCAATCTCAGTTAGTTACTCATCTATTGAGTGAGATTCAATTCAACACTGTGTTTTGATTGTGACCCAACGTGGCCGTGATTGGTGGATACAGCCAGGAGGACGTTTACCTACTTTATGTATTAAGTATTTATACAAAAAATAAAACTTTTAAGTACAAAAATCGTTCATTTATTGATAGAATGTGGTAAACAGTCTAGGTAGTTAGAAATAAGTTACACACTCACCTATTTTTTGAGATTCATTAATTAAAGCTCTTGCATACTTATGGAAAGGATGAATGCTTAATAATATCATACAATATGTAACAGGTAACGGGCAATAACGGCTTAACTAATTAACTTTTTTGTTTTTAGGATAACTTTTGAAATAAACAGATTATGGCACCAAGTTTAAACTAATGGTATTTGCCTAAATTGGCATTTTTTTCTCTAACCACTATTTTTTTACAAGATCAACGTACCTTGTAGGTATTTTTCTTTATCTAACAACAAAGCATTTTTACATTTAGGCATAAAAGCCAGGATATAAATATTCATACATTATTCTACTATCAGTTGATCAAAATCTTGATAACATTCTTCAGGTGTAGTTTGATGAAGTGAGCCCTCCGGAAAATGTTTTTCAAGCAGACACTTTGGATTGACCTGAAAATTAATAACACCGTGTACCCAACAAAACATAGCACACTAAATAAATGTAACGTATGTAATCACTTTAATGTAACATATGTCTTACCTTTTTGCTCTTAACATGCTCAAAGTTAAAGGCCATGTAGAAGGCTGATTGCTGCAACTGTCTCAAGTTTCTCATGCGCACTTTTGGGTCCCGTTCTAGAAGACGTATCAAAAGCGCTCTTGCTGGATTTGGAAGATCATTTGCGCTCTTTGGAAGTGTGCCCGGCGGTGGTCGGCCAGTATTTTGCCTCTTATCATCGAATCTAGAAAAAGAAATAAAAAATAGAGTACCTAAATAGAAAAAAAAAGAATTAAGGCTGCTGTCACCTACCTTCTAACAAAGTTCAAGTGTAGTTTTCTCCCCAAAAATGACTTAACTGACTACCTTTTTTGAATGAATTGTGTAGAAATGAACTATCTCCATAAGATGTCGACTCTGAATTTTTGATTCAATCTTAAAAATGCCTGTAACTTGCAATCATAGAAGCCAAATTGACGGTTTTTCTGGTGCACTTTTCCAGATCAGTTGTTAACATCAGCTATCGAAATAACATAAACATGAAAGGAAATATACGTTCCTCTACAAGCTTTCGACTCTGTTTTTTTATTTATTGCTCTAGTAATTCCAAATGAAGACAAAATTGAAACCATGTTTTGGCATAAAATACGCACCTAAAGACAGGCAATTATCTCGGAGATACATTGCACTTATTGTGTGTTATTTGATAAAACAATGTTATAGAGGTTCCTATCTTTGACTTAGCATCTAAATTCTTGATTTTATCTTGTGCAATATATTCAAAATATCTTACTAAAGTAACCTATAAATTTGAGATTTGGAGCTGTCACGAACATTCATCTTCGATCGACATTTGACAGACAGCGCCGAGCGCTCGGAGGGGAAGGGTGTGTCGCTCGTTGTCTTCGCTGCTAGTCTTTTATTTCGTGTATGATACCCATTCCAAATTTGAAAATATCACGCTTTGCACAATTTTTATACGTCGACCAATTCGCTTTGAGGCTTTATGCAACAGGCATAAAGCCATATAGTGCATTTGGATCGTCGATGGTCTCTAATTATAACAAAAAAGTATTCGTTCTTTTGTATCGACTTGTAGTTGTATTTAAATGATTAATCAATGTTATATAAACTTGCATAGAAAGGAATCCTTACTAATACTATAAACGATTAGTATGTATGGCGACTATTTCAAGAGGTTCTTAGTTATAACGAAGATCTTTTATCATATACAATTTGTATTTTCGAAACTTGATCAAACAAAATGTGCAGATACTAGGACCAACATTATCGACAAAAATAATAATAAAAAAAAATTGACTACAAATTAAAATTGTGGTATTTGATGAGCAAACTGTTTCTATCACCATACAGTTAAATGTCAATTTTAGACAAATACTGAATTAATAAGGCCAAGAATAGGCAAAAGTACCAATTCTATTGCATATGTATGGGGTTGCAAATAATAACCTTATTTATATAAAATAAAGTAGTATCAGTAACACTACTTTATAGTTCAACAACGGTAGACCGATTTTCATGATATTTACTTTGTTGAATTAGTATTTACCTCTTACCCCTTAAGTTATTATAAAACAGGGCTGGAGCGCACCGAGGCTGAATATGAAGCGAAGTTTTCTGTGGTCGAAGTTTTTTTTTTACTAAAAAGTGCCATCGCATGGGCTCTCTCAAGCTTCATCTTAAGCGACATCTATATGGGCATAGACTCCAAAAAGAAATGGTTTGCCTAAAATGGAGTCCTTTCAAGAGTTATTTCAGACTTTTTAATGTATTTTGTTTTTGAAGTCGGTTTTATTGAAATAGTATGGCGGTGAAGTGACCATTAACCCAACAAAATTAAAGACCAATAAGGGTTTTTGTTTTAAGTATTTGACTTTGAGTAGTAAACATGGTGTGTTTATAAATTTTCTTACATCATTCGTGCTTTGGATTTTGAAAAAGAATAAACGGACGACAAAAAGTAAAAGGCCAGTTTTTCTTTATATGGACCGTAAAGAGGCGTTATTTAGTTCCACAACCTTTGATACGCACTTGTACGTAAGTACCATTGGCAATTGGCGTCAATTCCATACTGCGTGGGACTTGTTCATGGCATTAATTCCATACGCTAGTAGCAGTGTTTCAATGGTTTAAACCTAAGTAAATAGGGCAATATTTTGCTTTTTTAACATTACTTTTCTTTCTACCACAATCTACAACCACAACCTAACTGTAAACTTGTATAGTAAAACGCTTGTTTTAATAGAAGCGTTTCATGTGATGTTTATGTAGTTAATATGAACTTGTATTTAAATTGTACGCAAATGCCATGAAGTTCCATGGTTCTATTCAAGTTCACATTCATATAATGTTTCATTATTGAAAAATGTATATGGACAATATGATATAAAACCGGTGTAAACCAAATAATTAAATAAAAATTATCTTATTTATCATCTGTTATACATGAAATACTTGAAATCTTGATCGAAATCTTCTTGACTACATTTTCTGAATGACAGCTATAATAACTTGTGACATATTTCATATATCAAAATACAAATCATATTAAAGAACAGCGTTACACTTAAAAGCATTTATGTGTAAATAAATCCTCATAGCATACAGCTGGTAAGACACGTGGTAGATCAAGCGCAGAACCAACGGCATCATCCACCAATAACCCTTAGTCCCCGTTTCTCGTAGAATTACATTTGGTAAAAAAATACCTATTCTCAGAGTCACGATTTGGGTGAAGACATAAAGAGGCAGATAACCAGTACCGACCTGTACCGCTGACTAGTGATGTGCCAAGTCATCTTTTTTTAATCTCGAAATATTTTAGAAATTCGTTACAAAAATTCAAATAAGGACCGACTGACACTAGAATATTGTTTTAAAACAAGATACAAATCAAGACTTGGGTCAGAAGAGTCTCTACAAAGCATTTCAATTCCATGAAATAGCCAACACGCCACATCACTGGTTAGTCGGTGCAGGTCGGTACGTGTTACCCGCCTCTATATGTCTTCACTCTTTAGATGCATTTCGTTTTTTCTATGCCGTAAGTTTTTCACGTTATTATAACCTTACGTTTGTGTTTAAATCTGTGAATTTAGTTATTGAATTACCAAAAGAAAAATATTCGTGAACGGAATTGACGCGAGCCCTGATTCCGAACTATGTTCAATGTATTCGTGATAGGTATTTTAAATACAAAAAAACTGGTAATAACATTAATTTATCACATCGACTTTTACATGACATCATTTTCTGTGTTCATCATACGCATAGCCTACTACCTAGAGATAAAGTATCAAAATTGTTTAATTACAGTATACATTTTTTTGTGTCCCGGACATATAAAATCGCACACACACATTGATAAATTTGGTAAAATCTGAGGATCTCCAGACTGTCATACCGCTCTTAATATGGCGCGAAAATTACGAACTTCTTCGGAATTAATTATTTTATTAAGTCCTGCAAGTAACTGTACTTTAAGGTCATAAAACTCGTCATACGACTCGTCATAAGATTGTAACATACGTGTCAGACGGATCTCCAACATCGCCTGTGTTGTTCGTTGCCTTTGGGTTTGCAGCAGGAACTGGGTACTGCAACAATACAAATTATGCAAATCGATCACATTGAACTACTATTACTAGCGTATGGAACTGACATCACGAACAAATTTTGTGCTCCCTAAATTGATGGCCCGGTCATCAACTCGTAGTACAAATCATGATTCGAAATTCAAATTTTCAAAGAAAACGTCACAATCTTGTCGTCGTTTTTGCGACACATTTTTTGCTTGGCATAGCTTCTCTATACGTAGTAGTAACAACTCACTGATCGATCATAAGTCCGAGATATTATGCATAATGTATGAGGTACCTCTTTTTTTAGTAGGTGGAAAAGTCGTACATAATCGATATTGCTAGCGTGTGGAACTGATACATTACCAACAGCATTATGCTCGATTGTCCCTATGACAATCACTGCTGCGTTGGCGCTGCAGTGAATCAGTGAGCTGTTCTGTTACTACTACGTATAGAGACGCTATGCCAGCAAAAAATGTGCACATTTTTTTGACGTGAAACTGTCAACAGACTGACGTATTCCATAAATTTTTCATCTCTCCTGTTCGGAAAATAGCACTTTCCTGTGTAGATAGCCGGGTGGAAAATAGCTTATCCATCCCTAGGGTGGAAAGTAATTTAGTTTTAATTGGCATGGTATAGAGTCAAGGCATGCAGTCAAAGCTTGGATCAAAGATAATTGAGTCACATCATATTATAAAAATAATAAACATTTTTGCTTAGCTATATATTGAAAAACATGTTTATTATGATCGTTGATATAAAAAGTATTCAATTGATTCAATCTATAATTAAAATATACATTTACTAATCTGTGATTAAAATATTCGGCTTCCCGCCATAATACCAAGATGACACTTTTTTTTTACATTGTCAGTGTCATTTTTCTTTTTGAACTCTATGCCTACTTTTTTAAATTTTGACAATTATTATCTGTGGGAAAAAATCGATCGATATTTTTTACAAGGATTTTGATTATTTCGTATCGTCTGCTTTTTCGTACTGTTTTCATGTATTCGTGTCGTTATTCTTTCTAATCATGTTAGATGTTTGGAGAACTGTAAATTAACTGTCTTTTTGTGCAAAAACTTGAGTTTTCCTTTCTCGCTGTACTACATAATACCTGACCATGACATCTACAACCACTATTGTAAATTTAATGTTTTTCCTCACAGTCGAAATGAAAAATAGTATGTTTAACTCGGGTGAAAGCACCATTTCACTCTCGAATTATTGGCGCTCTCACTTCGTTCGAGCGCCAGAAACATCTCGAGTGAAATGGGTCGCTTTCTCCCCTTGTATAACAATCTACTATTGAATTTTGAATATGAAACCGCAGAAGTATAGATGGGCGGGTGGGTAAAAATCCGGTGGATATTTATCCAATTTATTCCCACCCGGTAGGTAAAAATTAATTTTTACCTAATTTACCTGGGTGTTTATTAAGAAGGCAGGGTATTTATTAAATTTACTTTGAATACTCATTGTTTTGAGTGCAATGAACTACAGTGAATGGCGTTTTTGTTCTTATTTAAATATTGTGTTACTAACCCTAGGGTAAGAACTTTTTTACTAACTAAGTACCACTAGGAACTCTTTTAAGGGCTGTGTGGCCTGAAATAAATGATTTATATAATATTATATTTATTGCTTGACATAGCTTATCTATACGTAGTAATAACAACTCACTGTACATAATCGATTTAAATATACACTTTTGATCCATCGATGATACTCGTAGCAGGACAGAAGGCCTTTAGGTTTTAGAATAGAAAATGAGCGTGTTCGTAAAGCTTTTTCCATTAAATTGAATCAAGACTAATTCGGGTTAAAACTTGACTGACTTAGATAAAACTAAACGCTAACATAGGTATGTTAATACATAACGCTAAAACGCATAGTTTCGAATTAGAAGAATTGGTGCTACCTTGCGCATAATTCCGCGTGTATACGAGCTCGTCTTCCAAATTCAAATCTCATTACAGTTCATGGGCCGTGGTGGATTTTCATGCAATATTTCAGCCAGTGAGCCGCGATTAGTCACTTTAAGTCAACATTAAGTGAAGTTGCCGAGCAGGTGGAGTGAAAACATATTATGGGCATCGATTTACAGATTAGAGGCTTTATTAATATAATACAGGAGTATTGCGTGGGTGTGTGTGCGCGCGCAGTCGCACCCTGAGGTGCTGGAGACCAAAGACCTTAGGGTTGGTGCCATAGATATTTTATGAATATAATTTAATTTGACATTTTGTAGCTCAAATAAAAGTTAAGGACTTTATGCTTTATGCTAAAATATTTTTAGCCTTGCCTCATACGTATTATTAATAGGTTGACCACGTAACATAAGTACGATTAATAATAATACATTTCGTAATAATACCTTCAGTCAAGCCTAATTAATGATGTACCTATCCCCGAGGCACCCCCGTGATGAAAGCCTACAGGCTACCGCTGGGGCGACGGAGTGCATGCGTTGAGCGAACCTCCGTCTTATCACTTAAGGCGGAATGAGGGAAACCGCGGAGGTTTTAGTGGGCAAACCTGGACAAACGAAGGGATTCCCACATAACCCACTGCCCTCACCCGGGCAGCGGGTACGCATAAAGCATTTCCTCCGCGAAAAAAAACGCCAAATTAATTATGAGTAAAATCATTAACTTTGACGTACTAATGGAACTCTTAAAAACCGAATGGAATATTTGAATACTCAAGAAATCTAAATTAGTAACAACAACTAGACTAGACGACATCCACTTTCTAGTTTCCATGTCGAATCATCATCTGATAGCTTGCTACTGTATTAATGGAAAGCGCAGAGCGGGTGGCCAATATCTACGTTACAAGGATGTCTTGAAAAGGCACCTCACTAATTGCGACATATCACCAGAAAACAATGCAAAGACCTGAGTGGCGACAAAGTATCCGGAAAGGTGTAGAAAAGTTCGAAGAAATGCGCCTCGAAGACCTGGAAAAACGTCGTCACTTAAGGAAGACGCGACCGAAGCCTACCTACGTTTATACAAGAAACGAGCTTGGTGAATTACACTGTAATGAGTGCAGGCGCATATTCAAAACTAGCTTTTGCCCGCGACTTCGTTCGCGTGGACTTCAGGTTCGTCCCGTCTAGAAGCGCAAAAAATGTGTTTTTTACGACCTCACATTAGAAACCTCAAAAATTGTAGCCTATATGTTATTCTGGTGTATAAGCTATATTGTGGTAAAGTTTCATTCAAATCCATTCAGTAGTTTTTACGTGAAAAAGTAACAAACATCCATACATCCATACTTACAAACTTTCGCCTTTATAATAGTATATAGTAGGACTAAATTCGGGTTTGCTAGCCACATTCGTGCGCACGCCAGGAGGCAACCCTAAAGTGTCGCTGTCGACGGATACGTCGAGGAGGACATCATCATCATCAATAAATAATCTCCTCAGCACAGTAAGGCCCTATTTCAGAATTGGCAGCAAAAAGTTCATCTATCAAAACCGAGAGACCTCTACCATAGCCAGCCCTATCAAACGAGCGAAGAAAAAAGCAAACTTCGTTCGCCAGCTAAAAATAGAGACGTGCACCTTAATTGCACCCTTGGAATTTACTGCACGACGTAATGATCAGGCCATCCAGATAGCCCATGTACAGACACACCGCGGGTAACGTAAGAAGGTAATTAGTTTAGCTATTACATTTAAACATTTTATTACTAAGAGATAAAGGAAAAGGAAATAAGTTATCGGCTAAAAATATTTGGCATGTGTAAGATTAAGTGCCCTTTTTTAGAAGGAGAGCCCTTCATAAGGTAATTATATAGATAAAGTAGTGAAAAACACTACTGATATACTTATAATTATTGGGGTACGAGCCCTGAAGGAATAATCCATCGAATGATTGATTTTGTTTAGATCCTAATTTAGAAAAAACAAATGCCAACCTAAAATAAATTCAGAAGCATCTGGGTGGTAAAAATAAAAACTAATAATGTAGAGTAACTGCATCTCAATCTCATTATTATGCTTAAAGGATAAGATTGGTTCTAATGAGTTATCTAGAAAGTAATCAATCTTTACGCTTCAAGTAATTTTATATCCAAACAAGTTATTGCTGGGCGAATAGCCTCAGAGATTGAAAATGGGAACTATATTTTCTATCACCAAAATTTATATTTGTCATCAAGTTGTATCACCTAATAAATAGATCTATCGCCACGAAATATTTTCGTTCTCAGATAAACAAAAATTGTTCCCAGGTATGAATTATCAAATAAATGTTAATATATGTGTAAAATAAGAGATCGATAACCAATAAAATTATATTATATTACATGAATATAAACTTCGTTCTTATAATAACAGTTTTGTTACTTAAATAATAGCTCTGTGCTCAGAATGGTAGATCTGTCACCAAATAAATCGATTATCGATCCCTGACTGCGACTCCTTTTTATTTGATATTTTGTCACCAATACAGTAGTAACATTTTATTTCGTTCAGATATTAAATTAGTAGTATTCGTTACCAATTTAATATATCAATTTATAATTTTAATGAAAAAATGATCAAAGGGGCGGAGACGGAAATTGGCGTGCTTTAAAAATTGACCAATCCGGCCTCAACGATGGGTAGTAGGTAACTAGGTTCGATCACACGATGCGCGACGCGCTACTATTCTGCTAGCCATAAGCCAGCTATTTTAAACCAGCGCTGATTGTTCAGTGGTAATTATTTTAAACAATAAATATTGATTATTTTGACTTTAATTATTTTATTTACTACTCTGCTAAAAATTTTATTTAAATATAATTTATACTACCAGTGGAAATTTAGAACCTTGGGAGTCAAGTTAAGTATCAGAATCTTTTGGTTGAAACGTTGATGACAACCCTAATTTTTTATTTGAACTTAATGCAATTTTCTAGTAACATAATATGATTTATTGGTGATCTCTTTAAATTAGTTTGCTTAAATACTTATTAGGACACACCTATTATAATACATACAAAAACATTTATTTGGTACTAGACCTTATATCTCAGGATTTTAGGTGATTTATTGTGGAACTGATTTTGCATTGTTTGGTGACTACATTTTGGTGACAGATCTACTACTTTGAGGACAAACCCTATTATTTAAGAAACACAAAACTAATTAAATTGGTGATAGCTTAAATGATACCCATTGAAAATCAAGTCATCGTCGCTAATATAGCAATTTATTTTCCAATTATTTTCATAATTAATTGATATGCATATGAAATGTCCTGTCACTGTTAAATAAACAAATCGACTCAATAAACGTTTTGAGTATCGCTGTCTATCAGGTCATAATTAGGAACAAAGTACCGTTACGCTTGGCGGTTAACCGGCCACTACTTAAATCTTATCTGTATCAATATTACAAACAAGTACAAGAAGGCCAATTTACACGGCTAGCACTTTGTACCAATAAGTTTTGTAATTTCACATAATAGTACAAAAAAAACGCGGAAAAAGCATAAAGCTCATTTCAGCCATAGCAAATTAACTATATACATTAAGCCATCGTGTTGTTTAGTAGGTACTTATAAATTTTACACGACATTATATAATTATCAAGCCCTCTTTGAAGATTGAAAGGATTGTAAATCTCTGTTATTAAATGTAGCAAACAGCTAGAGCAAGGCGGTCGCGTACAAACAAAATCATGACAAAAGAATGTGATTTATGTGATAGACACTGTATTCGTGAGGGTTGTCTAATTTCCGCGTCTAAGAATTATTATTGATATGCGTGCCATGAAAAAACGTCTAAAAATCGTTTGGTGTAAAAGTCCTTTCAATGTTTACGTTATGCCTGGTCACGATTCGACCGCATTTGTGAATAAGAATGGCGTCTATCCGTTCTAATATTTTTGCTACTTCGCTGTGCAGGTACAATTTCGTTCAGTGCAATTCAATAATAATGATTTAGTAAATAAGTATCTAGTGCTAGATGCTTCGTTAACAGTTATAGACAGTCTAGGTCACCTTGTCAAATTAATTTGGTCTTTCATTTCTTATTTATATTTCAAAAGTAGCGTAGAGAAAGTAGAATTCATATAGCAAAACTTGTATTTTCGGAAATAGATCAGCGGTGCTTAAATAATTATTTGAATAGATCTGCATTGATAGAATTTAACGCAAAAAACCCGTAGAAAACTGTAGGGGAGGCCTATGTTCAGCAGCGGACGTCCTTTGGCTGATAATGATGATGATGGTTAATTAATCGATATGCGTCTGCTTTTTCTTATATATCTTCCTATCTTCACTTAATAAATGTGAGTACATGAAAGATATCCTAATTTAATTTCAACATATATCTTGTAGGTATTTCAAGTTAGCATTGACATTTAGTAAAATGGAATAAATATAACCAATGCCGTTAGGAATGTTGTATTGCGAACAATGCTTTATTTATAGTCATTTGGTTAACAACGCTAGGTAGGCCCATTTTAATAAGCAGCCTTGATAACATTCTAACTAAGTATTGAATCCAGAAGAAGGCGAGTACCTAGTAACACATTTTTTTTTTGTAAAGGTCTACCCTGAAAACCAGGTAGATAAAATCAATTTTACCTGGTAATAATTTCATTGTTATATGCTCAAGCTTATTCGACATATTTAGAAAGAAGGTAGGCAAGGCTACGACCACAGTTACAATAAGTTACAAAAACAGTAACGTTTGACATAGATATCCAGAAAAAACACAATAATGGTTATACCCTGACCAAGAATAGCATTCTATCGTGAAAATACGAGTCCTAAACAAGAATACAGAAAACGGGAAACTGTAAACTCTCCGATTCACCGACCATTCACAGATGTTTATTGGCCTTTACTTGTCCCACGTCCCACCAACAACATTTCATACAAAATTATGTCACCCAACGGCTACTATCGTTGCTCCGTTACCTCCGGACGGTGACAGTTGACAAATCTGTTGGAACACTAATCAACGAATTGGTATCCCGTTTAAACTGAGAACCGTTATATCGGGTCTGCCGTTTTAGGCGTTAATACTAATAGCTTATTAGACAATCGGTGGGGTCAACCCTGAGTGAAATTGAGGGGATTAGGTCAAAGCTAATGGGGTCATATATCAGCTGTTTAGGCTTAGATTTTGAAGTTAGTATTTATATTCCTGGCGCTTCTGACATTTGAAGACTTGTCTATTTTTATGTTTATTAGTTTATGCTACTTAATATAGGCTTCATTAGAAAATTAATCAAATCGTTTTTTTCTCGCGGAGGTAGTAGTAAAAAGGTAATTAGTACCTACGTACTCGTCATGAATATTCGTAAGGCATAGTAACTATAGGTCAAAGTTTCCTTGATTTTTGTAAAGAAACATAATCTCATCTGATCGGCACGAATTCGCAATTTTCAATATAGGCATGTCTAGGCAAGCTAACAGGCGTAGCAACTTGCTACAGCATTACTAACATTAGGTTTCCGCTACAAAATAAACTCTAAACTTTAACTCGCAGGATCGAATTTGTAAATAAAAACATGTTTATTTTATTATAATTCCGGCATACGACCTATTAGATTTAATTGCGGTTTTTATAGGTACTGTTATAAGATGGAATATTGAATAGCCTATTGTAATGATGGCCGCGAGGTTGGAAATGTGTTAAAAAACTATGCACTAAACTTTTTATTTAATTTCAGCTCATCCGTGAATTGTACAAAAGGTCGCGTAGTATTTTGCCTGCACACTGCGCAGGCGTTTTTACCCGAAACCGGCTCTGAAGTACATAAATAATGGAATTAAGCCAGTAATCTCCCTTTTGTAAAATTATTTAGTACCTAAATTATTGTTTTATGAGCGGAGTCGTATATTTTATTTTTCATTAGTTTTTTATACTTATAATACGACGGTAATATTTGATTTTATTCCTATCAGAGTCTACAGCCGTACAGCTAGGATAGTTTATATTTTAATGCCTCATACCAGCACCGCTATTCCACGATTGAAATCAAATTATCTTATCATAATCATAACGTTTAATAGCAACATACACCGTGAAATGTATAATTTGCAAAATGAGCATCAGCGATATTGTAAGAATGAAACATTAAAGCTCGAACTCGAAAGCCTATGCCAAAGCTTTTCACGGCTTTTAACGTAAGAGTTAATTCAATATTACATGTAATAGTTTACTTTAGTTAGATAGTGGTATGTAGGAAAGTCATAGTTTGAACGACTAAAGGCCTGTTTCATCATCAACAAATAAGCACTAACCAACGAATAATAATTCAAATATGGAACGTCATTTCGTATGAAATAGTTGACATTGTGAAACAGGCCGTAAGATGGTAACTTATTATTCTTTTCTATAACAAAATTACCACTCGCGATCGCGATATAGAATCTGACTTCTATTTGTTTTATTGGCTTGTTGGAAGAAATAAAAAACCGGTTAAGTGCGTGTCGGACCCGCGCACTGAGGGTTCCGTGCCACCCTTAACTGAATTCAGGGTCCACTTACTTCCACTTAACGAAAACATCACAATATATTGTAACAGCAAAATTAACTTTGTTTTTCATAGTGTTTGTATGAAAGACAAAGTTATATTTGCGGTTGATAAAAATGTGCAATATCTCAAAAACTACTGGTTCGATCTCCTTCAAACCAATTTTCGTTGCAAGTTTTTGTTGAGATCTACATCATATATTTTTTTCAAAATTTTCACTTTCTTAGTTCAAAAGTTAGATGGGGGGGACGCCCATTTTACCACTTTGGAAGCGTCTATATCTCAAACCTTACACTTTTAGAAAAAATGGTTGTAGAAACCTCAACATCATTTTCAAAGACCTATCCATAGACAGCATAGGTTTGAGTAAAAAAAATATTTTTGGTTTTAGTTTCATGTATGGAAGCCCCCCCTTAAATATTATTTTTTCTTACTTTTTGTATCTGAATTGGAAAGCGGTAAGCAAGATACACCTACCTACTAAGTTTCAGCTATGTGATGCTTATAGTTTCAGAATAAAGTGGCTGTGACATACGGACGGACAGACAGACAGACAGACAGACAGACTTGACGAAACTATAAGGGTTCCGTTTTTTGCCATTTGGCTACGAAACCCTAAAAATGTATGATATTAAGGTATTCTCTACACCATAGGACCTGATAGATTATCCCTAGATCTCTTTGGAGGATTGCTAATTGACTTTTAATGGTCACTCCGGGTCCGCTTGACTCTCGCTGATTGTTGAGGGTGATGGATGACAGAACGTTCACCCCGAGAACCTGCGCGTACGCCGCAGCGCTGACACTTCATACAATTTTGCTATGCAACTTTGTTGGGCTAAATATATTTTTGAGTAGTCCATGGTAAGTAGATAAGAATCAATATTTTCTTGATAAAGTGTCTATAGGATCAATTTGGTAAATAAAGATTTGTAACTTATCGGCTACACACCCAAAATGTTAGGCGATTTTCACACTCGTTTAAAGGAATTACAAGCTCGTATCAACGCTACTTTACTCGTGTAATCGGTGCTAGGACAAGGTACCTACTAAGTTGAGGACCACTAAGGCCTGCATACTTACAGCAGCAGGAATACATTTTAGTCAAAACGCAACTTGAATATATGTAAACTTGCATCACGAAACATGTCTTCTTTGCCGAGATAAATCCTGCACTAGTGAGGATGGATATATGGATGTTTGTTACTCATTCACGCGAATGCACTGAATGGATTTTGAAAAAAAATTACAATAATATAGTTCATTTACTGGAAAAACACGTAGGCTATGATTCATGATGATATTTGAGATTCATAATTTACGCGAGTGAAGCTGCAGGAAGCCGTTAGTATGTAAATAATAATGTAGAGTTCCATGACGCGGTGGTAAAAATTACTTTCTTGTAAATAATTATAAATAATAGTCCCTTAGCCGATTTCGACTACGGTGGCCAGTCACAACGACCAACCGACTGCGCGGGACATATTAAAGTGCACAAGTGTGTGCGCAAACACAGGTGCACTCTCTATTCCTATCACTCTCATAGCCCGATGGGACGGCAATCTGACACTTTCTTGTAAGGAAGGTATCATTGTGCAAGATACTTAGACCTAAGTAAAATTCTTGGGAGTCTATATGAGTCAATATTAGTATTAGTAGTAATGGATCTTCCGATGATTGAATGAAGGGGTCATCGTATGATCCGACGTGATTGCAGGAAGTCACCATATAAAGGGAGCATGTATAAGGCAGGGCATTATTGAGTGAGTGCCTATCAAAAATATGTCTTATGTTGACCTAGATATTGTTAAATCTTATAAGTACCTATAATGATGAAAGTAAGTAGGTAGGTACCACCTACCAAATTATATAATTTTATGTGTTACGAGACAGATGATAACTACATAGTAGTATCTATTCAACAAATACAAGAAATGCCACCTTAATATGAAAATCAGGAAAACCCAAAGTCACATTGACTCAGACGTCACAGTGACTACAGAATGATTAGTAAAAAATATATAATATAACACAATAATATAATAATAATATAGCACAAAATATATTTCACATATTTCATACTGTATGATAATTTACATTCTCAAAGATACACGTCATGTAACGAAGTATAGTTATACGATAAAACGACATTGATAGAAACTTGAAAAGTTATCAAGGATGAAGAATTGAACTGCAACCTTAACTTTTGACTTCGGACGGATAGGTAAGCGTGCACAATTTCAATTTTAACTCGTCAAGTATGTGTAAACGAGACACAATAAAAATTCCATTGTTATGCGGCGCCCGGCTGTCGTTTGATGCCTACCTGACTGATGCAACTTGATGATCACTTAATACAAATAAAAAATATTAATTAGTTCTTAATCTGATATACATGGTTACATGTCACATGAAATTAACCGATTAAGATATAAAACGAAGTACAAATCCAAAAATTTCATAAAATGCAGTAATTTTCTAAACTTTTTTTAAAAAAAATCAGCTTAGAAAAGAGACAAACGCGTCAGGAAAAATGTTTTTTTTTTAACCAAACTATAATTATTTTTATACGACAAATGATCTAGGCCTTCCACAAAAGAAAATAGCAATTTAATAAATGGACGAGTATAAATTACTATTCTTACGTTTAGGAGCATTATACGATTAGTCGCAAATGTGCTGCAGTTTTTGTTTTGCTTCGTTCAAAATGTTTTTTTATACGAAAGTTTTGTAATGACACAATGACAGTTTATTTAATTAAAAAGCTATTTAACTTGCGATTGCGTGTCAGATTGTTTCGATAGTCTTATCCGGGGCCTTGACTCCGCAAGGCGTGAAGATGGTATTTGCATTGCGAAATTTTCACACGGCTCTCATAACATGACTGATTTTCTTTACATTGTTGTATCTGACCGCGTAAATCATACACATGTCGATGTAATGGGAACCCTTCCTAGAAACGTATGACTGGATGGAAAAGCTCATGCGTATCGATTGAGACTCCCCAGACGTGCTACTTGGTATGATGGAGTATCTATTACATATTGTAGGAATTTTCCGATTGACTCAGACTGAGTACGTATGTTACTGCAATTTGATGTAAGAGCCAACACATATCCATAAAACCACTCAGATTATGGTATTCATGGCTGCATATTTGGATGGATGTTAAACTGACGTATCAATTTAAATTGGATTAAAATGCATCTCACCACTTGAAGCTATGGCATCAATGCTCGAAGCAAATCGTCAATATTACTTATTGCAGCTTCATCACATGAGTGTGTGGGTGACGTCTTTGAGTTCATAATATAAATAAAATACACGAATCCGATACAGATTTATAACTAAAGCTAATTTCAGGTCTGGATTTAACAAAGGAGACAGGTTTGAAGCAGGTACCTACCTCTGGTCTGCATATTTGCAAAACCATGATGCCCCGATGTCAATGAACCAGCACACAATCAAATCAACTGGTTTTTGTATTCAGAAATTCGACTAATTAATAGATTAGATCTCGTTATGAAGGAATTTGTTAAAATAACCGTAGTTTTGGGGCTTTCTTGCTGGTTTTGGGTCAGTTCATCTTGATAGCTCATGTTTATCATTTGCTATCAGAGCGTAGTAGGTAAAATGCAGAATATCACTTTGATTACCGTTAGGTGAGACAGTTTGATTTCGTAGAACTGTAAAATGAAACTTTATATTCGAAAGCAGTTAAAGGTACTAAACTTATTTACTAAGGAAATGATTATTGCTTAGTTATTTATTTTAGTAATATTCTAATTCCTCGACCTTCTTCGTGAATCAGTGTGGTTACTTCTATATAAAAAAAAATAAAACACATATAGATACTTAACCTTTGTAAATTACTTTGTTTACTTGATGCTACAAAAATATTAGCGTAACATTTATCGCCGTAATAAATCGTGTCTTTATTATAGATAATGACAATATCCATTTCGTTGTAATAGGACTGAATACGGGATAAATGTGCCTAGATAAGCCTCGAGCACGAAGGTCTTTAAATGTATGGAATATTAAAATGCAACAAAGAATACTGCACAAGGCAACACATGGCAGAAAATAAGCTTTTTTAATCAAATTCTGAGGATCTGGTCTAAAAGAGGAATTTCAAAGATAAACCGTAATTTAAAACTTTATGAATAAGGGACAAAAAATAATGTCTTTCGACGACGATATGTATTCTATTTAATTCAAGCTAGATTTCTGTAGCATCAGAGATAATCTATGCTTATGGTTTCATAGTGTAAATTACAAAGCAGAATTTCAAAACCGAATTATTATTACCTATTAGTGCGATAACTCATTCATATATTAGTACAGAATTTGATCGATTTTTCGAGTTTTAAATAATGTATTTAGAATTAGGTTGTGTATTTGTGTATGTTCGCTCACTAAGTGTTTACATTCCACTATGGTGATTTTATTACGATTAATTTCAAAGAACACAATACAATTTATCACAAATAACGGCTAGGCTATTATGGTGGCACAAATTGCAGTATTAATATACGGTCCAATAAAAAGTTACGAAGGATACTCCTTCGTTCCGTCGAGGAAAATGCAATATGAGGGCGATCGGAGCCAGTAAATTTTTGCTTGGATAATATTGACCATAACATTTAAGTTCTTCGAGATATTTTATGCATTTACAATTATTTATTGGATAGCCAGTAGATAATCGAATAATACGTTTTGAGTACTTTAACTACGAGTAAGGCACAACTTCCAATGTTTCATCTTAACGATGTTTTGCACGCTAGGTAAAAAAAAATATATTAGTGTCCGCGCTAAGTTTAGAAAGCAAATGCGCACAAAATAGTTAAATTATATTTAGGCTAATCTAAACAGACGGAGAAAACTAATGTCTTATCAGGTTATTTTACCTCCAATTTCTTCATTTCTTTTATAAAAAGTTTCTTAGTTATTGCGGCTAAGTGTCTTTAGTGGCCTATGGCTTAGCTTTCTTTTGTATCAAGGCATTATTGAGTTCCATTTTCTCCATTAGCTCAGTATTTTAAGAAGAGGTTATACAGATAAGTATTTCTAAGTCTCAAAACTTTGGTCACCCTACTCAGCCGTCCACTTGCGGTCAACGGCCTTGACACTGAACTCATTTCATGTTTACATATCAACCATTTTGTATTCTTTAACCACGCCTTTGGCTTAAATTACTCGATTTATGCACGTGCCTGAACTTCAAGCGTAATTAAATGTTGGGCGAGCGGTTACCGAGCCAGTTTTTGGGTTCGCAAATAAAACACGTCGTTAAATAAATCATCATTTGAGTGTTTTGGGGGAGTATAAATACACATTTGTTTTTTTTTTCCTTTCCCCCCTGTCGTTTGAATGTGTCTAGATGGTAATCAATCAAAGCTTATTTCAATCTTCTTTAAGTCACTTTAGGACTTCTTTTCTGATCTCATCTTCTAGAAAGCAGATTTTGAACAAGTGTGATGATGCTGTCTCTGCATTATCGTCAAGTATTAATAACCCACTTATAAGTATCACCATGTTTAGCTCACACAGGGAACTCTACATTTACAAATCAACCTACGCAGTTTACAACTTTAATTGCATTTTCAATGAGCATAGCTAAATTGCAGAAAATTGATTCTATAAATGCTCCTTTTCTAAATTAGTCAAATTATTATGCCAAAATTAATTTACTATGATCTACCAAGAACGTTGCTATTTTGTTTCTTTTTCGCAAAATATTGAGGACATAGAGGTTACCTACCAGAGAGGGCAAATCTATTAAATATAGCCTTTGACGAACCAGACTTTCCTGATACATTGTTTATTGAAGCATTTCATCAGTGTTCTTGATCATCTAGTCATTGAGGTCGCTAATTGTTTTTGAGTGAGTTTTTAATAAACAAAAAAATAAACAAATATTTCCTTGCTCTGCAGTGATTCGTCTGTCTTATTTGATACGATCTTCTTATTCTGTCAATCTGATCCTCCAATCCAATTCACTATACATAGCCTAGGCATTTTGGTTGTAAGTAGGCACTAGAACCCTACTTATGATGTGTAGAAGTACTATCTATCTCCTGTTGAAGACAGCACTTGGTCCAAAACCAAAACCGCCACAAGACATCGATTTGGACAATCTTAACTAGATCTTTTTATATAATTTTCTACTCCCTAGCAAGGAATGAAACATGTTTTTTTGACAACCGGGACGCAAACGTGTAATCTGTTTTGGCTGCAGAGTGCAGGTATCCTGATACTGCAATTAGGTGGAAATCCAGGCCTTAGATTAAGACCTCTTGTCTGAAAACTGGTGTCCTTTTATTCCTTGGGGATAATTATTTGTTGCACTTTTATTTTGTTGACCTAACCTCAAACAATATGGTAAAGATGTTTTACTATTTTCCTGTGATCTATTCATACTATTCAGTTTCACGACGAAAGATCTTCATGATTAAGTGTTCTCGTGTTGAGGTAAAATATTTTATATGTCATTACCTTTATTGCTATTTAGACTACGGATGGTTCAAAGCACCAAGGTGATCTTAGTACGTATATTCATTTCGCTACTTATCTGTTAAAAGTTGCACTTTTTAATAGATTGTACATTACACTGTGATGGTGAAACTTTTTTACCAAAAAATCTAAGTAGGATGTGCAAATGGGAGGATGAAGAAAAAACATTTTCGACAGCCAATATGGTACACAAAACAACAATAAGGCATAGAGCAAGAGCTGACGGTTTCGATTGGCTAGCTGGAGGTGCTTTTGAATTTACAAGACAAAGACAAATCTAAGAAGCGTAAGTACACCACAAAGTAGCAGACGTCGATAGCGAAAACGTACATTAAGTTGGTCCTTTTCATCGCAAATATGTTAACGATGCGGAAATAACCTTCCTGTTATTAAGAGTCGTTAACTCCACAGGCGATTAGTCTAATAGTCCGGCAGAGTCTACCCGTTCTGTTTACTCAACCAGTCGGTAAAGCTAAGACTGATATTTTTAGACTTTGCAAAATTACCATCGTTTGCCGTCGAGGGCCGCTATGATTTGCCTGCAATTTAGTCCCATCCATTTCCACGATCGACGTAATCGTTAAAGTATTCAACTTGACTTGTGTATTGTTTTGTGTTTTCTACATCTCGTAGGTCATCTAGGAGTTAACTAAATAGATAAGTATCTAGGTAATAGCTGGTAACGTCATAAAACATAAATTAATAAGGTCTAATATTTTGTGGTTGAGTATTCGAAACGACTTTTTTACCTTTGGCAATTGTTAGAAAAATCAATAATTAATTATACAGTAATGGTCATGGTAAAAGGTAATGAAAGGACTTGTAATTGTTGTAATCGATGAAGGAAATCGAATAATTAACAAACGAACGCATAAACAATTCAAAGGATTAAGCTGATTAATAATTGGAGAATTACAACATAATCTATTGGTAATTTAGCTCGATGAATTACATACCTTACTGAATTAATTACTGACGAAAGGAAATTCTTGAAATTTTTCGTAATTTTGTCCAGTTAAGATGTACCAATCTCATGAACGAGTATCAGAAAGTTACATGAAAAATACAATATTTCAGTTTAAAAGATACACTTAAGTAGAAGTAAGAAGCTCCTCTATCAAGTGAATACGTTTGCTGTGTGTAGAGATGCTGAGATAATCCTATATGAGACTTAATCTGAGAAGGTGTAAGTTCGGAGTGAGTATGTCTGAGCATCTACACGAGAAGTTTTTTCAGAGTGATTCTACTGTGTGTATATTTTTAACTGTGGTACGTAGCAATAAGTCATTAGTGCGTGAATTCATTGCCATTACCGCGGGCGCCGGCGCCGAAGACCGGCCGGTGGATTGAGAAGCAAAACAACATGTGCGTAACACTGTTAATAAGTAAGGCTCTCTAATATTAAAAAAGTTATAAGTAAGTTAGCCTGTAAGCATACTAAAGTTGGGCAAAGGCCAAGTAGTTTACTTTACTTTTTTTTACTTTAAGTATGGGTAGTATTGGATTGGCGGAGGGGTGGCAAGCGACCAACCTTGCTGTCAGATTTAATCAAACCTATAGGGCTTATGCTTGTGCAATTGATAATATTAAGTTTCTATGGTGACAAAACACTATAAAACAAAAACAAAAACCATGGTAAGTGTTCTGGACTTAAAAACTTGAGCAGGACAAGGAAATGTCTCCAATGCAATAGACAAAAACACATATGTACATAAGAATGTACGAGTGAACTATTATATAATAATAACATTTCAATTATAATGAGGTAAAAGCTCAATCGCCTTCATATCTCTCTCCTACATCTTGGAACCTATTGAAAATCAGTACAAAATTCTAAATCATGCTAGAGAACTACAATGTAAGGTCCTCACGCATGCACCGATGACGTCCACTGCAATCAACCCGTCAGTACCCTCATTCAAGCAACGTCATGTCCACGGTCAGAAACGGCCATTTCCTGCACTGCACTGTCTAGACCGCACTGGGATTATAATTTGTACGTCAAAACCATTTATTGAACGATGCCCGCACGATTGCGTACGAAGATGGCTTGAGTCAGGCGAACAGCTGTTCTAATTTTGTTGACGATGTTTCATATTGCTCTATTTTATGTATTCTGTCTGTCTGACTGGAAATACTTAGTAAGATGATCGGATAAGATAATATAAGATAAGATGCATTTATTTACTCAAAACATCGGAGATCAATAATTTATGTAGGTTTATTTGTTACTATAGGAGCGCTTTCACACTTAGGCTAGTTTCAGCGCGACAGTCGCGCGATAGCAGCGCTGCAGATAGTTTCATACATAGAGGTAAATGACAGAAGTAAGCCTTCACATTAGAGCGACAAGGGCGTCAGAAGCAGAAGTGAAGGCGCACTTAAAATTAGTTCATTGATGCATTATTATAACACTGAACCCATTGACATCTCCGCATGGCCTAAAGGTTTGACTGGCAAAAAAATATTTTAACATTAAGTCCGCCTTTGAAAACAAATAAGTTAATGATGCATACTTACTTGGTGAAGACCAAAAATTTATCATATTACTAATAATGGCTCGCAACGTAGCCTTTTAATAATTTTGTTAGCAGATAAATCGGTCAACCTATAAATGTTTAACTATGCCGTGTAAAAAATTACCGAATGTAATTGATAACTGGCAAACTAACAATCAACACAATTCAACAAAAGCGTTCATACAACGCCACTGATGATCACTTCCGGATGCATTTATATCTCTCCTTGAATTATTATGTTTATTTTTATTTGCATTAGGAACTCAAGAAAACTTAATTAGATATTTTATCCACAAAAAAAAACAATGCAACTGGACTGCTTTGTACAATAAGATAAAATCTGCTTCTATTTTTAGTCACAATTTTTGGAGTAGAATCAGAATAACAATATCATAACGTCATATTCTTAACGCTAAAAGTGCAAATATGAATGTAATATTTATTTTACGTTACCACTTCATCCTAGAAGAAAACTTTTTAATGTAAACTTAATGTACTTAAGCTGAAATAAGTTAAGTATATCAAGTTGATGAAATCTATTATAAAATGACCATTGATATTTGCGTGATGATAAAACAATATCAGAACAAGAAAGAATCCTTTATTGTTTCAATAGTTTCAAAGAATTTTCCTTAGAAGGGCAATGGTTTGATAAAGATTACAAACGTTTCCTAGTATGTAAAAGGATTGGCTTTTACTTGACATCCAATAAAAAACCGGCCAAGTGCGAGTCGGACTCGCGCACCGAGGGTTCCGTACAAACCTGCAAGGTTTACAATTAGATCTAAGTATTTGATATGAATTTCAACTTGATAGCTCTACGCGTTCATGAGGAAAAAAGTAATAAGTTTATATATATTTATTAAAAAATATATATTTTGTAATGTAACTAAAAATTTAAGGTTTTCGGAATTTTTCCTTTATGTGTGCTATAAAACGTTGCTTCATGCCAAATTTCAAGATTCTAGGTCGACTGGAATTACCCTTTAGGTTTTGATTCCCTTGCGAGTACTTGCAAGTTTCAAAATATGCAGCTTAAATTGCTGTTTCTTTTGATTGCGTTGACATAGAAGTTTGATTTTGTTACAGCTTAAAGGTATTATAGACCTGAGTATTTGGTATGAATTTCAATTTAATACCTCTACGCGTTTATGAGGAAATGGGTAGTAAGTTTAAAATTATTAAAAAAATATATATTATGTGATGTAACTAAAAATTTATGGTTTTCGTAATTTTTCCTTTATCTATGCTATAAGACGTTGCTTCGTACCAAATTTCAAGATTCTGAGTTCACGGGAAGCACCCTGTAGGTTTTGATTCCCTTGCAAGTGTCGAAAATTTGCGGCATAAACGGCTGTATCTTTTGATTGCGTTGGCTTAGAAGTTTGATTTTTTCACAGCTTCAAGGGACAGTAGACCTGAGTAATTGATATAAATTTCAGCTTCATACCTCCACGCGTTCCTGAGAAAAAGGGTCTTGACAGACGGACGGACGGACGGACAGACGGACAACAAAGTGATCCTATAAGGGTTCCGTTTTTTCCTTTTGAGGTACGGAACCCTAAAAACGCGCGATAGCATCGCGACTCACGCAATGACTGATTTAATTTGGCATCGATGCAGTAGCGCGTTATATCGATGAAGTCGCCAATGACAGAAAAGTCAGAACATAATCTGTCAATGTCCAGCTTCTTCATCGCTACTACATGGATACTATAACGCCCTTTAGCACCGCGACTGTTTCTATGCTGCGCGACTATATCGCGATTGCATCGCTGCTAAAAGTCGCAGTGTGCAAAGGGTCTATAGTAGGTAAAATCATAGAAGAACCTAGTAAGCACTGAATCTATTTACCTAAAGTAAGAGATAAAAAAACACAAACATTAATTATATCAATACTAATTACTATACTATAGTAGGTAGTCTAGGTATTCGGTTTTCAAATGCATTGAAACTATCGCCGCTTCCGTAGACTAGCCGCATCTAAAAACTAAATCCTACCTCCTAACCCACAAACTAAATCGTATCACTCAATCAACATTACTAATAGAAAGCTCTTGATAGCCAATTTCAATTAATGTCTCCGTTTCTTTGATTTGTTTAAGCTTTATTGAATAACCCGATAACGGTTACACGGTTAACGGGTAAACCGGAACGCGGTAAATAATTACTTTCCGACTTAATGTCTGTGTTGTTTAAACACGCACTTAATTCATACAGTTTAGTGCTAGACACTAGTCCTCCTGGTTTAGCGTACGGTAAAATAATTGCCTTGGGTGTATAGGGATGTTGCACACCATACTATAATTTGCGCGATGGAAAAATACCTGTGTGATCCACTAGGTGCAAGTGATCCAATGAAAAAGGTGACGATAAAATAAGACAACGTTCAATTCTGGCAAATGTTTGTATCATCTATTTACATTTCAGTGTTACTTATGTAGCTGCTTACTTACTTACTTACTACTTACTTCAAAATTCAAATTAATGTATTTGTTTGAAGTAGGTCAATCTAGTCATTAAAACCTTCTCCTGAATGCAACAAATACTTAACTGTAAACCGCATCAAAATCAGTTAAGCCAAACATGAGATAATTGCGGACAAACATGCTGTTATGAAGTCGATTAAAAAGCCAGTAGTTATATCAAGACTGACGAACATTTATTTTACTATCAAGGAAGGAAAGCGTTTTTAACATAAGTGTTACAAATACATAACCACACAATGAACGCTAAACTTTTACTTAAAGTCTTACAAGTACTTTATGTATTCAAAGACGTAAAACCATCTTCACGTAGCTTAATATGCGAGCGTCGTTTCGCTTAATTAACTCGCAGACCAAATCACTATTGTGTTCGAAGGCTTACCTTTAAAACAGGTGCTGTAAAGCATTACATTCAGAATTGATAGATCCCGCCGTTTCCTTACTGTAATGCCACCTTTTCTGCAGGCTGCATTTGTTATTAACCAAACATTATTTAACTTTTATTGCTTCACTGTTAAGGGCGTTACGAGGCGATGATGAAGTCAGAATGGGCCTACGCTTTATTTCAGGACCTTTGACAGTTTATAAAGGCCATAAACTACTTTCGTATAGATCCGAAAACAACGTTCAGAAACGAAATTGACGAAACGACAACCTACTCGTAAGTGTCAAGAATCGAAGTTCCAACACTTGCTTTTTTACCACAATCCTGCGATACATTTTTGCACCTGAAAGTGCCGATACGTGCCGTACACAAGTGATTATTTTCATTAATAAGATTAAGCAGATTAACGAGTAATACGACTATAAAAAGAAAGTAAGGATGTGACTTGTATGTACGTAGGACCTTTAACAAAGAAAGAAAGGTCCATCGCAATGGCTAATATGGCTATAAATATCTCAGTAAACATTCAATGGACGCAATAGCTTATTAAATATGTGTATGTAATTGGATTATATCTGGATGTGATTGGAATAATCCAATTATCACAGACAAACGAGTAGTATAAGAATTTCCTTAAAAGGTTTATGTAACCAATGTAAATAATTATTATACACAATATTGTAACGACAATAGCTTTCAAAAAACATTATAGTAAGTTAACATTCTTAAATTACGTTTAAAAGTTCACGTTTACATTCAAAGTTTTCACTAAAATGAACTTTTAATCGTCGCGTGTAAAGTTGTTTGACGTCATATTGAAAAATCATTAAGTACTGAATGCTGCAGGCAATGCCTTTGACGTTGTTTGTTTGATTGGGTTCTTTTGAACAAGCCCCACCCACCTACGTTTGTTTACACTGAAAGAACGAGGGAAAGCGCCAACATTTCACGTCTCGTTCGTGGAAAGCTTTCAGTCTGCCCACGCAGTCTACCTGATGACGTCACGAAATATTTTTACACCATTTTTTCCACAAACGCAACTCCATTCAGTATCAAAATCTTGTCTGTGGTATTCACTTGTGTTTTTTGGTATTTTTGTATTCTGTATTTTGGGACCCTTTACTGTTTATTGAACGTAAGTACCTACTTGACAACAATATAATTTATCCCCTTTACAGAATACTATTGTTTGACTGCAAACCTAAAGTTCTTAATGGATTGGATTTCCATAAGAATATAGTCGCATTATTGTATTGTCCAAACGATTTCACGGAACAAATCAATTAACTTTTGTAAATGTTGCCAGATTTAAAAAAACACATCTCATACACATGTCGGCCTATTAGCATAGACTCAAGAACGTTTATGTATTCGATTCATACCGAGGAATCCGTAATACATGATAGAATATAGTTGAGAATTGTGTATCTTTAATTTGCATGTACAATTAAAAACAAATAACAAAATTCATTGTATGGGGGATAACGATAGTCGGTGACTAATTCTGATCGACAGTGTAATGTTGTAACTAAGTTAAGACGCTAAACATGACAGTATTTTGATACAAAAGCTAAGTGTATGGTTTTGCGCACTTACACTACCGAAGAAGTCACATTTGCATCTTTGTATTTAATACAGATAAGTGATTTATACGTGATGAAAATAGCTGACATTCACTATTCAGTCGCTACGTGACAGTAAAATGCCCGCTTTTCTGTGCACAAAAACATAATTTTCTGTAGATTATCGTTTTACCTTACCAATCAACCTGTACGTACTCGTATTGTATGCTTATTCTCAGAATTATAAGTACCTACCTAACTCAAACTAAAGACACTAACAAGCCAATTGCAAATATGGTAAAAAATTATTTGCTAAATCTAGCAAGTTCTTGTTACACATTAACATAAACTTACTAGTTCTACATTATTGTTACTATGAGATAAAAACATGGACACCAAATTTGGAAAAATTACGCATTGTCATATGCATGCAAATTCACGTTACGTTTATAAAATTGAATTATTACTTACTCATAGAAGATAGCAAAAAAATATCTTCATCGGATCCTGGGTCAAATGATTTAAATAATAATATAAAAGAAATTAATTATCCCTACTTCTAAATTTCGGTGTTTTTAAATAATCTAAACTAAACTAAAAAATCTGCTTTAGTTTGTTCCATGGCGAGTTTTTCTCTGACTCGATCCTAGTTCGATTCCTAGTGAAATCAATGAACGAACACCGATTTATTAAATTGTCATTTACAAAAATTTCATTGTTTCGTCAGTCGTCAACAAACATTACGTTTGCTTGTTTACGAGTATGCCCAATTGGCATTCTGAATCATCCTTCCGACTGTGCATCAAAATAACCTATCGTTCTAGGTAAAGTCGAGCTCAATTAGTGTGTTTTAGTGGACGCTTTACGTCGTCTGTGCCACCATGTGACAGGATGCAACCATGGAGGACTCTTTTTGCTAGTTGATTGGTTTGTTACGGTGTGAAATGTCTGAGATCATGAATCATGATGGACAACTGAGGAGGGAAACCCAAAGTGGCTGCACAACACATCTTAGAGTTTTTATTACTTTAATTTTTTCACATTAGATCTTTGTCATTCATTACTCAAAGGCACATCTGTGGCATTTTTTTAAAGGTCAGCGGTGGGGGACACACCGCTCTACCATTCAGTACAAACCGTATAAGTCCATTTGAAGTGTCGTATTCATTAAACTACTATTACTAGCGTATGGAACTGACATCACGAACAAAACTTGTGCTCCATGAATTGATGACTCGGTCATCAACAGTACAATAATCATTATTCGAAATTCAAGTTTTCAAAGAAAACGTCACAATCTTGTCGTTTTTGCGACACATTTTTTGCTTGGCATAGCTTCTCTATACGTAGTAGTAACAACACACTGGTCGTATTGAAATATGTTAAACTAATACTCGTACCATAGAGAAAATAAAATACTAGGTAATATTATAAAGTTGAAGAGTATGTTTGTTCGAAAGCGCAAATCTCAGGAAATAGTGGTCAAATTTGTAAAAAAAATATTTTTGTGAATAGCTTTATTTATTATCAAGTTAGGCTAAGAACATTGAGCTACATCTTACGGACTTAGCAGAGACAAATTAAAAATACGGAAGAAGTCTAGTCAAAATAAGTATAACTATACACTAAATGTTTAGTATGGTACATAAAGGAATCTTCCGTAAAACGTAACAAAATATCTGATACTAATGGCCAAATTCAAAGGCCTTACCTCATTTTCGCTTAATGAGTACCAGAGTATTGAAGCATTTTTCTCAAGGAGCCACTTAAATTGACGACACTACACGTAAAAACTCATTATTCTGATATCATCTAACATTTCAGCAAGTATTCTTGCAGGAGTTGTTTTTAAAATTCCGAGAATGAGTTTATTTTGTTTGTTGTACAAAGTCTGAACATACTTTATTTATGTGGATCCTGTAGAGTAGCTGTAAATTAGGTTTATGTACAGGGTAAAATAATATTTGTAGTATAATTTAGTGCATTAACTGTACTGTGAAATAAGCTTTAAAACGAGCAATTGCGTAAGGTTAGGTTTTTTTTAAAAACCAGTATATCACTCATTTTTGGTTTCAGTCGTGTAAAGGTGGAAACAAACTGTTGAAACGCAACATGAAATGTATAATGCAATGAAATAATTTGCCATACAAGTCGCTGCAATGTAACATAAAAGGTTTAGGTAGCACATATTGTAACAATCTCATAGCTCGTCGGAGACGGAATGTCTTTGTCGTTTAGGTACAAGTCAGCGATTCAAAGGTACTAAAGTCTAAAGTCAAATACACTGATAAAAAGAGTTCTCCACATAATATAACGTAAGAGCAACTTATCAAATAATTACTGAAGTATGCAATAACAGTTGTTTGCTTAAACAATGCTGCGGACTTTACGACCGTTATACGATAATATTGATTAAACGTTTCACATATTTTCGTACATTATTATTAGACGTCATTTATCCGTCCGAGAAACATTTTTGTTTAATCTCTACGGGGCCAACTAAGAGACTAAATGCTAAGGGACTATTGAATTGATGACACTTTCTTGTTTCATTATCATGTAGTCGCTTTTATGCGTTCATCACATCATATCATTTGGTCGTAGTACGTACGTACATTACCTACCTATATGGTTATGGAATGCTTATCATGATCATCACACTCTCTGCCTTAATTTAATTATGCAGTAAAATTAACATTTTATCGGAAAACACGGCGCCAACGCAAAGAACTGTCGTATAAAATTGGAAATTGTTGCCTAAGTATGTAGTTTGTTTGACCTTTCTCTGGGTAATGTGTGGCATTTTATAGCTCATGGGCTTATGGACCGTGATAATAAAAGCCATGCAACTTTACAGTAATTGTGATAAAATTTGATACTAACGTCAGACATTCCTGTGAATTTATTAATGGTAGAGCCATAGGGGCAAGACGTTATAGTAAAGTAACAAAGAGATGTGTAATTATTTCAATGGATACGAAGAGAAAACCATCTGCAGAATTCAAAAGTGTTTCAAGCTGTGTTTTGTGTACATTGTGTAGGAAGGAAATAAAATAGGTCAAAGCGTGTATTTATTTTGTTCCTAGCAAAATACGAAAGAATTTCAAATATTATAGCACGATATTAAGATCGCCGCAAAAAAGTATATAGTTCAGTACATAAATTGATTGTCAAATATCTCTGACCACTCGACACACTTGATACAAAACACAGCATTGGAATTTGTAAGCTATAACTTACGGGATCAATGTTGTTAGGCAGATTCAAGATCTTATTAATTTTCCTTCAGGTTTAATTCAGGCAGACGTGGCTGGCAGCAAAAACTAGATGATATGAGGTTTCCCATAATCAGGCCCGTCGCTCGAACGTGCAATGAACCGCACTCGAGCGCACGCACTCGAAAGTCTGCGTATACGCAGCTTGGTCCGATGACTTTAGAGACAAATAAAATGTACATTATCTTATCAGATTTTTCTTTATTTTTGGCCATGCCAATAGTTTCTGCATTTAGTACTTTAAAGAAATAATGGGTGTCGATGAAACATTAAACTGTTGGTAGACCTAATAAAATAAATAAATGCCGAGGGTCATGTTGTAGTATTAGATCGAAATGATTATTTACAGGATTTTCACCCCTATACTATAGAGAAAATACCATGGCTGTCTTGTTGCTGGTAGATATCCTATAAATAAAAAAAAATAAAATCTTCGAAAAAGAAAAGGGATCACATTTGTGAAATATGTTCGTCCATTATTTTGTTGAAACCACCATAAAACGTTCCGAGTCCGTACCATACGATAACAATATTTCAGATGTTTGTTGTAGATACACAATATCAATCGACACGATTCTTGAATAAATTGTATGTCAAATTAATTGTTAGGTTTGCGATGATATAAAAAAATATTTAATTAAAAATGATTTTCATCTTGCAAAAGTAATTACTAACGTGTAGTTCAGCAAGTAGGATCTTGCTGAAACGAATTCTAAAGACCCTTAGATGCTACTGTAATATTCATTAAATCATTATAACAAACAATGCATCTAAACAAAACCATTCAAAAACCGCAGGCATAAATCAAATCGGCTGTCTATTGACAAACATCATTGTCGCGTGCATCATAAAGTTCGTTGCATACGCATAGCGATGACTCATGCGCAGCTTTCGATGTGCAAAGAAAATTGATAAGGATCGGGTGTTAGATGGTGTAATTAATTTTAGGTGGGATGGGGTTCTAAAAACAAAAGTGTATTGAGCTTCGGAGATGGTCATACGCAGGCCGCATGCAGTGTCTGTCAACGCTGGGGCGGCTATATAAGCGCGGACTGGACCACAGAGCTCAATACATTGCCGGCAGTCGCGACGCTCGCACATATCGATAACGAATTTGGAACTTTTTTTTAAATCTTGTGTGTGTTGTTGCAACTTTTTCGAGCGACTTTGAAACAGGACCTGTATATCAAGTGAGTATAGTTTTATCCCGGTCCTGTTGGACGCTACACAGAAAATAAGGCTGATATTAAATTAAGTTTGAAGAATTTTTATTTTAAATTGGAAACAAGCTGAACTTAATAAATAAAAGTAGATAGTAATTAGTCCTAATTAAAATAACAATTTCAAATAATATGAAAGCCTTTTTGCATGATAAGAAAAAGCTCAAATGTCATAAACGAAACTGAAAATTACACTTAACTTCAATGCCCAATTTAATCCAGACTCCCATTTATTTTTGTGCTTAAATTAATTATAATAATGTTTTCAAAAAATATTTGCTCACAATAGTTAAAACTGACTTTGCAATTTGATGCAAGCAATAAAAGAATTCCGAAAAATCAATATCGAAATTATGAAAGTTTTAATTTATACTGGGACAGTAATAATTACCTACCCTGCTAGCAATTCAAAGCTTGAAAATTATATATTTTTTTAATAATGGAAATAAATTGGCAGCATTCGCTGAGATCCCACAATAAAAAAATCTGAAAGATCAAAAGGACGCAAATAATAGCAAAGACATAAAATAAAAAGAGCCGCATCAAATTAACGATTGTGCGGATCTGACGGGCTGAGCGGAGATGAGCAATTTGCGATGCGCCCGCGCACCGCTGAATACGATGCGTTTACAAATATACTGTTTATAAACAATACGCATAGGCATATCCTTTCAAAATCTTATTGCCACTGTAAATAAGGCAGTAAGAATTGTTTCAGAAATATAACTCTAATTGTGAAACGTTCAAAGTGATGGTAGCACAGATATTAATTACGAGATTATAGGCAACTTTTTATAAACGTAACAAGGCAAATAATTTAAATTTACAATATATAATAAAACCACGAATCAATTATTTTAATTACCTAATTGAGCCCATAAATATTGCATCTACTTTTAGAACGATTATTGTATACAAAGACAGTTAGTTTGTTTCAATAATATCTTTTCAAAATATCTTTCACAAAATGATGTATCTATTTACCGACGTAATATATTTCTTTTGGTTTAGAAGAACTTATTTACCGACTTTAATATTTTATAGAACTCATGTTTTTATATCTATTAAAATAATATCAGTGATTAAAAAAAAAGATTCAAAGACGTTTTTTTTCGGTTCATGGAATTATTTATTTTAAAAAAACTGCAAGTTTTTTTTAATAACCCCAAATTGCGACCTTAGTCTTCTAAAGATATGCTTACCTTGATCTTCATACAGCATAATATAACATGGATTTATTATGTATACATTGGAAAAAGTTATAAGTATTTATGATTAGCACTACATTAAATGAGTTTTCAACCTTCAGCTTCGACGCAGGATGTTTATTTTTAAAAGACAATAGCGTGGAATCAGATAATTGGTTTCTTAGAAAATTCGCAAAGTTGGTGAATGGCCACCGAGACTAATAGACCGCTAAATTGATTTTCTAGAATCCCGGAACGGATATATTTGAATAAAAACCAACACGTTTAAAGAAATAAGAGTAACAAACATAAATGAGATCGTTGAAACTAAAGATATTGTTCAGAAAGAGGCTATTGTGAAGATATTTCAAGCTGGCAAAATAAGCAACACTAAAACTCTACAAATTACTTTGCGATTCTTTTTCCTTTGTTCATTTCCTTTTCATCTTCTACGTAAAAACGTAACTCTAAACTAATGTTTTAAAAATCGTTAGTAACAAATTATCAGCAATAAATACGAAGCCAGATTTAGGTACTACATAAAAGCAATACTACGTCTGATTGTTTAAAAAAATATTCTTCATTGTAATTAATCCCCTTTAAAATCAAAAACGTTATACGGCTATGATTCTTAAACCAATAAAACAACAATTTTACGGATTGATTTCGCGAACGTTTATTTTTATTTTATGCCTGACGTTTCGAATGCTTTACAGCATCCGTGGT
>OY757264.1:4258207-4345835 GCA_963584085.1 Pyrausta aurata
GAAGTATGTGAGCGGTGTGACGAGGGTGGTATACAAATTTCAGGATTAACTGCACGGTGGCTCGGTTGGTAAGAGTGTTGGCCCGATTCGCCAGAGGTCGTGGGTTCAAATCCTACTCGTGCGGATTTTTTGGTTTCTTATTTAATCATATAAGATTAAAAACACCAAGGTGAGTGTTAAAAATATTAAATATTTAGTCTAATACAAACGTTTTCGACATTCGCGCTCTCCCTCTCTCGCGCTTACACACCTTATGTGGTGACTAGCTTATCCGCGCGCGCACTTTAATACCATACACAATGCTAATATAAAAAATATTTAAAAACTCACCCATATACTTAAGCGTGCCACAGAGGGTGCTGGTGCGGGCTCCAACAGACAGCCACTTGGACAGCCCGAAGTCTATGAGGCGTATGTGATAGTCCGCGTCGAGGAGAATGTTCTCAGGTTTCAGATCACGGTAGATGACGCCCGCGTTGTGGAGGAAGTCTGAAAAATAATCGGTTTTGTTTTTTACTGACAAATACATAGTGATATAAATAAATACCCAAAATCGTGGAGAGTGGAGAAAGGGTACGGAGGCCTTACCATGCAGTGGGACAACACACTAAATTGAGGTCTTGACTGAGGGAGTTCCGCGTAATACTTTTTATATAAAAGAATGGAGAAAAATAAAAATAATAAATAGTTAATTACAGGTTTTTAAAACCATTTTATCTAAAAGTGTCACGTTTGAGGGATAGGCGCTTCCAAAGTCGTAAAATGTGCTTCCCCAAATCTAACTTTGAAACTAAGCAAGTGTACATTTTGAAAAAGAAATACATAATGTAGATCGTAACCAAATACTTTCAACGAAAATTGGTTTGAGCAAAATCAAACTAGCAGTTTTTGAGATAAAGCACATCTTCAACAACCGCAAACATAACTTGGAATTTTGTTCTTCATGCAAATTGCAAATACTATGAAAAACAAAGTTATATTTGCGGTCAGCAAAATATTGTGGTATTTTGGCTAAGTGGAAGTAAGAATCCCTAATTCAGTTAGAGTTGGCATGGAACCCTCAGTGCGCAAATCCGACTCGAACTTGGCCGGTTTTTTGCCATTCGGCTACGGAAGCCTAAAAATCACGTTTGTTGAATTCTTTCCTTAAATATATTTTGTATTTAATAAATTACAAATATACAGACTGGTGGCAGAAAGATGGACGGACGGCAGACAACGAAGTCGTAGTAATAGAGTCCCGTTTTTACGCTTTGGGTGCGGAAACCTCAAAATGGTGTTTATTCTTACTAGAGATGGGCCGAGTACTCGGTTAATACTCGGTACTCGGCGTACTCGGCAGGTTTTTTGATACTCGTACTCGGCCGAGTAACTCGGTTTTAATGCCGAGTATACTCGGTTTAAGAAAAGCAATATAAATTCAGATAGATATCATCTAAACGACTGGGGAAATCTTTCATAACCTCAATTATGATAATAAATGAGTAGAGACAAAATGAGGAAAATGTTAATAAAAATAATAATATGTACAAAATTTTAAGTTAGATTGTGTTGTGGTGATGCAAAGCTCTTTGCACGTTCTAGTAACAGACAATTCCTTTATTCTTCGTAGACTTTACCAGCTTCATAGAAACACTCTTGCTAAGCGTGCCATTTCTGAATACCATGTTCGGGGCCGTGCCCACCACTCGAAAGGACTCTTGTCTTTTGCTAGCAAATTTTCTTTGAAATAGCGACCATATTAAGTAAATAAAATGTAAATCAGTCATTGGTCTTTATTTATTGTTATTATCATGTTGTGGATTTTGTATCTAAAAAAAAAGTAATGGTACTTTTAGGATCATCGCGCTCTAGTGGCTTGATGAAAGCTTATTCTGCGCGAACCTGGTTTGTACTTGTTTACACACCCGAAACAGGAATTTTATTGAACCGAGTTACTCGGCCGAGTACACGGTTGGAAAAAAAATGAACCGAGTAATACTCGGTACTCGGCAAAAGTGCTACTCGGCGCATCTCTAATTCTTACCTATGGCAATGGCAATCTCAGCGACGAAAATCTTCACTAAATCTAGGGGCAGTTTTCCGTAACTATCCAGCAATGCTAACAGCTCTCCACCCGGAATGTAGTCTGAAACTGAAAAAACAATACCCATGAGTTTCAATAAATTATACACAAATTATCTACCGCATTACTGTGTCAATACTCTTTGAACTACTTTGCAAACAAAATAGTTATATTTGAATAGCTGTGTACATAAACAGACATCAAATATACCAAACTCGAAATAAAGCAGGTACTTTTGGCCGTGTCGAATACCGTTTATACACTTTGAACTACTTTTAAAGTACATTTTTTATTTATTTCATTAGCTGCGACCATATTTACAATATACAAACACCTAATATACATTTAGAGAATGAAGCAGTACATTTGGCCGTGTCGAAAACCTGGCACCTGGGGTTCTAAACTTATAATTTGACGACAATGAGGTCATATTGCTTATCATCCAATTGAGCTCATCTTTTGTGTCGGAATAAGGGCCAAGTACGACCGAATCGTCCACTAAAGTATAGTCTTACTAACCAAGACAGAATAGTAAAAAGATGTATGTATTTATGTAGCATAGAGTCCTCATAAGTATTTTCTGTAAGATAGGTACATTGCGGCAAGCACACGAAAAACCATTTTTAAATTCTCTTATAATCCACTAAAATTTTTCATTTGCTTACATTTTTTCATTGCCATATTAATTAAGAATTCATTGTTTACAAGCACTGTATAAATGAATAAATTAATTTTGTAGGTATCCTAATTAGATCCTGAATATCGTGGATTAAAGTTACGACCCTGTCATATTCAAGACGTGCGATTGCGTAGCTGTGATGAAATAAATAATTAATATCAACTAATCGTACTAACACACGCGGCAATGACCTCTAGCTCGAGTGCAAGCAAAGTTAAGTCAAGACACCACACCGTGACCTCGGTGTGACTAACATGTCTAGTCGTCGTCAGATAAGATATAGCCAACACAACCCTATCAACAAACGAAAGGCGTTAGGTAAGTTACCTGTATAGATTAATAATGATTAAATATGTACTTTACCACAACCATGATACAGCTTGTCTTAACATTATCATTATTTATCATGCATGACGCGTTATCTTACTGAAAGTATTTAGAATAAAATTAGTCTTAGGCTTAAGAAATTTCTATTTATTACGTTTTACGATCATAAAGATCTGTAAAAGTAGTTCATATTAGATTGGGCCTTCTATACATAGTTGTTGTTTGGTTCGTATGCCAGAAAAAAAAGTGGTACTCGACACCTGTTCAAATGTATACATTTTTTGCTTCTATGACCATGTTTATAAGAAACTAACTTTTATAGTTACTATGCTACCTATTAGTACATTATGAAAAAACACCAACCTATCCACTAACTAAGAAATTAACACCTTTTAGTAAAATGTAAGTAGATATCAAGCCAGCGTGTATCAATGAATATGTTATTTTAGAAGACACATAGAATGAAGATAAACAAAAATAGTTATTTGTGACATCATTCTTGCTGTCATTGCTCTTACTTGAGTGATATCAAAACAAACCCACCAAACCGAATTTTAAAACTTCTAACAACAAACAAGATTATCTACAAAACCAATATGCAAAACGTGCATTTAGTTTCTATATTTTAAGACAAGTGGCCATGACATATCTGAACCGTTATTTAGTGGTGATAAGAAATCAGGCAGCATTCCACTGATAATCACTACTTAAACTGGTGTAGTTTCGTTTTACGCATTATTTGAATTAAGGTCAGTTCATCAGAGTTTACTTATTTGTTTAGATAGCTATTATTCATGTGTCATTCATTGTGCGATTTATCTATGGCATTGGTTTTCCCTGACACCTACCTGAGGAAAAAGAAAATCATAAATGAACCAACCAAGAAGACAAAAGCTTTCATCAAAATCAGTGAAGCAGTTAAGAAAGAATTCAGCGTTTAGATTCTGATAGTTACTAAGATTTTGTTTACATAATGGAATAACATATAAAAATTATATGGAGTTATTTGTCATTGATTATGGACCGGCAGTTGATTTTTAATTTTTTATATGCATAAGTCAAGGTTCATTGAGGTTATGTTGTATTATGTATTCTACATGTCAATGACTAAGTTTTCAAGTTAGCAGCCAAATTATGTATGATGTACCAATGTCAAAATGAACACCTGAACAGAACAGATGAATCGTAAGTCAGTGACGTAAGCCGTAACTCAATTGATGACAATTTTAATTGAGTCAAGGTCAACCTCCAAAACTGCGATTTACATTAAATGCATTGAATTATGTGAGAAAACTGGTAATAAGGTCTCATGACTTTTCTGTCTTTCATGATGATGAAGACTTACCGATATAGAGTCTTTTCTTAGTCTGCCAGCGGGAGACAGCCCGGGCTATGAAGGAATGATGACCACAGATGGTTTGTATACGTGCCTCCTCTTTCACTTGCCTTACTGCGTTTTCATGTACAACCTAAAAAACAAAATAATAAATAATACTTTGAGTAGGTAACGTAATCAAAAGATAGCTAACTATTGATATCAATTTTATAGGGTATGCCTAAAAAATTAAGTTATAAGCCATCATGACCTGATGGGCAATAGTAAATACTTTGGAAGATAGTGATAATTGTTATTTGGTAGAAGTATTAGAAATAAGGTGTTCACAATTTTAATAAAACACCTACTTGAGACAATTTCACAAATAAAAAACATTTTTCAAAGCCTATTGATATAAATATAAGCTGTTTTAAACAAAAGCCTAAAACATGATTAGATTTCCTAAGTAAATGCACTGTGATGATAAGCAGCATTTGAATGGTACTTTATCGTTCATGTAAATTTCATTAGGAAACGCCAACAAATTAGGTAAATAGGTCAGTAGATAAGCTTGTTGCGAGCTGATAAGACAGAGTACTGCAGTCCAAGGATTATATTGCTAATACCTGAATGTTCCACGTGTAGAAACTTACAAAAATGTATTTATAAAATTAAAAAAAAAACTAAAAAAGTGATGTTATATGGATTTTATCTGTCCACTTTTTTAATCTCCGATGCTGACGAAAAGATCTAGAATAGATCAACACATACATTTTTAAAGAATATGAAAACTATTTACCTGAGATTTACTGAGGACTTTCAGTGCATACTCTTTATTGTCACTGACTTTTGTCACTTTGTACACTTTTCCAAAGGCGCCTTTAGCTATTGTGTCTTCAATTTGGAACTCTTTCTGAATCAAATCAGTGGTGATGGGGAATTCAGGTAGGAAGATTGATTCTTTATTCGCCACTGGCCATGCAGTTTTGCTAGCTTCCAATGGGTTTTTTAGGGTTGAATCATTCCACCTTTAAAAATTAATACATACAACCTTAATGAGATACGTAGCTAAGAAATGAGGAAACTTGTTTGAGTCAAAATTAACTTTAGAAATATTTTAATAATGTTTATATAGACTGCACTACAATGATGTTGTGATTTACATATTTCAGGATGGTTCTAAGTTCATCAACCTCTTCCGTAAAGAGTACATACAAACATACAACAAATATTGCGACACACAGTGTTTTGAAGCTGTTAATTATGTAGGAGTTAGCTACTACTACACTAACCTTCGACGAGAGACCCGAGACCAAGGCCGAGAGGCGCTATACACGGACTGGTTACTGGTCACGCTTACGAACGAGCGCCCGCTTAGGTTCCCGACGAAATGCGATAAACTGAACTGCACAAACAATAACAAAATACACTTCTGTGTCACTGGTAAAAACAAAGAACTGACAGCGGACCTTAAACGGACGCCAATTGATCCGGAGACTCACAAAAAACGGTTCACGCACTAGACAAAGACTTCCACTATTATGTACATGCGAAATATTTACTATTACGTGTGTTCAGCTGAGGATGACATTAGCAAGTTTTCGTTTCATCGCTGTCGCACTTACCTGACTTGCAAATGGGCCTTCGCGATCCGAGTGCGCTGATTCTTTGTTACCCCTATATTGACTGTTTTTGTTTTGCGAATTTCCCATTAAAATAAGTAGTTGGTCCACTGGATTGGGTTTATTTCTATTAATTAAGACAAATCTATTGTGTGATCTTCCCAAACCAGAAATCACCCATAAACCACAGATTAGTAAGAAAACAAAAACCATAGAGAAGATAAACTACAAACAATCAATCAAAATAAACCACAGATGAAAAATACATCGTCACCATTGTGTAAATAACGTTATCGTTACGTTATTGTATTTACTGCCTGTTTAAGTATGGCAATGGCAAATCTTGGAAAATGGACGGCTTAGATAGAGATTGAACTTTCCAATCTTCATCAAACTGGAACCACTTTTAGGCACGCACGGCACGGCACAACTACACACCACATATTGACGTATTTCAATTAACACCTGGGAATCGAACCCAGCAGAACAATTAGTTAGTACTATAGAGTATGTTGAATAGTTAGTACCTAGTGCAATGTCTACTACCAGTACTCCCATCCCACCGAAGACAAAGGAGACGTACCATATTTATGTACTTTCGTGTTGCCTCAATCGATACATAACTTCCGTATGTAGGTAGTACCATTATATATTCTGTGCTTACGGAGTCCAAGACGAGCACCTGCAGTTGTTTCGTGGGTACGTAATAAAAATACAACAACAACATCATTTTATATTGTTTTATTCAACGTAATTAAAAAGCTTAAATACCTAGCTGGAGTTGATATCTACTAACTTTCACTCTAAAAGCCGTTAAACTATAGATAGAAAATGAGGGTGTGGTGGGTGAGTGACTGTTAGGCGAGGTGAACTAATATCTGTCTGTACTTTACTAACTAAATAATCTGTGCAACTCACTAGCATTCATCCACAACTTCGCTATTCTATTCGATTCTTAATCACGGTCGATTCGGTGCTGTTTGTTACCCAATATCCGACGTACTCCAAAAAGCTAGACCGTAATGGTATACCAACTAGTTAGATGCTATGTTTGCTATAACTGCCTCGGTGGCGCAGCGTTGAGAGGGTCGTATTTTAATGCGACGGCTGCGCCGGAGGTCCCGGGTTCGATTCCCGGGTCGGGCCAAAAATATGTACCTGGATTTTTCTGTTCAGAAATTTTTTGGGCAGCCCGGAGTTTGAAAGTTGGCGGTGTTTCGACCCCGTGCCTCGGAAAGCACGTTAAGCCGTTGGTCCTACGCATGATATCTCTCCGGTCGTGTCAGATTGCTGTCCCATCGGGCTATGAGAGTGAAAGGAATAGAGAGTGCACCTGTGTTTGCGTTGCGCAGACACTTGTGCACTATAATATGTCCCGCGCAGTCGATTAGTCAAGTTTTTGTTATGCTTGCTATGCTATGCTATTATTATTATGTTGGTAATTTTCCAATCTCAGGACCATGGGGTCCCGGACCTTTGGAAGGCGTACATGGGGCCGAAGCCAACAATTTATTGCTATGCTATGCTTATGGTGTCTAGTATTTTGGAGTGTAGCTTTTAGTAAGTACTACATGTACTTTACCACTTAGTAGGGCCAGTTTCGTAATCGATAGATTTATTAACTCGACAAATTAATCTATATACATATAATAAGACTGTAAAAGATCGATTTCTGTACATTGAAGATTTTTATGAAAAATTGTTACAGGGGATCTTAATTACCGTAATAGAAGCCAAAACAACAATTTTTAAAATTTTTGTCTGTCTGTCTGTCTGTCTGTCTGTCTGTCTGTCTGTTTGTCCGGGCTAATCTCAGAATCTACTGGACCGATTTTGATGGGGCTTTTTTTATTTGACTCAGCATCACTTGGAGAGTAAACTAGGATAGAAATAATCACGCCAATAGACTTAGGGGGTAGGCAGAAAATATATATATATAAAAGAAAAGTCGTGTTTGTTACAACACTTATAACTTGAGAACGGCTGAACCGATTTGGCTGAAAGTTGGTGGGGTGGTAGCTTAGAATCAGGAAAAGCATATAGGATACTTTTTGTCCCGCTAGACGGGGCCGGGGCTGGGGTAGCACGGGACCGGGACGAAACGGTGGGGAGGTAGCTTAGTACCAGGAGAAGGACATAAGATACTGCATATAGGATACTTTTTGTCCCGCTAGACGGGGCCGGGGCTGGGGTAGCACGGGACCGGGACGAAACGGTGGGGAGGTAGCTTAGTACCAGGAGAAGGACATAGGATACTTTTTATCCCGTTCGATGGGGCCGGGGCTAAGGCGGGACGGGGCCGAGGCGAAACAATTTAAAATAAATGTGGGTGGAAATGAATCTGTAAAGTGTTTTAATTCAATGTGTAGTGTTTCCTCCATATTGGTTTGTATAAATTAAATGAATATTTGGTACTTTATGGTACTTGCCAAAGTATAACAAAACAGTGCCATGAAAAAATTTATATTTAGATCCATTTTTTCCACACAACAAAGTAAAATGTTAGTAAAGTAGTAGTTTTTTTTGTGGCAAAGTAGTAGTTAAAAGTAAAGTAACCATATTATCCTATCAAACAAAGGAATTCCTAATCGAAATACAAATTGTGAACGTCCAAATAATCGGTATGGTCATAATAATTGATCACCTTTGATGTACCTACTACTTGCTTCTTATTGTTGTAATATGGCCAATTTTAATGATAAGTGAGTATTAAAATGTACTATATAAATACTTTATATCTTGCGTACTTATAAGTACTTATACTTAAGTATCTTATTTGTGAAATCATAAGCCTATAAATAAAAAATTCTATCCAAAGTCACTATTCCACGCGGACGAAGTCGCGGGCACAGCTAGTGGTAAATAAAGTTGTTTCCATTGGTGGAATAATTACGATCGTGCATGTTTTGAACCAATTTACCTTAGCCAATGGTCATAAAAATAGCCATTCTGTCAACTGATTAAGGTAATATCATGTTCAAGACACTTTTAACCTTTTAACCATTAGTTGAGTTTGTTGAGTTAACAATCGATCACAAAACCCGCCCTTAGTTACTCAAGTAAAATTTAGGTAAGATACGGATACATATTTTTATATTGTTTGTGTGTAAGAGCTGGCCAATTTAATAGTGCCCTTTTTTCGTTCGTTATCTATTTGCTTCCTAGCTGCACGCGTTCTTTTCCATTTTAAAATTCTTCTTATAACGGTCTTTTTAGTACGTTTTGAAATCCATGTTAGTATTTCTATAACAAACGTTATAAAAGCCCCGCCTGTCAGCAGTAAAAAGAATTTAAAAATGCCTCCCAAATGATCCATATCTAAGGCTTTGATAGGAGCTTCGTATTTGAAGTCAGTAAACTTGTATTGCTCCCATTTTCCAATAAGTCCTGCCTGTAAAAATATATGCACAATCCGATTAAATTCGTCTGTCATGGGGGAATCTCTGTGAAAGATCCAGATAAGATAGTGACTATGAATTTGGTCCTTTGCCACGTGTAGATAATGCTCGCCTATCTTGTTCACTTTGTTACGTTCCAGATACCGACCCACCGAGCAATCTATAAGACAAAACTTATGACTATCATTGGCTATACTGTTTACGCAACCAAAAATATCCTGTATCGGAACGAGCTTTGAATTCAACTTTCTAAACTTCTCCTCTGTATCTGGGAGTAAAATATCTGGTGACGCTAAGCCTTCAATCGGATAGCCCTTTTCGACAACGTCATCGTACGTTTCAACGTCTTTGCCTCGTTTATGAGCGCTGAAAAACGATATTATAGCCGCTTGAGTGGCAAAATTCACGGCGAAAAAAAACCATATTGATATACCCAAAAACAGTCTAAAGGATTGCTTCTTAGGGGGCTTGTATAAACTGAGAGACAACACGTTTCGGATCGCATTGACGAAGTCTTTGCCGGCTTGGTCGAAACTCACGTGTCGTTTCTCAACCGCATTAAAGACGAAGAAGACGAACCAAGTTCCTAAAAAGCTGAATACGAATGTTATCACGATGGAGTAGTTTGCTTGGAGCATTTTTACGTCAAATAATGTCGTAACGAAACCAGCACGATGTGATATGAAACATACTCCACTCGCTTTAAACGGCACAGTCATGTCTACTTCGACGATGACCAGATCGAATTGGTACACAGGAATGATCAGCAAATCACCCTTTCGTTGTGCGAATTCATATATCTGCTGGATGCTCTCTTTGAAGGAAAAAGGTTCTAACATTACACTTTCGCTCGGAGAAAAGTCCATAGTAAAGTTCATAGTCTCGGCTAAAGTGTTCCACATGAGACCGTCTCTCTCGAGAAGGCTATAGGTTCCATCGTCGTTGACTTGTATTCGCACGAAAGGCAGAACTTGCTTTATGTACGCTCTGAAAGTGAATCCGTGAAGGTTCTTGGTTTTGTCGTTGAATAATATGCCCAATTGGGATGCATTCTCTGTGTACGGCATGTGGATGGTTTCGAGGCCAACGCACGTCCCTAAGTGGTCGGACCGTAGTTTGGAGTGGAGGGACACGTTGTGACACCCTTCGGTACACACGAAGCCTTTATCAAAACTTGTGATAGGATAAGCTATCTTTTGCAGTGTCCAGCATCCGTAGCTTCGCTTCAGTTTAAAATTATCGCTGATATATGGATTATAATGAATGACCATAAAGTTTTTCGACGTGTCGTTAGATTGTAACAGGATCGCATTGCAAATTTTGTAATACCATAAAATGTAGCACAGCTTGGCTATTATATCTTCACTTTCGTCAGGGTTCTGGTAATACACGATTGTGTTTGTGTGAGGATGCCAGAACGGTATGTTACGGGCGGTGTTCAGTTTCTTCTCAAAATCTGCAAAGTCAATACATTTTAGTACCAGCGTATTGACTCGGTACTGCAAGTGTTCTTCGACGTCATAGCCTTCGTATTCGTCGGTCGCAACGAGGAAAGTTCGGTGTATTCCTTGAATTTTCTTAAAGAATGTGTCTGGCCAGTCACCTAAAGCTAGAAAATTTATCCAACCTTTTCTGTTAGGAGTCGAAACAATTATTTCTTTCTGTAATAGAAAGATGCACTTAGTTTATTATCAATAATAATAAGTAATGCACCTATAAAAATCATTTAAGAAGTTTATATTTACTTACAATAAAATTAGCTTTCTCCTCTTCGAAATCTTGATCGGGTAAAACGATTTGAAAACTTGATACAGCATTTAAATTACACGGATATAGCAAATAAAATCCAATACACAAAAATTGCGTTTGACCCATCATGGTTGTAGCAATGTATTTATGACATTATTTTCGAAATCACACTCAGTATAAATCATATCTAGATTACCTCATTTATTATGCATATTCAATCTGACGATGGCTGCTAAATGACATAAGTATAATAACGACGTTCGTCAAATGCTTTGGAGCAAATTGGAAATACCATTATTCACCTTAAAAGCTTAATAAAGTCTTGTCAGTATTAGCCGGAAGTCAATTACAATTTTGACAATAGTAATACTTATAGCGTAGAGTAGACGCTTTTTAAAATTTAACCAACATTATCCCAATGCTGGGCAATGGTCTCCCCCAATACTGCTGATAGAACAAATGGAAAGACGCTATATGAAAATAAAAATGCTAATTAACAAAACCTTCAACAGTTTATTCTTACGAGCATTCGGAGCATTAAACATCTTATAAACAATCACAGTACTCAAATCACCTTATTCATTTACAGTAGAAATCTATTTAATACAAAAAAAATATACACACAATATACAGTGGAAATTTAAAATGTTTTTGATGGATATCCTAATAGTTAAATGTCCAAAGGTGTCCAAATATTATAAATTTGAAAATTAAAATAATAAAATGCGCATTTTGAGTACACACACTTCGTAGGCGTAGGTGTCATGAATAAAAAAATAATGTGAAATAAACAGATACATAGTTTAGTTTGTCTTTAGTAAACATAGAGTTTTAAGGAAGAGAAGTAATAGATCAAGGAAAAATTATTGTTGGATTAGTTAGAGATCACACTGGCGAATTGCGAGCGTGTTCCGGGCGGAGTGGTTGCGCGGCGTGGACGTCGCGGCCGCGTAACGGAGACGTCACGGTCACCCAACGGTAACAAACGCGTTACGTGTCCGTGACGTTCACGCAGTCACCGCTCCACCCGAAACAAACTCGCATCCTGCCAATGTGATGAGGCCCTTAGATAGATAGCATCAGTCGATAAAAGCGTCTTATCCTAAAGATGTTAAGTATGTGAGCTTTCTGAAGGTATATCATACCATTAGCCTATATGGTTCCATAAATGCAAATAACTATCCAAATGTGGTCATATACACAGAAAAGTATTGTCATATTGTGTTGTAGCAATTAAATATTGTGATCTTAATAATATACTGATTTTATGGCATTCTGAATATTATTTACGAAAGTATTATTTGTACGTTGATTGTTACAGAATAATATACATAAATAAGGAAGTGGAAATCACAAATGCTATTTTTTTCTTTTTAATTTTTTTCTCATATAACTGTTTGCAATCTTATTTCCAGTTTTTATTAGGACGGTGTATTAAAGTTCTTTGCGTGTATTAATAGCTCCAGTCCAGTACGGATTGAACACGATAATTGTCTGAGGCTATTATTCTATGTTCGACGACAAAAATATAAGCCTTAACACCTTGTAATAAGGGTCTCTTTGCTGTTTGATGATTTTTGTTTGATGATTGGTAAAGGTTGAATATTTACAAGTCTACTTCCTCTCATTCAGGTACTCCTGCAAGTGTTCCCAGGCGCGGTCGATCTGCTGTTGCGTGTACTCGTAGCTCCAGAACGGGCTGAACACGATGTTGGCTGACGCAATTTGCTCCGCGTTCGAGGGCTGCGATGCGATCCTCTGCCGTGCCTCTTCCTCGGTTAGGTTGTTGCGTTTCTGCAACCGCTTTACAGCCTGAAAATAGAATTTGAATAGATACTTAAAACTATACAGGGTGACTTTGAAAACATTGGTAATATTTTAAACTAAGGAACCACTCATGATTTAAAGTCCCTTCCACATATTAAAATGAAAAAAAAAATGTTATATACTATCATTCGATGAAACCGAGAAAATGTATATTAAACACTTTAGAATTGAATATTACTTCAAATTAAACTAATAAATTAGTTAAAGACTTTATACAATTGACAAATAATGTTAAAGTATCAAAAAAATACTCCGCCTAATAAACGGAGCCCGGAAATCGGAGTGAAACTTTATGATTTTTCTTGGTTTGATCAAACCAATTGATTTTCTTTTTAATATGTGGAAGGGACTTTTAATCATTAGTAGGTTCTTTGTTTAAAATATTGCCAATATTTTCAAAGTCACCCTTGTATACTTATATTACAAAGCTAAAGAGTTAGTTTGTTTGTTTGAACGCGCTCATCTCAGGAACTACTGAACTGATTAAAAATATATTTTTGAGTTAGATAGCTTACTTATCAGGCAAGGCTATAAAAGATCACGCTGCGACGGGAGGGGAGGGAGCAAACTCAAAACGCGCGGACGCAGTCGCGGGGGATCACTAGTGCTATAATAAAAGCGAGAAGAGATGAGTTACAAAATATGCTGGAAATCGCGATTTAATGACAAACTTTTTCATGTTATTTGATCATGACATGACTTACAATACGTAACTGGATGTATTCCAAACCATTACAACGATCTGTAGAAATTTTATTTCCCTCACGATAAGGGATAAGTATTTAGTATTTTCGGGGCTCACGATGCAAGCGATTTCGGCTCTTGAGGTGGTAAGGCGGCGGAGACCTCAATCTTTGATAGTACTTGAGTACGCTCAATTAGAATTCCGAAACCACCGAAACGCCCGTTCTGCTGTTCCACTTGACGGCCGCGATCATCGTGGTAGCGGCGAAAATGTTATTAATGACGTCATGACTTACGCTCACGCGAATTTCACGACAATTTGTATTCATTTCCACTTGGTGACCAAGTGGAACGGGAAACTGATTTTCGTGAGCGCGGTCGCTACAGGCGCTTAGTGGAACGCACTCTTAATCTATGAATCAATAAGCTGCTATTACCTCCTCAGGCGGGATGATGACTGCCCAAAGCTGGTGGCAGGAGTGGTACCACTTAGCGCGGACCATGACAGCTGCCTCCATCACCACGACGCGGTGTCCACTCTCGCCCAAAGCACGGATTCTATTTTGGGCTTCGGCTAGTACTGCAGGCCACATTATGCTGTTTAGTTTCTCTAGTTGATGCTGAAATGGATGAATCAAGTCTTTAGCCTTAGTAGATACATTTTAGACCCCTTACACACTGCGATTTTTAGTATCCATACGAATGCGCGTTTTAAAAACGCGCGACAGCATCGCGACTCACGCTATGAAGAGATTTAATTTGGCATCGATGCGGTCGCATAGAGTCTATGTTGGAACGTGTATAAGTGCCTTTAGTGGATCTATATGCAAAAATAACTTTTATTGCTGTGTGACAATTGTTGTAAACCAAATTGAGCTATCGATACTATTGATGGCCCATGGATATCATAGATGATTTTCGATGTCAAAGATCCATGTCCATAGGCAAACTATACCGCGGTAGAGGTAGACCGCTTCATTGAGACCTCGCGAGCGGCGCGGGCGGGTGTAGCCGCGCCGCCCGCACCCCGCGCGCGAGCCGCTCTTGCCTCCCCCCGCGCCCCTGTGCCCCGCAGGCGAAGTCTCAATGACGCGGTTTACCTATATCGATAGCTCGCCGACGCTAGCGGCGGCCCCTGCTTTTATAGTTCGTGAACTATTATCTCGCAGTAATAATCTATACATATAAAAGGCTTTGTCCTGAATGACTGACTGACGGATCAACGCACAGCCTAAACCGCTGATCGTAGAGACCTGAAACTTGGAGGGTGTGTTCTTTGTATGACGAAGGGATCCGATAAGAAGGGATTTTCTGAAATTTCACCCCTAAGGGGTTGAAAAAAGGGTGCAAAGTTTGTATAGGAAAATGTGATTCCTTGGTCTGATCTACTTCAAATTTTGCATAAACATTCTTTAAAAATATTAACGAAAAATGTGTATCAAATTTTATTGAAATTTATCTTGTAACGGGGTTAAAAAAGGGTAGAAAGTTATTTTGGGGATGATTGGCTACGAAGATAATAAGATACTCTTTAGTGCTTATGCTTAAAATAATTTTTATTTAATTTTTGACAATCATTTGACATATCTAAGACACAATGTTTTGACACATGTTTGTTATTAATTTTGCTCTCGAGAAGAGATTTTATTCCTTAAAATAGTAAAGAATGTTTTTTTTGTGTTGAAACAGGGTAGGTATCAAGCGGTCTGTGTCCAGTGTAGTATGCAGATCGTTTGTTCATATTGTTGGTGGATATTCTACGTTGTTCCTGCGGTCGATGGGTATCCGACCTGGAACTTTTCTGCAATTTTTTCGTGGGGGCCAATGTTAAGCAGTGGACGGCCTTGGGTGTTGATGATGATGATGGGGTAGATCCCTACTTATAAATTTCCCTTTGAATTCAAACAAAGCTCAAGTTCAAACTCTTATGGTAGCGGGAGAAGACTTGAGGGAATTTGCTTCTCCCACAGCCTATATGTTATGTGGCATGAAATGATGCTGTGTAAGCGCACAGAGTAGCCTGGTTTTTTAGCACCCGAAAGAAATATACGATTGACGAAAGGCATAAAGTATTTCCATTACGTTGTAAAATAAAAAGATAACATCCCCGTGTAAGTTTGACCAGATTAAAGACCGGGCTACGTGTTGAATCTACACAAAATATAACATTTGTCTATAATTTAAAAACCGATGTTATTGTTTGTTTGGTTGAAGGCGCTAATCACATAAACTATTGGCATAGCTGGGCATTAACTCGTTAATCCGTTAATCGTTAATTAACGAAGTTAACATTTTGATTAACGGATTAACTTTTAAGTTAACTTTAAAAAATGTTAACGGACACGTTAACTTCCGTTAATAAGCAGCTAAGTCCGTTAATCGTTAATCCAATGCCTACTGTTTACCGCACGGCACCGCGGCGCAGCGTGAAAAACAGGTGCAGACAAGTAAGTTTTTTGATAATTCTGTCTCTCAGTCTATTGAAAAACCAAAAAGCTCCAACTCTCTAACAAGTAAAGCGCAAAGTCTCGTTCAAATGTGGCTGGACATGAAATCAAAAGACTCGTTCAACGATACTGCATTCCTAGGGAAACAGATATTCATAAATCTATTCATTAAATACAATACTGCTATACCCTCAAGTACTGCAATTGAACGGCTGTTTTCCACGGGTGAAAACATTTTAACATCAAAACGAGGATCGCTTTAGGTTTGTAATTTTTATAAATTTTGATACAGTATTTTGAAATTATTGAGGAGTATTTGTCACCAGTACTCAAAGTCCTTCAGAAGCTGTTTAATTCCGTGCTGCTAAAGGGCATCATAACTGAGGTATGGACCGTGTTGTTCTTCAAAAAAAAAGACAAAATCTTATTGAAGAACTATAGACCCATCTCACTCCTGAGCCATCTCTACAAGCTGTTCTCAAGGGTCATCACGAATCGTCTCGCACGTAGGTTTGATGACTTCCAGCCTCTCGAACAAGCCGGATTCCGAAAAGGCTATAGTACCATAGACCACATCCACATCATATAGAGTATAATATGCCTCTATGCTTAGCGTTCGTGGACTATGAGAAGGCCTTTGATTCGATCGAAACTTGGGTGGTGCTTCGGTCTCTTCAGCGGTGCCACATAGACTATAGGTATATAGAGATGTTAAAGTGTCTGTATGACAACGAACGCCACCATTTCGGTCTGAGTACAGGAACAGAATACGAGGGCGATTCCACTGCGAAGAGGTGTAGACAGGGAGACGTATATATCTCCGAAACAGTTTACAGCGGCACTGGAAGACGCCTTTAAGCTCCTGGAATGGGAAGGATTCGGCATCAACGTCAATGGCGAATACATCACACACCTCCGGTTTGCCGATGATAATATATTATAGTCACTGTGCTCGAAGACCTTGAGAGTATCCCAACAAGTGGGTCTTCAAATGAATATGGAAAAGACGAAAATTATGTCGAACTCCCGTGTTGTATCCACTCCGGTATCTGTTGGGAACTCAATTCTCGAAGTACCTGGGAGTTAGTTAGTTAGTTACCTGGGACAAGTAATCCAATTAGGTAGGTCCAACTTTGAGAAAGAGGTCAATCGAAGAATCCAACTCGTCTGGGCAGCGTTCGGGAAACTGCGCAAGAGCGTCTTCTCGTCTCAATTACCTCAGTGTCTGAAGACAAAAGTCTTTGACCAGTGTGTGTTACCAGTGATGACATACGGATCCGAAACGTGGTCTCTAACTATGGGCCTCATAAAGAAGCTCAAAATCACACAACGAGCGATGGAGAGGGTTATGCTCGGTGTTTCTCTACGAGATCGAATCAGAAACGAGAAGATACGTAGAAGAACTAAGGTAACGGACATAGCCCTGCGAATCAGTAAGCTCAAGTGGCATAGGGCAGGGCACATAGCGCGTAGAACTAATGGCCGTTGGGGCAGAAAAGTCCCAGATGGAGGCCCTTCGACCAAAGGCGCAGCGTAGGACGTCCACCGACAAGATGGACAGACGACCTTGTAAAGATCACAGGATCGCACTGGATGCAGACCGCTTACAACCGGTCGTTGTTGAAAGCCATGGGGGAGGCCTATGTTCAGCAGTGGACGTCCTTCGGCTGATGATGATGATGAATTATCAATGTCAAAAAGCTGTCAAATTACTAAGCAGAAAACTACTCACTACTGTAGCACGACAGAGTCACTACAGCAGCCGCTGTCAGAATAGCGAGGTGTATCAAAGCACTCTCGTTGTACAAGTGATGTACATCTCAGTGAAGACTCATTTAGCGGAATTGGCACCCAGATGAGAGCTTCAACATGTCAATGTGCATGAAGGAAAACATGCACCAAATGCCCGACGATTAAATTACACATTTGAATTACACAAGTATTTTGTTTTGTCCCTAACCTGTTTACTTTCAGAACCTAAACCAACAGGTTTTATAAGTTCACTAACGCAACGATTAAAAAAAAGAAATTTTACACATATTAACGGATTAACGATTAACGTTAACTTGCGTTAATTTTTCCGAAATGTAACGCTTTAACGTTTAACGAAGCTAACTTTTTTTGTAGCGGATTAACGATTAACGAAGTTAACTATTTGATTAACGGTGCCCAGCTATGACTATTGGTCCGGTTATAAAATATATTAGATACATTGTTAAATAGTGGATTTATCGGGGTAGGCTATTTAAGTAGTTTAATGCTTAGAGGCTTATAAATATTTTTGCAACGATCTATGGGAACGGAGTAAAACTAAAACGTGCGTACGAAGTCGCTGGCGGGCCGCTAGTAACAAATAAATTAGCTGTATACCTTATCACTGAACACGATCTGTCCAAGCGCTTTCCTGTCGACCTCCCCCGTCTCACTGATGATGTGTCTTCCGAATGTTTCTGCTAGGGTGCTGTTTAGCGGCAGCCCCGGCTTGTATAGCTCATGGGCTATAATGTCGCAGTTCACTAGACCAGCACCCTTATTTCTGTGGAAGTAGAAAATAGAAGCGTCATACATCACCATCATGGTCATCATTCTCTTGTCACTGAATCGGATGACTCCTTTCACACTCATATCGTTTTTCACACAGGCCATCCATCTCTTTTTCTGTCGTCCTCTTCCCTTCCAGCCATCCACATTCGTACTCATCACCCTTAGTTACATGACTTGGCATCAATGTGATAAATATTACAAATATATGCAGAAAAATCAAACAATGGTTCTGTTCAGTCTTGAGACACGGCCATATAGATCTTCAAGATAAGAAAACTTTTGTAATGTTCACAAATCTACATCAATAATGTTTAAGAATAAACGAATATATTTTATATTCTATTGTTGGGATAAGCATCCGGTCATGCTAATATACATATTTATTTACAGGAACAAATATTTTTATAGCGTTTAAATTTCCAATGAACTATGAATATGAAGTTGTTACGTATGGGAGAACTCTTACCCCCTTATTCATAATAACTCAAACGGTCTTTTAAACCTATTTTAGCTATTACACTGTTTAAAAGACCGTTTGAGTTATTATGAATATGGAAGTTACTAGATATAAATAGCAAATTGGTAGGTATGATAATAAAATAATTCGATTAATAAATAATGGAATATGGTGGCAGTAATTGTAACTCCTTCATTTCAATAGTACTACTACTACTACTTACTTTAGTTTTTCAGCAATACTGCTTTTTCCACTAGCAATGCCGCCAGCCAGCCCTATTACATATGGCCAATCCGGAATATTGGGATTTGGCTAAAATAAAAAAGGCCTTTTAGAATACTGTTCTAGATAACCTGGCTTTACCATATCTAGGTTACAAACTTGGTACCAATTGTTTCTACAATTGGGACTAAAAGAAAGAAAGAAATCTATGAAAGTAAAGTTTGTGAATTTGGTAGGGGGCTAACTCTTGAACTACAGAACAGATTTTAGAAATACTTTCACCAGTAAGACTACATTATTCCTATAGATAGAAGGATAGGCTACTAAACTAATGCACCCAAAAAAACAATTTAGGTTATTGACAATAGTAAATGAAAACTTTTAACATATAAAAACCTTGGGTATACAACTATATTAACATACCACTGGTGGCCTCAGAATAGTGCCAAGTAGCCTCATCCTCTGATTACTAGAGCTGACTTTCTGCTCCTCCTCATGCGACCTCTGAGGGTGCGAGTCCTCCGCCATGTTGATGACGTATGTGTCCATAGGCTTGAGCCCCTTTTCCTGCCGCTTTTCATTGATTTTAACAGCACCACGGTATGTTTCCTCGCTTACAACAATCATCTGGAAAAATCGATGTTTTAGGAAATTGATCTGCCAAATTTTAAAGGCTTGAAATTTTTCTTCAGAATATGTTTAGACTAATCAATCAAGTATACATAAAATTTTAGCAAAAATAAAAGTTGACAAATGTAAAACTAAATCTACTAATAGTACCTACAGCTTATAACAGTCTTATCAACCTAAGTACAGTAAAATTATAAGGGCCTGTTTCACTATCAACCAATATGCACCAACCAATGAATAATTTAAAAAAAGTTATGTCATTTCGTATGAAGTAGTGGACAGATAATGTTAATGGGAACTTTTTCAGACATTGTGTAACAGGCCATAAGTCTTCTAAAGACGATAAAGACCTTTTCACATGGTTCATCACAGTAAAACTTATGTTAATTTACAGAAATATTTACTTGAAACTTGGGATCATCCTTTGTAGGTCCATACAGATCTTGTAGCGGAAATACATTATACTCCAAATCTGGGTTGATATCAGTAAGAAAGTCCAAAACAGCTTTCATTCTCTGTTCCACCGGCTCAATTAGCTCCCATAACTTTTTGGCTGTAAATTATGAATATTAATACTAAATATTATGATATCAAAACACAGGTATGTAATAATTATCATGATTACTTAGCAAAATTTCAGGGAAGATGATAGTTTCTCTTTGGGCAAATAAAGTAAAATAAAAACTATGTACTGCAGAATCAAGAGAGCACATTTATATAAATTGTTAAATTCTTTTATAAATTCTTAAATGTAGGCATCATCAAAAATTAGAGCTGTTTCCAAAACTTCTATTATAAATATAAAAGTGTAGGAAATTTTATGTAATATTAGAGAAGTTGTTTGTGCCTTACACTGTATCATATTAACATCAGTGATGCCCACCGTTACATGCTTGGTGGAGCGGAGCACGGCTTGGGACAGAAGTATTTTGTGCCCGTTGTGTAGCCGGTCAAATGTACCACCAAGAGCTACATACTCATATGTTTTCACGGTCTCTTCTTTGGTACTTGTATCTTCCATTTTAGTGTCTGAGAAGTCTGCAATAAATTTTACTGTAGTATTTATGCTTACTTGTGTAACCAAAGTAAGTAGTAAAAGAAGATTTTAATAAAACTTGAAAGTCTTTTTAATATCTACCAGATTTATTAATTTTTAATTAATTCATTTATTTTAGGCAACAATACAGGCCCATACACAAAGAAAGAATATCAAATAATAAGTTACTTCCTTACCAATGCTTTGCAATCTGTAGTCTGTATTTAGTTTAGACACAGATTTTTTAATATCTTCTAATTCACTGGCCACAGCACTATCATACAACAAAATATCTATTGGAGTATTAGTTTTAACTGTACTCAATCCTTCACTAGGCTTTAACATCAGTCTTACATCAAGACTGATACATTCGGAGGTGGCCTAAAACAAAATAATCAGTTATCACAAGCCATGAATATGTTAACACGTTCCGGGACAGTGCCCGCCTACAGGCGTGAAAACAATAAAACATCTATTGTGTCTGGAGTAGTGTCCCGGAACGTGTTAAGTAGGTAAACTTTGTGTTAGCACAGGTCAAAACAAGCAAGCTTATCAGTTATATATTTTAGACTTGAGTGTGGTACAATACAGACTAATAATTCTTATAACACATTACAATAAAATTCTGTTCAGAAATAGTAAAAAAATCTATGCTTATAGGCAAAATTGTTGCGACCCTGTACAGCATGTAGGAATAGGATATTACCCAAAATATTACCTTTGTATACAATTTTTCTATCTCTTTACTGATGACAGGCAAATTAGTATGAGTATTCTTTCTAAAGTTTATATATAACGTTTTTTGAACATGCTTGGAGGCTTTATGGCACGCACTGTGGGCTTTCGCGGCGTTAGATACGAATAGCAATCCATTTTTTGCCATTATCTTATCTGAAAAGAATTAGTGTTTAAAGAATACTATTCAAGTGACAACACAGCACACAAACTATAAATAACCCACCTGCGGTATTCATAATGAAATGGTAGTATAATGATAAAGATATTAACAAGACTAAGAAATATTCACTGAATGAACTACACATAAACATCTTAGTAAGTAAAGTCCAAAGGTTAACATAAGTTACATTGTCGTATAACCCACTTCACGAGCAAAAAGATAGAGACGAACACAGGTTAAAGTATATAATAGTTTGGTAAATATGTACTGCACGAAATTGAATAAATATTTAAAAAATACCTCTTAAACAGAGCAGCTATCGGATTAGTACGGGCGAAGAAAGTAAAGTATTACCTAATTATTTGAAGTACATTTGAATCCCGGATACGTTAGGAAATAATTAATTACTTAAAAATAGTATTTATAGATCCTAAATGATATCTATTTTAACTGATTAGTAAAAGTATGTCGATTTTAAATAAACTAACATCGAATGTTGTGGTAAAGAACAAGTTGCTTGCTAGCTGGCTGACAGACAAGTGACACTGACTGACACAAGTTGACACTGACATACATGACAACCATTTTTTTTTTTCAGTACAAGTTTTACGGCTTCTAGACTATGTCCATCCAGCCAACATGACAACCACTGATAAGACATAGACAAGTTTGTATTTTTATTTACAAGTTAAACGTCTTTGGATCTAGGCATACAGACAAGTCTTTATTTAAGTTTAACAATATTTACACTAAAACTGACCTAAACTAGCCAAACCTAATACATTGAAATGCGATGCTGGTTCACTGGTTCGAACTATTGTGTGGTCGTCGCACTTGCATCTAGTTGTTTATTTTTTTTAAGAATGAAAATGAGGAAATGAAAATATAAGCCAATAAACTAAGTTTACGCAACAAAAGCATAGAACTTTATATTTGTACTCCCAAATTTATCCATCATTATCTTCGAAACGGTTGTAATGGTACGGTATTTATTGACGCCATTTCTTTTGCCCAATTCGTTTTAGAGCCAAACCTTTCAAATGACACCAAAAATTACACATTATGCAAGTATTTAAATAAAAAATATGTTTTCATCTTATGTTTTCATATTTTATAACATGAATAAATAAATAAATAGATATGCGACAGACAACTGAGACAACACACCGATGGTCTTGGTTACGAACTAAGGAATTTTCTTCCTTGTGCTACGAATACTCAACGATAATGACGGGGCGCCTAGCCTCCCACAAATACTCGTACTTAAATACTTATAAACATCCATGACTTAAGTACCTACAAATGTTTATGTGCTCATCAAACACCTTTGCGGGATTCGAACCCGCGACCACCGGCTTGATAATCAGAAGCGCTAACCACTAGGTACACCAAACGCGTCGTCGTGAATGCTTAAATGAATGAATTTACCTTACACAAATGTTGTTACTTCGTTTATACATTGGTTTATACAGATTCAAAATAAGAAGCTATTACTTAATAAAACTCGCTGAAGTAGTTACCTCATAAAATATTATCAACCCCTCGCGCACGCACGCGATGTTCCGAAATGCTCCGAGATCAACAATGCTATTTTTGAATCACTCGCTTGGATATGGCGAGTCATTTTCGTTCGAAAACGATTTTTTTTCTATGACTTCTGACACTACGTCGAACAAAAATCACTCGCCATCTTGAAGCGAATGAATCAAAAATTGGGGCCCAAGTGTACGTGAACGGTCAGGTGAACGGTGTCTATGTGCGTTGCTCGAGCGCGCGTTCTATGTAGATTGACTTCTGCAATTAGCTGTCTTTTGTGATAGGACCCCGCTTATGACGATAACGCGTTTTGGCTAGGTAGGTACCGAGCATAGAATTATTATCCCTTTTGGAATATTAATTTTATGGTACCAACAGAATCGTTCTATCGGGGTTTTACTGCAATTTCAGTTTTCCCATGTTTGTACTTACAGGTTGTGGGATAGTGTAAAATAATAATAATAACAAACAATAAGTACTTTCACGATTTTATTTATTTAAACCTGATACATACATATTTATAGTTATCGCCATTCGATAGGTAGCTCTTACTCTTACCTACTTTTAGGCACTGAAGTAATTATAATTTATAATTACCACTATCGTTAAATGCATGCACTTGACTTAGTTTAATTCTTATTACCAGATACATTCCTTGTGCTGGTATCCATCGTACTTACATTATGAATTCATAGAATGAAACTTGAAAATTAGTAAGGTAGTTTACTTCATATTTAGTGGTCCGATTAAAGAAGCACTAAGTATTAGCGCCCTTCACATTAGAGAGACAGCACTTCACCCATTACCCATTAATTTGCAGTACTAATACGGGGATAGTATTACAACTGCAATAGGAAATGGGTATAGCTATAGTGTGAAGAACCCGCGCGACTTACGCGCCGCTGCGGCGCTGCTGCCGCGCTGCCGTGCCGTGTATAGTATGAAATTATCGTCAGCGTGAATGTCGCGCGTAAGTCGCGCTGCTAAAGTCGCCTAAATGTGAAAGGACTCATAATGCTCTCAACAGTCCCACCGTATCCGTATACCGTATACACACCTGCGGCCGGGATCTTTTCCGGTGACTTAAGTCAAAACTTGTCAGATACTATGGAAAATATACAGCATGACATATTACATTTTTGTTATATAAATTGCACTTGTAAAAAGCAACTACTTATGACAGACGAGGAATCGAACCCTGTGTCTTACGCTATCCGGGCGCATGCCTACTATACAACTCTGCCACCGTCACTATTGGCAAGCCTGTTGAATTGCCTGTGAATACGAGTAAAATATAATTGACTTTCTTCATCTAAACCGATTAAATATTTGTAAAAATATTTCCTTCGGATATTGTGAGAGCAATCTTGCAACATTGATGAGGTCACGCAGCCTACGCGTTAAAGAAAGCACTAACGATGTGACGGTGGCCGAGTGGTACAGACATGCGCCCAGATAGCGTAAGACACGGGGTTCGATTTGCCTTTTACAAAGTGCAATTTATATAGCATGACGGCTATGCCTGCGGCTTAAGCTAAGTGTTCCTACCTACTATGTAGTTACTACTTACGGAAGAACCGTTACTTACGTAAAAAAATATATATATAGAACTCACTTATACTTTGTGATGTTATGCAATAATTTATTTATTTTGTACTTTTTTACTATATTTAATTTTTAATTGTTCCTAAAAGCAGTTACAACTAGGTATACTCACTATACTTTCAAAATCACCTAGCCTCACTCACACACACGCACACATACACATCAATAAAGTATTTAAAGGCATTAAACATTTAAAAAAAGAAATGTTTCTGAAAATCAAAATATAGACTAGAATTCACAATGCATCATGTCCATATTCTTCGTGAGAATTCATTGTCTCCATTTTGTCTTGTCATGGTAAGCCTCGGAATCTGAAAAAAAGGCAAAACATTAGACTTCAAAAGTATGTAACTATTACATACATGTACAGGTATACATACATGTAGGTAAAGTCATTTTCTTTGCAATACGAATAATGTAAACAATCTTGACATTCCTTTTTAACGAAATAGGTAATTCATTTAAAAATAAGATAAACGCCATCGTTGAACACTGAGATCTTTGTAAATCAAATATTTAAATCTGAATAAATATGTAAATCAACATGTAAAAAATAATCCAAAATTTAAAAAAAATAGAACCCCCAGCACATGTCTTACACTTAAAGCGATGTTACCTCACCATGTTATTACAATATCATTGAAGTAACACTGTACCAAAATTCGAATCGATCGAACAAGTTGAAACTAGAATAGAGCCAACCTTCAAACGTCTGAACAGATTTTCATGAAATATGGCTAAGAATACTCGGGACAAAATTATCTATGACACAAAAAAAACTAAACAAAAATCGAATCATTCGTTTGAAAGCTACGTTACCATAGTTACATCATCTTGGGATATAAAAAAATACATCATCTTGGGATACTCAGACACTTTAAAATTATAACACCCACTCTTTTTTTAGTCGGGGGTAAAAAACACTACCTCCTACCTACACCTTGTTATATGTGCAACGTGTTTATATTCTCGTGTGCAACACAGTTTGTGGTGAGGTCAAAGACACTAGCAACTTCGCAAGTCGCTAGTTCGCAACACGACATGAGTTCATGACGAGCTTTGACTACGATTATGGGCTTTAAAATGCTATAGTAGCTTCCAACACGTAACGTAAGATACAGGGAGTAGTAAATACAGTGTGAAATTAAAATAACTATCCTGATTTAATCTAATCAACACTTTTTTGTTCGTTACCGCAATAATACCGATATCTTATCTATACATATAAAAGGCTTTGTCCTGAATGACTGACGGATCAACGCACAGCCTTAACCGCTGGTCGTAGAGACCTGAAACTTGGAGGGTGCGTTCTTTGTATGACAAAGGGATCCGATAAGAACGGATTTTTAGAAATTTCACCCCTAAGGGGTTGAAAAAGGGGTGCAAAGTTTGTATGGGAAAATGTGATTCCTTGGTCCGATCTACTTCAAATTTTGCATAAATATTCTTTAAAAATAATAACGAAAAATGTGTATCAAATTTTATTTAAATTTATCTTGTAACGGGGTTAAAACGGGGTAGAAAGCTATTTTGGGGATGATTTGCTACAAAATTGATATCAATACTTCTTGGTGCCTAAGATTGAAATATTTTTTATTTCATTTTTGACAATCATTTGACATATCTGAGACAGAATGTTTTGACACATGTTTGTTATTGATGTTGCTCTCTAGAAGAGATTTTATTCCTTAGAATAGTAAATAATATTGTTTTGTGTTCAAAAAGGGTAGGTATCAAGCGGTATGTGTCCAGTGTAGATTGCAGATCGTTTGTTCATTGTGAAAGGGTGCTTCGTAGTAAGTATGTGGCGAAGGTAAGAAGTTAAACGAGGTCCAAATCAGTAATGAATATTTATTTAGGAATTGACTTACTTTTATACAAAACTAGAGCATTTGTTAGACTGAGACAAACTATATTGCCATCGCACACAACTTATAAATAAATCCACTAAACTACAATTACCTACATACAAATTAATTTAGAAAGAGAACGAACACGTAATATATCTGTTTCACACAACATAAAAATACAGAATTTGCGAGGTATACAGAAACAAACATTTTATCGCCTACCTACTTAATAGTGGATATTATTGTGGGCTGCAGTAGATCAGTGTGGTTCCACTGTCCGACGCTGGTCGTGGTACGATGCGAACGTATGTCACGTGATGTCGCCACATTCATATTGTCGGTGGATGTTCTACGCTGCTCCTGTGGTCGAAGGGTGTCCAATCTGCAACTTTTCGTGGGGGCCTATGTTTAGCAGTGGACGGCTTTTGGGTGTTGATGATGATGATGGCGTAGATCTTTACATAGAATTGACCCTTTGAATTTACGATTTGAATTCAAGAAAGTAGAGTATTCGCTATAACCATAAACAAAGCTAAAGTTCAAACTCTTAAAAGGTAGCGGGAGAAGACTTGAGAGAATTCGCTTCTCCCACAGTCTGTATGTGGCATGATGCTGTGTAAGCGCAGAGAGTAGCCTGGTCTTATTAGTACCCGAAAGAAATATAAGTACGATTAACGAAAGGGCATAGGAAGTATTTCTATAACGTTGTAAAATAAAAAGATAATATCCCCGTGTAAGTTTGACCATTAAAGACCGGGCTGCGTGTTGAGTGTACATAAAATATAATAAATAAATAAATATGCGCCAGACACCACACCAATGGTCTGGTTTCGTGGTAAGGAATTATCTTCCTTGTGTTACGAAGTACCAGACAACGATTATGACGGGTTCGTCTCCCATAAATACTTGAATACATATAACATCCATGATTTAGGTACAAATGTCCGTGCTCATCACATAAACATTTGCCCCTTGCGGGATTCGAACCCTCGACGGCCAGCGTAATAGTCAGGAGCGCTAACCAATACACCAAACGCGTCGTCGAATATAACATTTATCTGTACGCATTTCTATGTATATATTTTAAAACTGGATGTTTTCGTTTTTTTGTTTAAAGGCGCCAATCACAGGAACTATTGGTAAGGGTAGGTATATAAGATAGCTAATTTATCAGGGAAGGCTATAGAAGTAGTTTAATGCGTATAGGTATAGGCTTATAATTTTTCGCTACGATCTATCTATGGGAACGGAGATAAACTAAAACGCGCGTACGAAGTCGCGGGCGGGCCGCTAGTTAATATACAAATCGATTTTCCCATTCTTAAAAATCAATTTCGAGTAGGTTTTGTTGACGATTTAAAAAAAATATACTTAAGCATTAGAAAAGTACTGAAGAAAACGTTGTTGTGTTTAGCATGTATAGGGTATTCTATGAATTAAACATGTTGTAGGACCCTCAAAGATCATCTGATCTGATCTGATGCGGGGGAGGGGAGGGGGGCACGCTTGGTCTGTTAAGACACGCGCCTTTATCATCATTATCCACGTCCACTGTTAAACATAGGCCTCCCCATGGTTTTCCTTAGCGGCCGGTTGCAAGCAGAGTGCGTCCAGTGTGATCCTGCTATCTTTACAAATCTTGTTGGTAGACGTCATAATACGCTAAGCTCACACACTTATCTGCCCCAAAGCGTCATTCCTTCGCGCTATGTGCCCAGCCCTTTATACTACTTGTAAAGATCGCAGGATAGCAAGCTGGATGGAAAATCTTAGGGAAGGCCTATTTTCAGCAATGGACCTTTGGATTTAGTGATGATGATGATGATAAGCTCACCTCGAAGATCAGCGGATCTCTTTCAGCCTGATGCTGGGATCATCAGCGGAGGCGGAGACGCGGGTGTCCTCGGTGTGCGTGCTGCTCGTCCACGGACTCTTGCGCATGTCCGGCGCCGGCGCAGCCATACCGAACATCGTGCGGAATCTGAGGGGACGGACATTTTTTTAAATTGTATTATTCTTAAGCCCACTGTCTCTGTTTACGTCAAAGAAACTGACGGAGACAGAATGCTGATTTAAACCGACACTAAACTAATCCTAACTAACGCAACTCGCCCTTAATATCCTATTGCCAGTAACAGCTAACCCATAACAAATCAATTAATGAGGAGAATACTATGATTTTGTTGTGTTATTATTATAATTTTTAAGGCATTAGCAGACTAGGTACTTAGAATATGCACTATAAGGTTGGGCAGGGAATGTCCAATTGTACAACGCATTGTAAATATATTAAGTACGGTAAATAAAAAAATGCCCTTGGTCGCTTTTAACAATGTCCGTGCTTAGCTTACTCCTTATGCTTCTAACTTCATATGCACAAGCTTATACTTACTTTCTTATACCTGTCACTACAAGTAACATATCTAGATACTTTTTAGAGTGATCTTGAATAGTATCAAGCGCGTTTTTACTTAGAGTCTAGACGGGTAATTTTGCCAGTAAAACCCTGAGCTTTCGTAAAGTAAGCTCGTAAAGAGTAAAGTACATAGGTACTTTCGCAATGGGTATAAAAAGACCCAAGCCCAATGTCCACCGATCGACACACTCAATACACAGCCGTAAGGGGCCATCCATAAAGTACGTCACACGAATTTCATGATTTTTTGAGCCCCCCTCCCGTCCTTGTCACAGGTGGTCACATTTCTGAGACCCCCCTCCCCCCTAGTGTGACGTCACATGTTTTGCAATTTCACATCGAAAAATTATTCAATTAAAACAGCAGTTCCGAATTTAGTTTTATTACCATTTAAATTAAGTACTTTTTTATGAAATCAACATCATATGAAATGAAATTTAATTTTATGAATTTGATTTGAACATCATATGAAATTTAAAATGTGATGTCACGAAACTTAGTACCCCTCCCACCCCTTGTCACACTATGTCACACTTTGTCGACCCCCCCCCTCCCCCCTTTACGTGTGACGTACTTTATGGATGACCCCTAACGAAGCCTGCTGCCATTTTATTTCCCAGCTATAAAACGTTTCATTACTCGAGAAGAGAGAGCTTAATTAAAAAACTTTTCTTTTTAAAATGTGTAGGTAGGCATGTGTATAAGGCACGAAACATTGAGTTGAATATTATTATTGTTTTTGCGTATTCATTGAAATACTCATAACACGAATAAGGTAAACAATAGCGACGATCATGTTTAAAAATAACCCCAGCCTAATGTTTGTAATTTTTCCCACAAACAAATAATAAATAGATACCTACTTGCATCATCGGATTGGTTGCAGACATGTTTATTTTATTAAACGATTCCGTTTATAATTAGATTCAATCCATGGATTGTAAATCGGTGCTAATATTATTATGGCATATTTATAATTCGTAACTTTTGTACCATACCATTAACTGCATAATTGATCGATCATTTTTGTTATTTCTTACGCATCCTGAGTACCTAGCTAGCCCTACTTAGTACCTAAGTAAGTATTTTAGAGTTAATTGCCTTTTCAAATATTTACACTGCTTTTCCTACTTCAATCGTGGTCTGACATCAAAAGCTTTCATCTATGCATGCACGCCACCCACAATCGATCTACTGGTGCAATCTAACATCACGTAACGTGAGCACCAATTCATGTTTCTAACGTTCCAACATACATTTGCTTCTGCACCTGACTGAAATCCTATCGCTTTATTACATAACATAAAGGTAAAATATGATCGGCGGGCTTCAGTTTACGCTGGCAATCCATCATTACCTTATCAACTATATCTGGATTGAACATAAAAGCATTAGCTGGTGCTTTAAGCTTATCTTGTTGAGGACCTTTGATACGATGGCCCTATATGCACAAATTAACGGTGATTGGCACTTTGATACGAGTGATGTTTCGATGATTTAGCTATCTATCAGTGCAGATACCTACTCATGATAGATAATATTACCTTTGGTCTACTCTACTATCTACCTCAAAAAATATTGTTTTACCAAGCTCAAAAAAGCCTTTGTGTTTAGGGAATGTGTGATTGAATTGAATTGATTGTGCAGTTTAGATTCCGTTTGAAGTTTGAAGCATATTTTCAAATAACGCAGTATTTCTTGCTTTTTTACTAAAAAATAAAGCAAAACTCCTTTCAGTTCCAATCCCAAATGCTAATAAGTATCATGAGAACTATTTAGGTCACCACCGCCTTACCACATCAACTACGAAAATATATCACTTGTGCTTTAGTTTGAAGTGACACTCATTTTTGTGTCGTGTGTGCAAGCGATTTTCATTTGAAAGAGTTAAGGCGGCACAGACCTCAACCACAGAATATATTATTATAGTGTCTCGACCTCCATTAATATTTCTATGGTCTCGACTGAAGTTGAGCTAAAAATATGGGTACGACATCCGTTCCGACTTACCTCTTCACAGCCAAATTGCGCACTTTCTTCTTCCACACAAATATGAAGAAGATGAAGAAGCCGAGCGCGATGTTGGACAGGTCCACCAGGATCCAGTACCAGTTGGAGCCGCCCACAGCGAAGCTTATCAGCTCCACTGTCCAGTTCACGCCCATCACCACGAACAACTTCACGTACAGGCCATACCTGAGAAATTAACGCTTGTGTATACTTTGCCTATGTGCGGTACAAACCTCGGTTGGAAGGCCTTTTTTGTCAGAAAAATGATCTTATGCATACCCACCAACCACGGGAGCGGTTGGACTCCAGCCTTTGGAGGCCGCCTCCCCACTCACAAAACCTGACCGCGTTCTCTTGTAACTTTAGTGAGGCAACACCTGACGGGTCAGGCCCTGGACTTCATTCGCTTGCAACTCTTGTCCTGCAGCTAACTGATCCCATGCACCCGTTGCATGGCACATTGATAAACCCGTTTGTCGCGCGTTTTACCGCGTCTACCTAGATAATTTATCTCCACGTGCATGGTACAGTCTTTTAATATATCTATAACGCGAGGTCGTAGACAATTTGTCTCTAGTGCGTAATGGCTGCATTATGGCTGCCGTTTTTTATACAAGTTTGACAGTTTAGGAAAGTCAGCATAGCGTCAGTTATATCGACATCTTGCGATCGTTTATATACCTATATCTATCTATACCGCGTCGCGCGCGACGCGACAAGCCAACCCATGCAACGGGTGCTGATCACCATTTGGACAGTGTTATGCAAAAGGGTGTCAAGTGACATATTGGTCATTTCGAGATAAACGCGTTTAAAGATTTTCAAGGTCGTCACTTTTAAAAATTGCTGTAACTTCGTATTTACACGGTTTACATGCCTGGAAATTGGCATAACTACAGAATGAGATGTATATTTTATGTATTTGATGTTCATTTGTGTGAATTATAATTATATAAGTAGATGAATGCAATTAAAACACTTAAAACCTTTTTGCTTTAATAGGATATCGTTGCAAATAATTTGCTAAAAGGTTTTAAAGTACTTTAAATCCCTTTTGCAAAACTCTTTTAAGTATCCTATTAGTATTAGTTTTATAGTCAAACAGTTTTAACGACACAGTTCTCTATATTTTTATGATTTCTTCATTAAAATTTCATTTGTTTTATTTGGTAGAAGTTTATAAAAAGCGTTACTTTCAATAATTCTAACGTTCTAGTAAATCCACACACTTTTTCTGGATTTTTGCTATTCGTAATTTAATCTGCGTATTTCTATGCATTTTGTAATACTTGATTATCAATGAACAGTCTGCCCATGGCGAAATCAGTATAAAATACAACTTCAGGTCATAGTTTGATCAATCAAGACCTATATTCAAAAATGTATTCTGTTTTTAATTTGTATGTACTATGTACTTCCAAAACCGCAGTAAATTGCTTCTTTTTGCCAGATTTGATTATTAAAAATACAGATATTAATCTTAAGACTCTTACATCCATAGGTCACTATTATTTTATTCAAAAATAATAAGATGCCTTCGTAAAATGATTAGAAAAATCTGTATTTTTTAAAAAGTTAATTCAAAAAGAAATTCTCTTCTATTATAAGGATTTTGGAATACATAGATGATTTTGTTTAAAGTAAGTCAAACTGGATATATTTTTAGGAGTTAGTAGGTTGAATAATCTTTTTAAAGGACTTATGACTAGGATGACTTGTCGTCCTATTCATCGGTCAATAATCTTAAACTAAGGTCTATTTAGTCATTATTTAAAGATCTGTGCAAGAAAAAACGACAGCTGTTTAAACCTGACAGATCAACAATTCAAAAAACACAATAAATTTTAGTATTTCCATTAATAAACATGGACTTGAAACCTTTTTGTTAAGATAAATTCAGCAATAATAAATCGCTAAACGGTATTAAGAACACATGAAACCTTTTTGCATATATCAGTATACTCAATGGGTGGTTTCGCAATACGTTATTTTGTGAGATAACTTTTAATATAAATTTTTCCGAAGTTCGACCTTTGGGCGACCAGTTAGAGGACATTTTTGCGAATCCAGTGGTACCAATAACTCCATACCTGATTTTAGGTCACTTGACACCCTTTTGCATAACAGTGTCCATTTGACGTTGCGTTGCGTCTCCGTTGCATTACTGTATGTCATTTCCGTTACGATGACGCGACGCAACGCAAAGTACCGTGTGGCTGTACTTATGTCAAATGACGGAACTGCACCGCTCCGATGTCGCCGACGCAACGCACAGGAGATGCCTATGTGGCATCGCTCTATAATAGATAGACTCCCATCATCCTGGTTACTAATGTTAGCTCTAAAAATCGACTGTCAATGTGGATTGTGGAATCAATGAAAAAAATATTTAGCACACAAACATGACTCGCTGGCGTGATGACTGGTGTAACTAACATGAATTTATATGAATAACTATCCAAGTACCTAGTTATTTACTAGGATAATAATATTGTGAGTTCCAAGAACAAGATAAATATATCACAAAGACTAATAAAAATATATTTTGTGCACAAACGGTGATATTCAACTAATAAGACAATGAAATAGACTTTTAACGATTTCTAACGTGAGTTGTTTAGTACACCCCCCACCTTCGCTTCCCACCACGCCCATTACCCTTTCGTAAAAATGATAAATCAATCTTGGTGACCTCACCTCTGCTTATCCTTCTTCAGTTTGTCACTCCTGGCGGACTCGGATCCCTTCAAGATAGCCGTCTCCTGCCTGATGGAGCGGATGCGGTATGACGTGACCGTGAACAGCACCACGTTGCACACCACCAAGATCAAGACTGGGGTGAAGAAGTACACCATCTCGCTGAGCCAGTCTGTGGATTGGGTGGTTCGATATTTGATTAATAAGATTTTAAAATATAGCGCTGCTTTGTGTTAGCGAGTAGAAAATCGAGAAGCATGGAACAAGTGAGTGATGGTTCCCCTCCCTACGCGAGCTGTCAATCTGACACGGACAGATGCATAATCCGCGCGCAATTATCGTGATATCCTGTGGTGTAGCTCTGTCTTCAATATTTAATTAAATGGATTAAACGTAAAGTGTGTTTCAGTGCCTTTAACTGCAATAAGTATGAGAAATGACGGGTCTAGTTCTCAGTTGACTCGTGACCACGGCAGTTACAAATGCAATACAGTCCAAACGTCGAGCAGTGAGAATAGAATTACTCAAAGTTATTATTCGCCTTTGGGTCTAAGTGATGTCTAATACTTAGATATTTGATTACTTATTGCTACGATATCTAAAAGATTAAGGTGTGTAGGTAGTTATGGTGTGACGAGCTAGACTCTTTTTACAAATACTGGAGAACAGTGGAAAAGAGTGGCATTTGCCTAGTGGGACACTCAGGCTTATAATACTGATAATTAAAGTCGTATAAGTCTATTTGAACGGAGCTAGGAGAACATGATTAGGGATCAAAATTGATGGCGTCTTATTTCATAGAGCTACTTGGTTTCTTTAGAAGTAAGACTAGGTTCCACTAGTTAAAGCTATAGGTAGGTACCTAACTTTTTCTCTTGCCGAAGTATAATTTATTTTAAAAAAAAAACTTATTCCCTGAAAGAACGTAAGACTACACTGCTGTGATGTGTCCAGTCGTATGCAATATGCATTATGTAAACTTCTGATATTACACTTACTTTCAAACCAGCACCTCCTCGCTCCGAAGCCAGGCTTGATGACACCGGGTGAGAGGTCAGCGAACTGCATTCCTATAGTGCAAGCCGCTAGCAGTAAGGGCACGCCCCATGCGTACGCGCCGTACAACGCAAACCGCCGGTTTTCGCGCCGCTTGTGAGAGCTTCCGCCGCGGTAGCCCCTGGGTTAAAAAATATGAGATGATTTGTTGAAATTATGTTTTGAGAATGGTTTCCACATCAGTGGCTTTTATCATTTTCATACAAAGCACCCAACACCTACTCTGTATAATATTAAAATAATTCCTAGTAACTTAAATATTACAGTTACATGCTCATTAATTTTTTTCAGATAGGTATAATTATTTCGCATGATTGTCAGAAACCCAGCAGCTTTTTGAAGTTAAAAATAACGGTAATATATATATCAAATTTCAATTAGGTCAGGCAGGGGTGACCTAATTAAAATTTGAGCCTGATGAATGTGTTAACATTACGATCCCGACCCAATTATAAAATCCACAGAGTTGTTTTTAATATGTTTTAAGTTATTTTTACCTATAAACTGAACTAACTCAGCTTTGAAGTTTCTTTTTTTATTTACACCTTTTTCATAATTATTCAGCAAGTTGTTTTAAGTTTACCCATACCAAAAACTCCGAAGAAATGAGTTGCAGCGCTGCAGGGAGCAATGAATTATTTCGTAGCATAATTCGTAGACCCTGAAGCGCTACATTCTACACGTTTTGCTACTAAAACGCTACGATTTTTCCGTAGCGTATATATGGCCCTTACAACAAAGCAATAGCTGTGTACTAGTTTTAAAATGATATTTTCAATGTTAATTTATCATCATGACATTGTGTTTATTTACGTTCTCACGCTAATCGGACGTGGATAACATTCATTAATCATGGTTTGAAACAGGATGTGAGTAGGTACAATCCACTAATCTAATCGAACTGTGTGAACTGTAAATTGTTTTTTTTAATATAATTACAATGCATGCATCCTAGTGGAAGCGTTTCCTTGACCAATCAGCATTGTGTAAACAAAAGGTACACAGATAAAGTAGTATCTTCGTCCGTTAACGCAAGTAGATACATACGTGTACATACCTATATAATGAGTAAGGTAAAGTAAACCAGCTTTCCGTCGTAAATCTTACCAATGAGTTTGTGGCAATGACGCAGCGTTCGCTGGCCTTTATTCCGAAAGCAGCGTTTAACAAATATACAGACAGTTCTTAAAATGGTCATTTACAACTTTGTTCAAATCGTAAAAAAGAAGCATTGAAATCGATCAAGAGAGAAACCAACTAGATACGAGGGAAATATGTATCTATAAATAAGTAACTGCCTAATTTGGTAGCAAGCCGAGATTAAGATCTCTATTAAATTGTTGGCATAATATAAAAGCAAAGATTAAAATATGCAAAGATGATAAGATACTAACAATATGTGCATTTAAGGTGTTTCAAAACTACTTAAACTACCTGCTAAGAATGAGAAAAAAACTCGGAATCAATAGCGACTCAAATATCTCCTAGTTTTCTGCTAGTTTTGAGATCACATACTAAATCCGTCACGTGACCTGTCTGATTTCTTTGGAGGGTCTAATTTGTTTGGCATATTTCGACCCAAATTTTTAGGAGAAAGTTGATAAGTTACTAATTTTAAAGTAGCTCACTTCGTTCCTGACGAGTGGTTTTGAGTCACCTTGTATGTTACAATAATGTCAAATATAATAAAGTTCTAGAGGTAGATGAGTGACTATGAGTTCTTACAAACCTTATCTATACTTAATGAGTTAAACGATTACTATAAGTGCATAACTCATCAATATTTTGGCATTGCATGACGAATAAGTTACATCATTCCCTTTGTTTCTTAAAAAGGTAAAAGCCTCAGATAATAAAGAGTCATCAATTCATTGTATGTAGTATTTGTAATAACCTATGTGATTTTTCAATACCTGCGCTACCATTCTGTGATTTCGACTTGCTTATCCATATCAAATAAGATTTAATAAAACATGCACTAACAAATTGTAAATTTCCGTATCGTAAAACAATTTACATGTTATAGACATTATGTACAACAGCTAAAATAGCATAACAGTAGAATAAACCGACAACAGCTGTTATTACTCTGAGCGCTAGCATTACAGTCATGCCGGTTGCAAACATCGAGTATAGGGTCAAGTCTGCCAATGAAATTGTACCAAAATCGCAAATGAACAGTATGATTTTGACAGTAGAATTTTTACAGACATTGATTTATGTATAGAATTCAGTTTTTTTTTTTCATGGTTATGTAAATATTTGTGCCCTAAATGTGCCTAATGGCCCCGTCTCTGCGGTAAATAAACATGATCATCAAACAAAAGTGAGTCAGTTGAATAATCAAATGTGACGGAATAGTTATCTACGATGAGATACTTCTCTAAGGGCTTTTTCCACCATCAAAACATAAGCACTAACAAAAGAATAATTTAAATATGGAGCGTAATTTCGTATGAAGTATTAGACTGGTAGAGCTAACCAGAACCTAATTCTCAATACTCAATACTTTATTGCTCCACAATGTACAATAGGTGTTACAATTTAGGGCATTGTGAAACAGGCCGTAAGTTTCAGATCAAATGTCAAATCAAGCAATTCAATTACGGTTTTGTTGTACAATTTAAAAGGCAAAGTTGGGCCCCAGAAATAAGGGCACCTACAAACGTATGCTGGTACCGATCGGCGCCGGGGTCACAGTCCTGTAACCCATAGGTTCCTTAAAACATGGTGCTTTGATGAATTAATTTTTCTAATGACTTTATTTCATATTTTTATGAATCTGTCATGATAAAGCACGATTTAAATACTCCATGAAGTTTTGAGCTAACTTTACTTGTACTTCACTGCATCGTTAAAACTACGATTCTTTAATTTTCACAAAACAATTTCTTGTGTAGGTACCTTGTTGTTATCTTATGTTTATAAATAAGTAATCTGTTAACACTAAACTTCTTACAACTATGTAGAGTCATAGACTTATATGTTTAGTTAGTCTTTCTACTCTACTCTACAATTAAATTTAAATTATTCTGTAATCCTAAATACCTGAACGTCCTCCAAATATCAAAGCACATGACGTTGAGCCAAAAAAAGCTGGATTGGAAGCTGTAGTACACGATGAAAGCTGAAACAATAGTTAAGTTCAGTAATAAATATAAATAAATATGCTCCAGACAACACTCCAATTGTCTAGTTTCGAAGTAAGGAATTTATTCCTTTGTGTTACGAAGTACTAGACAACGATAATGACGGGGGCGTCTCCCATAAATACTTAAATACATATTTCAAAAGTGACTGTCGCCTATTATAGTTGTGTAATTCTATCATATTTATAACTGCATATTCTCAAAATTTAGCGCTAATATCCTAATATAGAACAAAAAATCTGGAAAATATCTAACAAACTTTGTAGCTCCATCGATTAATGCAAATGTTGTTTTCTTTAGATTTTTTATGAAGTATCTGTTTTTAAACTTAGTAGTGAGTAGTAGAGCAAACATCTGTAGTGTAGTGCCGGCATAACTATACAAACAAACTATTTCTTAATCTATTGGAAATTCGTAAATTGATAGGCGATAATGTACACTAAAATTCTTATCGACCTCGCAAAATATACACTAAAATTCTTATCGACCATTCTTACACACAGAAATAAAATTCAATTTGGACACTGAATGAAAGAAAAGCTCTGAATTAACATCAAATTCTAAATTACGCTTTTCACTATTTTTCTTAGGACGTGGACTTTTGACAATATAAATATTTATATGTTGTTTAACTAACCCAGATACTGGAACGTAGGAATGCGCATCACGTGTCGTATTTTAGGTTTTCCGCGGAAAATATTTACTGCCATTATACGATTGATGTTCCTTCTGAGAAAAGCTCTAAGAACTTTAAGTGTAGAGAGTATTTATATACACCGACCAACTTCATACATATAAACAAATTTAGATAGATAGTGTAAAATTCGTATTATAGTAGATATTAATGATCATCTATTTTGAAACCAGGTGCGTACTTGCGTATTATTTAAGTCCGAAAAAGTCTTTATATCACTCCTTTTGTTGTTGTATGCATAGATAAAAAGAGAACCAATTACAAAAGTTCGGTGTTAGTATTATTTATCTGACCCAATGATATGTCGACTTCAAAAGTCCTACTCCGTAATTTTATTTGTCGGCCGTTTTTTCGACTCTAGCCGTCGAAAATAGGGACAGTTGCTAGAAAACAGGAAGTCTGTCAAGTTAGTAATATGGGTGTTATAGCAATCAAATCAATTTGATATTTTCATCAATATTTAATTAGGTTCTGTGCAGACTATTTGGAATAATTAGTGAATGCTGTCCTCATCCTAATTCGATGTCGAAGAATGCCTAATGCATATGTACGGAGTAGGATCTCAGGTCATAGTATATTAACGTGTGTCCCAATCTCAAGACAAATGATGTGGGCCGAGTAGGTAGCTAACATTATTAACAAACCCGACTGTGAGGTGCCCTCTAAATTACAATAATGCTCTATTTTCGACGAACATTAGATCATACGCCTACGTTTCTTGAACAGACAAAAGATGCCTATACGCATATTAGACTATTTATGTTATAAACTTTAATAAATTGCTTAGTTACACCTATCTTAGGATAATAGGAAGAATTATCACATCTTTGTGAAACATGAACGAACAATGTTGTAGTTTCGTATCCGTGATGTGAGTGTGACCGTATTTGTAAGCAGACTGTTATTACCTAATGTTCTCGTGCAGTTCGCATTTGAAAAATTCCACACGAAATAAGGTCTGTCGACGCAAGAATCTGAGCCCTGATACTACCCTACGTACTATCATAGTTAATAAGGTTAACAGAACCCAGTATCTTCTTAAAAAAAGGCTTCCTTGATCATGTAACTTCAAAATTGTATAATCTACCTTTAAACCTTATCTCTTTTTTGCGAATAACACAGTATTACCATATTATGGGCCTGTTCCGCCATCGACAAGTAAGCACTAACCAACGTATAATCTAAATCATCATCATCATCATCATTATCAGCCAAAGGACGTCCACTGCTGAAGGCCTTCCCCACAGTTTTCCACATCGACCGATCACCAGCGATCCGCATCCAGTGTGATCCTGCGATCTTTACAAGGTCGATTGAATTTTTTAAAAAGGAACATTATTTCGTATGAAGTAATGAACATACAATGTTACTTATTAGGACATTGTGGAACAGGTAAAACAAAAAGTAATTTATCATCCCAGTAAAAACCCTTATGAATGGAAGTTCATGAAAGGCTAATTATATCCGTTTAAAAGCGTCCAACAGCTAAAATACTGAATATTCCGGGAAAGTAACGTTTCCTGTTTAATTTGCATGAAAACAAAATGTCGTGTTAATTAAATGACTAGCATTATAACAGTGATGTCTGCTTGAAATGGTTTACACGCCCAGCGAAACAACGTTTTAAGTGAATTACAGCGATCTGCTAATTAATGGGGGTTCCGTGTCAAATCCAATGACCTAATGGAACTATATAATAAAGATCTCTTTCGCATTTACGTATCCGTGATGTTTTGGATGAAAATTTTCACGAATGAAAATTGGGGTAGGTCTGCCGAACCGGCTAAATGCAAAGAGATCTTGTTTTTTAAGCATTTTTTACAAATCTCATAAAAATGTTAAAGTTACGGAACACACGGATGGCAAGGCAACCAAACTTTAGCTTTTTAGTTTACGCATTCGTTATTGTTGACATAATTTATTAGCAAGGGAGTGCCTGAGTAGCCAATTATTCATTTTGGACAGGAATAAATAGGTAGTTCCTGATACAAAAAGTAATAAAGGTTTGTTAAGGTAATATTACTACATTAACTGTTTCAACTGTTATTACAAACAGTAAGTCGGTTAGCTTTACCGGATTCTTAATTCAAGCGCCAAAATAACTAGAATGGCTTATGAAATTCTTATTTTTCTAAATGTCAGGCTTTGCTAAGTTTTCTCTTTGTAAGCTTTTATAAATAGAAACCGACGCAACAACCCCTTTTCAGTAAAATCATTGTGTCCATCGTAACGAATTTAATGACTAGCGTAAAACGCTATGTTACGACAACGATCGCTCTTACTTCCTAATGACCATATTTTAAGTTTAATAGCGTAATCCAGATTTGTAATTACTGTAATATCTCAATATATGTTTTATTAACCTGCACATGTAGATAAGTATTATTTATATTTTTCATTCAAAACAAAAAGTCACACAACACATCACGCTTTTTAGAAAGGCCATTTCATTTCTGTACAATATTAAGTTTAATCACAAGTAGCATTTTTAGTTTCTAGTAAGTAGGTTTTATTTCATTAGGTAATGTAAGTATTTTCACTATTGCGTGGCTACTAATTAAGTTCCCATTAGAATACTAGTTAATAATTTGAAACAACTTCGTTTGTAGAGCGACTAAATCAATGGAGCTTTGAGCAAATCAGATTTATGGATTAGAAGATTGACTTCAAATTCAAAATACAGTATATTAACTACTCATCTTTTATGGGCTTCTTTAGGAGTTATTTACCCATAAAGTTTATAACAAACAATTCACTTTATATTTCGATTCTCACTATGTTCTGTACGTACAGTGAGAAACGGGGCAGTTATTCCGGGGCAGTTAGCGTTAATTCCCAGTGAAATACTGAACAAAGCTAGACTTTTGCGAGCCAAAAGCAATTTATCTATAGGTATTCTCCACACCGCCATCAAGATAGCAGAAACATAGTAGTCTCCTTTATCAGAGAAAATAAGGAGAATAAAAAAAACTTACCGATGACATAACAGCCAGTCATTGCAACTCCCACTTCGCCGGTCTGCATTTTGAGGAATGCCAGGAAGATGTAAGCCACCATCAGCCCAGCGCAATACGCCATCAGGCACATGCCGTGCAGGTTCCGAAGGTCTGGTATGAAAGCGTACACCAGAATCGTGGCCAGCAGAAACGGCACTGACAACAGTAGACCTGAAACAAGTGAACAGCGGATAGAAAATTAGATAGTAAGTAGTCTTCTTAGTAAGACCTTATAAAGTAGAGGACAACGTTTTTGACCACCTGTATTTTTTCTGGTGTGATGACTTATGGTTGACTGGTAGAGAAAGCTTTTAGAATTAAGCCCGCCATATGTACCGTTTGTTTGTGCATGAAGTTTAAAACGAATAACTAAATAAATAAACGCTCGGGGCACTTTCAAACTTTAAATAAGTAGATAAGTACTCTTCAGATTCCAAACTATCTATGATGTTTCAAATTCCTGTTCTGCGCGGCATTGCAGCAGGCAAAGAATAAGATACATACATAGGGCTAAAAACATATTTTGATTTATTTTGTGTGGTGATTAACTTTATTAATGGCTTTGTAGCGTCTATGCCAAACCCAAATGACAGGCCATTCCGGACGATCGCCATTCTTGCCTATACCAGTATAATTCATTTTATTAGCTCATAACATAAATATGCTATTATGTTAGTTAATGGTCTCCATTTTACTGCGATCTCTAATGTTTACAATAAATATGTAATGTACACAATCGTAAAATACAGAAGTAGTATCGTTATGTGAGGCGACTGCCGACTTGCAAGCAAATTGATCTTTATTCAAACCAAAGTATAAAAAGGAAACTTAGGAATTTTCCATAAGCTCCTTATGCACTTGTATTATCTACTTTGTTAAAACAGTATGAAAATAGTAATTCGCTTTAGTAACATTGTTTGAAAAGTAATTGTTATCTTGGCTCCACCCCCACATATTTGGCTCACACTCTGTTCCAATACATTTACTCGGAGTGTTGGCCCTTGTATGGTGGAACCTCTGTTCCGTGGACTTACCAACAGCATACGCGATGTACAGAACAGGGCTGTCGTCTGCGGGTTCAGGGTAGCAGACCGCTGCGACCATGCGCGGGCGCTCCGTGAGGTTGTCCGCAATCATCTCCACGCAGAATATCGTCGGTGCATGCCATTGGTGGCGCCCTGCTGAGATCTCGTAGAGGGTTGCATTCTGGGACAAATAGATATCTATTCAGTCGCTTCGTCGGCATATGAATTAAATATGTTTGGCATTATCAGCCATCTAAGCTAGTTGAAGGCCAAAGGAGATTCAAAAACAGAAAGATAAAGCGCTGCGCCAGCTTTGACCAAAAAGTTATTTTTAGTGGTCCCTACTCGCATGCAGAAAATCGAACAAGCTTTTGTGAAATATAGCCAATCATCTTTTTTTAAAAGTAGGTTAATATTTAAATCGTGTGCGAGAAAGTTGTGCACATATTGAATCGTACAACGTGGAAAATAAATAAATATACTACGAGTCGCAAAATGTGATTCGTTTCGGGGCAAAAGTTCGCGTGTATTTAAACACAGGGAATAGCGTTGTTACCGGTGCAATAGGGAATATAGCGATTTATAACGGTCATATTAAATTCCACATAACCCATTATTTCCACCCACACGTTTGAGGGTAGCTACCATCCACACGTGCAGAGTTCACGCTAAAAACCCATAAAGAAATTAATTTAGCTTCATTTGGGCCTATTCTATTCTGTCACTAATAGACTATTTGCCATGTAACTAATTGGATGCCGATGATTATTATTTTTTATGACTAGGACTCGCTTCTAGATATTGATGATTTTTTAATTGGATCATAGGAAACAGCGTGTGATTCGGAACCCGCATAACATAGATTGTATAATAAATCTGAAATTATATATATATAGTCGGATATCCAGGCGCAAAGCCTTGTTGAAGTGTATAGTTAAAACTAAAACGGCCAAAATTACTTATTTACTTCTCATCACCTACTTAACTTAGTCAAACTGCTTTTTGTTTAAATTGTTCGCTTTCCTTCATCAATCATCATACTGAATATTTTTGTCCAAGACAAGCCCGCCACTCTCATTAACAAAGTTTTGAAGATACATATATCATTTTACCTAAAAGTACTTACCTTCTTCTTTTGAATATCGTGGAAATACATTTCTGTAGGCTATTATTTTTATTTTTCTTTCGATAATTACTTCTGTGGTTAAAAAATATGGAAGAAGGTATTTTTTATATACGATACATCCTCTAGCTAAAAGTTGATTTTATACAATTCACATGGGTACTGTGCACATCTCAATAAAATACAATAACAGTAAACGTTTAAACTCGCCTATTGAACATTATAAAATATAAAAAATATTGTGAAGTTTGCAAGAAAAAAAAGCTACAACCAAAGCGAACGATCCTAAAATTAAACACACGTTTTTACGGCATGCACCTGCAACACGGGTAGCCTTCTGTAGGTAATTGTAATTAATGGGGCATTTCACGTGAAGCGGGCAGCGAAAAAAGGGTCAGATCTCCGATTTCAGTCATATTCCCGTATGTTATACTTGTACATGCTCTCGGCACAGATACGAAATATTTTTGCATTTTCAAGCTTAGTTTTCAAAATATAGGTCTTTGAAGTTTTCAGAAATCACGAGATATGCTCTACTTCAAATGCCATTATCAGTTAAAAAACTATAACTTTTAAATAAATTTATTAGTAAATTGAAAACTACATTTATTAACCTTATTTTCCTCATTATTTGAATTCTGATTTTTTTTATAAAATTGGTAAAAAAATTCAAAAATATTTATTTTTTTAGTTTTTTACGAAGTTCGCATTTTTTTATATTTTTTTTAGATCATGTAAAATATTGCTTATTTTATGCTGAAACTTCATGCCAAGTTCCATAGTGGGCCGCGCAGTCGTTTAGGAGCTACATGTATTATAATGCCGAAGCGCGGCAATGGACCTCTTCTAGCGCCTAGTCAGTAAGCGCAACTTACTGAAAAGGTATCTAAATAATAAGCAAATAACCGTTGCTGCGCTTTCATTGCTTTTATAATGGCAGGTCACAAACACGAAATTATGAATTAATGTTTTATTTACAATATTATCAATTTTATGTGCTCTTAAGTTACCTAATTTGTTTTATTATGGACATATTTTGTATTTTATTTAGATTATGTATGTATAATACTTTTTGTAATTATTATCGTCACACTCTTTCTTTTGTCTCTTTGTCACTTCCTTCGCGCGCCGCCTGTATTATCTCTGTATAGACCTATGCTATGGTTGACTAGTAGAGAATGCTTTTCGCATTAAGTTCGCCATAATATGTACCTTTTGTTTATGCATGAAGTGTTTTAAATAAATAAAAATAAATAAATGTATGTTAGTTTGTAAGGTATTTATTATTGGGTCTGTATTTCATTAACTGTTGCCTGAAATAAATTATTATTAATCTAAATTATTATAGTATAGTGGTTGGAACGAAAGGATTATATTGTTGGAGCTAGTCACGGATATAACAGATTCAAAGCGACTATTAAGCAAGTATTCTACATATTTTGATCAGTTTTAAAAATCTAATCGCCCAATCGTATGAATGATTGGTCTGAAGTGTTATTGCCTCATAAGTACTGCAATTATATTTTTTTTAGAATGACGAAATTGAGCAAAATAGAATAACATATCGAGAGTCACTTTGAATTTGCAAAAGCCTTACCTAGAACCAATAAATAATACTATGCTTTCGTTCAATTCACTGTCACTTTATAAAAAAAGGTAACTTTAGCGCACACAAAAGTGTTAATATTGTGAATAAAACCTTAATTCATAATTTCGTGTTTGTGACCTGCCATTATAAAAGCAATGAAAGCGCAGCAACAGTGTTATTTGCTTATTATTTAGATACATTTTCAGTAAGTTGCGCTTACTGACTAGGCGCTAGAAGGGGTCCATTGCCGCGCTTCGGCATTATAATACATGTAGCTCCTAAACGACTGCGCGGCCCACTATGGAACTTGGCATGAAGTTTCAGCATAAAATAAGCAACATTTTACATGATCTAAAAAAAATATAAAAAAATGCGAACTTCGTAAAAAAACTAAAAAAAAAATATTTTTGAATTTTTTTACCAATTTTATAAAAAAAATCAGAATTCAAATAAAAAGGAAAATAAGGTTAATAAATGTAGTTTTCAATTTACTAATATTTTTTTTTTAAAATTATCGTTTTTCAACTGATAATGGCATTTGAAGTAGAGCATATCTCGCGATTTCTGAAAACTTCAAAGACCTATATTTTGAAAACTAAGCTTGAAAATGCAAAAATATTTCGTATCTGTGCCGAGGGCATGTACAGGTATAACATACGGGAATATGACTGAAATCGGAGATCTGACCCTTTTTTCGCTGCCCGCTTCACGTGAAATGCCCCTAATATTAGTGTTTTAAATTAACCATATTTATTGCTCTTCCGAGAAGCCCCATATAGCCTATTCGGTATTGGTGCCATTAAAATAGAAACAGGGTGCCATATTAGCTAGCGGCAACGATACGACATACACGTCATTCCGGAAATAAAACGCAAATCTTAAAAATTTATCTTATTTTTTATCTATATTTTTTCTCCTTTGTGTACAGCATTATGTTAGTAATCATTTCGCATGATTCTTTCTGATAAATACGAGTCCTACTGACAATTAATTGAATATCCATGGAACCTATTTTTGAATCACTTGCGTCATTATAACGTGTGATTTTCGTTCGAATATGAATTAAAAGTCAACGAAAAGAACTCATTTTCGAACGAAAATCACTCGGAATACTGACACGAGTGATTCAAAAATAGAGCTCCATGTCTGTATAATTGATTAAAGCTTATTATCACAATCAAGAAAGAACGAAAATTATTGGATTACATATCAGAGTTTGATAGTTGGTGCGTAACTTAAGCTAAACATACTCGTATATCCTATTTCAATTACGTTCTCAGCTCAGATAAGTAGGTCTCATCATAATCCCTTATGAATCTGGCGAAGATGCGACCTTTAATCTTCCATGTGCCCTTTATTGGGTTGTTTGATTACGTTATTATGAGAGGAGAGCTGATAAAAGTGTTTGAATACACACCTACTTGTTACACAAATTACTGATAAGTATCCTTGTGTCAATGTAATCTTGTCAAAAGCGAATAAAGAGCAAATCAAGCGTAATAACAATTCGAGTAAAGTATAACAATTCTAGTAAATTATATTTAATGAACGAATTTTATCTGTCAAATAACACCAAATGTTTAATGTATTTTACTGCGATGCAACTACGGTTAAAACCCAAAGTTTAAAAATAACGAGGATTAGATACACAAACTGAAGATAAACATATCCATCAGACCAGCTAAATTGACGTTTGTTGAACACCAACAAATTGTAAGGGAATGTTTAAAAGCTCTAGAGTGATCGCATTTGACAAAAAATAACAACTACGCTCACGTTGACATCGTCCTTTCCCCACAAGACTAGGTAACTAGGTACTTAAATCAAGTCACATCACATGTTGAAAAATAACAGCTAAGTTTCCAAACACATGAGGACTCTCATGGCCAACCAGCTTCAGCAAAAACAAACTACCCACATGCAACAATAAACAACGCGTAATCCACACTCCATCGTTATTTAACCCATACATTTGTTAGCATTCCCGCTCGCATCGGTTTTACAGTAAAAACATAGAACTAGGCTATTTAGAAAAACAAATTCAAGTTAAGTTACAAAACAACCAGAATTTTGGCATTGCATAACGTAAATATTTTACAAATACACATTTAGCAAGCAGGAATTCACATAACCAAGAATTCTCATAATGTTTAATGTTGATAAAACCCTTCAAAATGTTTATTTCTCCCAAAGTTCAAAACCGTGCCTTTGTTTTATACTCTAAACATTTTATTGTAAATACAATAAAAATCACAAACACGTGTTTATATTATATCATTTAACCACCTAGCTTTACGTAGGCTACCTAGACGCGTATTTTATGAATGTTAAACTCTTAGCAAATACAAAATACAAACTTTATTCATATCATGCGTTTTTTTTATATTTCTAGATTGCGATTGAGGATTTCTTCTGAGTAAAGTAAATTGTGGTAGAATATCCCCACTCTTCACTTTGCTTAACAACATTTAACAATAATCAAAAAGCACCAGATAACAGTTTTTTAAATGAAGTAAATATCAAGATTTATTAGGTACTTTTTATTTTAATTCCATACAGGTAGGACCGCAGCTCAGGTCCGCAGCGTCTTGGGCGGCGCACGCGAGCTGGTCGATCTACTGCAGCACTTACTTTATTTCGCAGAGAAAATGCTTTACATCTGCCATGGAATAGAATACTTCTTAAAATGTATGATCAAACATTCATTTTAAGACATTATACGTAAAATCGCTTACATTCTGACGCAAAACGCATGAAAAATATGGATTGAAAAGGAGATTTATATAATTGAAGACAATAAATGCTGACCTCTTTTGTATTATGTCTGTTCCACTATTCTGTCTTTGTAGAATTCGTATCCCAGTTCTTCACTTTATCAAGATTGCCCTAGAGGGACGACAGCTTATTCTAGAAGCTTACAGAGAAAGCTTTCCACATTTAGTTAAAACTCTGGGTGAGTTTCGTCGAGTAGACGAAGCTATTTCAGAGGATTTATAATATACAGACATACAGTATTGAGTGTAACTTTTTTTTCCTACCGGAACGTAGCACTATTATAGTATTTTGTAATTTGCATTAAATGTAGAAGTTTTTAAGCTGTTGGGCACAAACTGTTCAGTATTTTTTTACAACACAGGTCTTTAAACTTTTGAGTAAAATTTCATCAGGCCAAAAAAATTCAAAATATTGTCATTTTCTGACTAATTGAAGTTTTTTGATTAACAAATATTTTGGCTACATATTTCAATTATGCAAAAATAATAATAATTCAGAAAAGCATTAATTTTCGCAATATCAAAATAATGGTGACAAGGAAAGCGACGTAAGTCGAAATTTTTGAAAAAAGTATAAATTATTGAATAACTCTTAAACCATGAGACTTTTATTAACCTATGTTAGCCCATTCTGATAGATCATGACCTCATCCATCTACGGTTTTCGGTTGAACCACTACTTACGGGATACCCTACGTTTTGTACGATCTTGCACCTAGAAATATTTCCTAGTAGTTGCTATTATAAATATATATTATGTAAAATAATCTTAAAATAATGGAGAAGTTTTCATTTTTTCCTCATAGAGGATGGAGTTCCAGGGACCATTAACTAAATAGCAAAGTGGTAAAAGCCAGAAAAGATGCATTAAACTCTGTTCGTACAGCATACAGCATTTAAACTTCGAATCTTGGACCAAGATACCGTACGTGCTGTCAAAAACTTCTCTTTTACGAAATCGATGGCAATTAATGTACTACTAGCGCAGCAAACTATTACCAACTACTTTAGGGGTCCATAGCATAATGGCAAAAATCGAAACCGTTATAGTTTCGTCAACTGTAGTCCGTCCGCATTGCACAGATATCCACTTTATTCTGAAACTTGCATTAATTGTATATCTTAACAAATACTACAACAAACATTGTTTTGAACAAGATCGAGCCGGTAGTTTTTGCGATATAGCACATTTTTAACAACCGCAAATACAACTTTGTCCTTCATACAAAAACTATAAAAAACAAAGTTATTTTTGCTGTCAACAATTATTGTAATTCTTACGGTAGGCGTAATAAAGTGGACCCCAAATTCAGTTTAAAGTTGTCACGGAACCCTTTACCGGACCGGCCGAATCGTTACCTACCTACATTTTTGTGATCGTCTTTTTTGTGGGATGTTTGATCTTCTTTGTCGGCTGACGACTGACGGTTTATTAAAACAAATAAATATCGAGGTCACCAGCATTGGCTTTGCGACAATCGTGGGCCAAAAGTAAACAGTTAAATTCTTTGAACCACTGAACTAACATCCTAAATTGTTCCAAATAAGTGGGATTTGTCAATTTGAGGAAAATTGCTTAAAATGATTAGTAACTAGGTACTTCCTAGAATTTGGTTTTCTTTGACCATCATTGAGTAACCACTTATTTGCAACGAATAAATGTGTTGCAAATATAAAGACAAGATAGTGACGTTTACTTTGAAATTTGAATTTCGAATTATGAATTAGTACTATGAATTGATGATCGTGTCATCAATTCATAGAGCACAAAATTTTTTCCTCATGTCTGTTCCATAATTCCATACGCTAGTAATAGTAGTTCAATGCGGATAACCTACACTTTTTTAGAGAAATCGTCGTAACAGGTTTAAAACTTACTAATATGATCTTCTAAATGTCAAAGAAGCATAGGTATTCTCCTGCATGAATTAGTAAGTATTAAAACTGATAAGTAATTTCATGGGTTAATTTCGTAAGTAGATTTTCTTTGTATAGAGACAAATATCCTTTTAAGTAAAAGTAAGTACTTTTATAGTATTACTTTGCCTTAATTTTTTTTTAAACTGTACTTGAACATTTTATTTATTTATTTATTTAAACTTTATTGCACTGTATATTGTACAATTGGCGGACTTAATGCCTTAGGGTATTCTCTACCAGTCAACCGCTTGGGAATGCAGAAACTTTAATCAGTGGCGGAACGTTTAATTATTACTGTCAATACGATTTGCGTACGATTGCCGTATATTTGCTATGCCCAAACCACAGCCCAAACTAACAGTAGGTCCTGAGCACGACCGATTGGGTTGTGAGCTGTACTTGCAGACATTGGTTAAGTATTTGTTAGTATCTGGTTTTGGGCCCCAGTAGTTGTTCTAGATCTGACGTGTAACATTGGTTATTATTAATGAAATCTTATAGTTACATACAGAGTTACATACTGATGGAGCCTTGGAGTCGCAGAGCTAGCCTAATTTCCGGGTATACCTACCTACGATTTTTTAATGTAAGATATTTATCGAGAAAACATTCGTCCATTAAGAATCGCCATTTTATTTATTAATTTGCTTCATCCTTCAGTAATATTATAACCGTTCAAACTTAATAGACGAAGCTTAATCAACTTTTTTAAGATCCTATGACCTAGAGCTTTATCAGAGTGCATTCCGGAATATCCGTAAACAAAGATTCCACGTCAATAAGTAGTCTTTTTTATTAATGAACTTTTAGAAAAGACCGGGGTCGACTTGAAAGCTTAGACGTAAGAAAGTATTATGGCACCATTTAATCTATGTTAACAACTGACGAAAAATATTCATGTTGCTTATCTGAATCGGAAGGCGGTGAACAAGATACACCTACCTACCTAGTTTCAGCGGTGTGATGCTAATAGTTTCAGAATAAAGTTGCTGTGACATACGGACGGACAGACAGACAGACAGACTTGACGAAACTATATGGGTTCCGTTTTTTGCCATTCCGCTACGGAACCCTAAAAACTGGCCCTTAATTAGGCTCTGTTAAATAACATCTTAAATGAAACATAAACTGCATACATATGATGAATGATTTGTAACTTTTGAATTACTAATATTATCATTAATTTAATTTGAATCATTTATTAACAATAAAATACATAATTCAAGGAAGGGATTTACGTGTCAACATTTTTTCCCTATACCTAGTTAGGATTTAAATGACGCAAATAATTCCCGTAGTAAGTACTTAGGACATAAATAAACGCCTAAGATTTCCTCCCGATTTCACAGTGGTTTTCCGTCATTAGAATAACTATTGTTTTAATTAGTCATTTCATTGATTAGGGGCCTTACGTATAAAATGGACCACAAACCTACGTCACAGCTTTATTTTTATGCTACTTTAAGTGTAAATAAGTGGTATGAAATGGTCAATAAGAGCATTATTTATTGCATTAAGTATTATTTATTGTGATAATCCTAAAAATAGAAACAGTCATGATCACCTCAATATCGTGACTTATACCTTAGCAATTAAACCAGTTTTATCATTGGTTCAATTTGATTAAGAGTTTAATATCTATTAGATTTATAACTGCAGCTGTTGGTCATCCATCTAACATTCTTTAGTAAAATGGCACTCTCAGTGACATATTATTTGTTGGCAAAATTCCAGCAATGTATGATTTTACCTAAGTATTTAAATAATTTGCTAAGAATACAACTACTTACCCTCGATAGTGTATTTGTCTACTTAGAGCCACAAGAAGGATAGTAAACAACTCATTAAATCATAGAAGAGAGGAAAATGGTCCTTATCCGTAGAACCTACCTATACTTTATTTGGTTAATGTCGTGTAGACTTAAACATTAATCACTAATCTTCAAACATCGAAAAATAATACTGCCCATGATAAAGAGTTTAATAAAGACTACCTTAATTGAACGAGGTAAAATGTGGCTCCCAAAACTTACCTCTTGAACGTATATCTCTTCGATCGGGGACGCAGAGTCGACCATGTACCGATCAACGCAGAGTCTGTTGCTCATGTAGAAGAATCGCTCATGGGCCGTCACGTTCACCAGGTCTTTACCCTTAGACACCGGCGGGCTAAAGGGTGTTTCCACGCCCAAGACATCAGAGTCCTCGCACTGCCTAAACTCATCCAGCGCCTGCCCGTCCGGACAGCACTTCCAGAGGCAAACACGGCCAATACAAGGGCATCCCATACGAGAAACCATCCCACCCGTCTCTAACTCGTACCACGAAGAACGTATGTATTCAATTCCATCAAAAATCACAGAACCATTCTGGAATTCTTCTCCACTAGTGATATTCAAACTCTCTTTTGGACTACACTGACTATTCACTGAAGCGAGGAAGACGATCAACAGAACTACCGACTTCATTGTGCTCATTAGTTCACTCGCGTTGTGAAAAGTTTTCAAAGTAAAAACATTATCGTGAGGAAAATAAAGATTGCTGATTTGATTATGAGTAACGCTAAAGAATAAATCGTTTATCGCGTATCATATACTATCAGTGCTCGTGAGGTAATGTGGTGTATCATGTTAGTGATACTGATAAGAGATAAGAGGTGAGGCGCGACTCGCGACGGGGTTGGAGCGAACGAGCGTCTGCTTCCAACAAAATTTGGCGTCCGACTGAGTGAGTTGATACCGCGACGGACACACATCCTCCATCCTCGGTCCGGCTGGCTCACCACATGGTACTAAATAGGTGTGCCCCAAGTTAGGGACACTAATTATTATAAGATCATCTTGCTCGGATCGCTCGAGACAATAACTCGAGAAAAGAAAGAAGAAACTTGAAGCAGCCTCTTGTGTATAATAAATTATTATAGAAACAAAAACTAAACTAAAAAAGCAAAAACTAAACTTACAGCCATAACTCGGTATAATAATACCTTGAGTATTTGTTACTGAGTGAGATCCTGGCGCTAGTACAAAGAGTAAATTAATAAAGGGTATTGGGGAATAAAAAGCTGTATAAACATCTTCGAGATCCGCTGAAAAACCTTTAAAAACCGCAAGTATGTTTAAAAGACAGATAATACCTCGTATAATGTATGTCTGTAATAGGCATTGAACTACTATTACTAGCGTATGGAACTGACACCGCGAACAAATCTCGTGCGTGCCACATGCATGAATTGATGCCACTTGTCATCTACTCTTATTAGATTTATAATTTGGTATCATGCACATAGTTAATTTATCTAACTACGACCTAAGACTACTATATTCTAGCTACAACGTGCCACGACGGACGACTACGACCGCTTATACTTATTTTTTTGTAAGTTCTTAATAAACTTTTTCATAACTCGCGCCCAACCTCGCCGCAATGCTACCAACTTCAGCAAAACCAATTTACCGTTCCTTTTCACGGGTGTAGATATCGTTCTCTATAATCAGTGGTAGTTGCAAGCAAAAAATGTGTCGCAAATCCCAATTACTGGACGACGCCATATGTAAACGGCGGAATTATACGATTTACTTCGATACGGACACAGCAAGTTTTTGTTGTAACCATAGACCATAGAAATAGTGTATGAGTCGCAGGCAAATCATATAATTCCGGCGTTTACGAATTGCGTCGTCAGTTTATAAACGCTCGCGGATTTGCAAAATGACAAAGGCAAAATGTATAATGCCGAGTCATTATATGCCACAACATTTAATCTACAACCGAAACGCATTATTCATAATGCCGAGAAAAATGTAGAATAGTTCTTTTTCGCGCCACGGGTGTCGCTATTGAGCATTAAAGAAAAAAGGCGTCAAATAGTGAATTCATATGTGAAAATTTGATTGAAAAACAGTGGAAATACGACGTGTATGATTGATGTTATGCGTGGTGATAGTGATTTCAAAGACGTTTCTCATAATGAAATACAAAAATTGTAGAATACTCAATCGGGAATGATAAGAAATCCATGGAACAATGACAAAAATTTTGAGGTTATCCGGCACCTCAAGAACGCTAAGGTGTCCATGGAATCTTAGACCCGCAGGACACCTGCAGAGTTTTATAAATTATTGGTGAAAAATATGATGTAATTAGTGATGTGGACTATGTTATTCTAAAAAGGATTGCCCTAACAGTGTAACAGTCATTGCCGTTGTTTATTTAAAAACATATGTCACAAAACTGATTTACTTCCATAATATATTTTTTTTGGAAATTATTTCTTCTTATAATGTTGATAAGTCCTATTTGTCCCACAAAACTGTGTTTTATCACGGTCACCCTAAATCGGCAAGAAATAACCAACCGTCGTCGAAATTATGACAATTGAACAGTTAGCATTCTGTCCTCTGGATTTTGCAAATCCGCGAGCGTTTATAAACTGACGACGCCATATGTAATCGGCAGAATTATACGTTTTGCCTGCGACATATTTATAGCGAAGCGAGTTTGCTTTGTCTATGGTTGTAACGTTCTCTATCGTGGATGTAGTTTCTCTATGGAAGGGGATTCCCCTAAACGACCCCACCAAGATACTTCGATCTAGACAAAGAAAGGAAAAATAAATAATAATATTTGAAAAGTCTAATAGGGTTGGTAAACAGTAAAACATGCAAGATTAAAATCATTATTATATCGAACCAAAGATTTAAACGGCGGAATTATACGATTTGCTAGCGACTATAACATAATAAATAGCTAATTATATTCATTTCCTTCTAATTTGGACTTTTTCTAACCCAATACAATGTTTTTGTCTATGTACTGTTTTTGATAATTTTATTTAGTTCCCTCCCACTCTTGTTTTACTTACTCTTACAATACTATACACTATCTTACAATACGAAGATTGATAAATAAATAGAATTATTATCCCTTTCGGAATAGACCGACAAAAGCAAGATGTCAGTAGGATAAAGCTGTGCGATAAAAAAAGATGCGAGATATGATGCAGCAGAACCATTTTTGGCGGCTGTCAAACAGTTAGGAGCCCCAAAGAGCCTCGCTTAAAATTTCTTTCATGTATTTTTTTTATAATTTCAAATGAAATTGTGTATATTTAAGAGAAATTGTGCTTCTGAAACATGGGGACTTGATCGGTGATTGATTATTGTTCATTACAGCAAAATAACCCTTACAACTTCTCATTTAAGAGGTAAATTAGTCCAAATCGAAGCCTCTCAATTTACGATTTATATTTGCCAATCCGGTTTAAATTTAAAGTACGAAGTTTGCTTATTCTTTTCTATAACGTTAACTTTAAGTACAAAGTAAAGATCAAATAAAGTAAATAAATAAATAAATCTGAAAGGACTAATAAAAAATAACATGTAATGCATGTATACATATATTTTGTGCAAATAAATAATTTTTCGTTTTACACTAAGGCTGCCTGTTCGATATTTTGTGTCGACTGTTTCATCATGCGGAAAACTAATATATTTAACCTAGAAAGATAATACTAATGTAACTTACTAAAATTGGTTATTTTCATTCTAAATCGGTTCGTTTGACAGCTTTTACTTGTTCTTATTTCCGATAGGAATATTAATTTTATATCGATAAGGCATGGAACATCATAGAAAAGGTAGTTGATTAAAATGCATCAATTATGGCTAATGCCAATTCGCGTCGCCAATTACTGCACACAGCACAAACTAATTTTTGTAGAGAAATCCGATATTTACTATCGCGGAAGTAGCTAGAATGGGAACTAGTACCTACTTATTGTATGGTTCATAAAATAACTAGCAACCCTGTTGTTGCGGAGGGACTTTCAAACCATAGACTGCAGTCAAGAAGCTTATATACAAACTGGAGATTGCATTATGAAGAAAAGACTGAAGCTAAACAATTTGACCTTGAATGACGTCATGGTTGTTTGCTGTCTCTTTCAGTGGGGTGACAACACGTTATAAAATAATAAAGGAAGCTACGATCAAACTGAGCGACTTTATTATACATAATAAATAATATTCGCTCATTTGCAAGAAGGATGTCACAATTAAAAATGAGCATATTTCGGGAAATTAGGTTTTAAAGTTTGTAAATTTAATAAAAAAGTAACTGCTCCATGTAAGACCATATAATTATTTTTATTTTGTTCCCCATGAATTCAGCTTTTTAAAATAGTTTTGCTTGTAAATAGAAATGCAGACAGTTTTTTGCTATTCGTGTTTAAGTGTGAAAATGGTAAAGTTGTGTCGTTCTTGTAAAAAAATATATTTTAAAATTTGTGAATTATCTTTCTTGTGTCATTGTTTATAATAAATAGTTCGTATTTTTAGGATTTAAAATGAAATACTAATAGTACAGAAAATAATATTTTCATGGTTATTGTTTTATTACAAACAAGTCCAAAGCAAATGTCAGTCTAATAAATAATTAGACAAATAATCAACTTGATAAAATGAATATAAAATCTTTTATAATGTATAAAAATATAAAGAGTTATCAACTGGTCTCAACTGGTCTCGCTGAAGGGGTATCTCTGGCTCTCCTCACCCGTAACGGTCACATCGGGAGTTCCCCAAGGATCTCATCTGGGCCCCTTATTATTCGTAATATTTATCAACGACCTACCCAACAAGATATCTAGTAACTGCTTAATGTACGCTGACGATTTGAAACTGTTTCGCTCAATAGAGAGCACAGACGACTGCGAGGCAATCCAAAGAGATTTGCCATAACACAATGGTGTAGTCAGAACAGAATGTTTCTAAACATAAAAAAGTGCTTTACTTTATCCTTCACCTTGAAGAAGGATAAAATTACCTTTAGTTACAGCATTCATGGTCACGAGCTGGATCGTCACTCGGTCGCTAGAGACCTTGGAGTTTTCTTTGATGAGAGCCTGTCTTTTCGGGTCCACTATGATCATATAACCAGGAAAGCTCTTCAACTGTTGGGCTTTATCACCAGAAATACAAAGGGTTTCAGGAGTCAACAAGCAATATTCTGCCTGTATTCTAGCTTGGTTAGAAGCACCCTTGAGTATGGGTCAGTAGTATGGTCACCATATTATAAGGTTCACTCTGCCTCAATTGAGCGTGTGCAGGAAAGGCTTCTAAGAACCGTCTGTTACAGGGAGAGATTGGGCAGAACTTGCTCTTCATACAAAGATAGACTCCTCAAATTTGGACTCACTTCGCTGCAAACTCGTAGGAATGAGCAGGAACTAATTTATCTGCACAAATTACTCCACTCGCATATTTATTCCCCCAGCCTTCTTGGTGAACTTAACCTAAATATTAGGCAAAATGCACGCAGGCCTAAATCCTTTGACATTCCTCTAAAACGCAACAATATTTCGTTTCATCAGCCACTGCTAAGGATGTGTAGACTATATAATACATGCACAAAAAGCAACCCCTGTCTGCTGGATATCTTCGAGCACAGGATACCACTGTTTCGAAAGCGTGTTAAAGATATTCTTACAAAAGCTTTACTGGACTAAAATTACTTTATTATTATATCAAGTCACATTTAACTTAACATTTAATCTAAAAAACTTTAAAAAGCTGTCTTATATTGAAGGTGTAATTGCTACTTACATTTAATTACTAAAACTACAACTGCATGCAAATCATGTTGTGAAAACTATTTTAGGGTATCATTCTAGTTAGATTAGTTACTCGCTTTTTTTGTTATTGTTTTTAATCTTACCTGTATTGTTTTCCTAATAAAATAAAATAAAATAATAATGAGTATAGAATGAACGCTGAACGCTATTCTTAGAATTAGTTGTAGTAGTTCCAGTAGCTGTGGAAGAAGATGAGGAGTTGCTGCTCACGGTCAGAACTCTAGTTCACGTTGATCATCTATATTCATTTTGGTCTCTGTTAAATTTATTTTGCAGTCTTCTTAATTCACTGATGGCAAAATTTTTCAATAGTCAGATAAGAAATTCGTCGAACAAAATACAAATATAATTTGTCGAACGATACAAACACTATCGTAGATAATACGTACATTTAATCGACTGAAAACAAAAAATAATTGTATAAAACGTAATATCAAAAAATGTTCAACCATTATACCATTATACCATGCGTGGCGTTTAGCAACAATAATAGCTTTTCAAACAATGTGTCGTTTAAAAACTTTAACTTTTTTTATTTATTATTATCAATAACGTAGTAAGTTAATTAATTCATACAAAGCGGATTATGTTTGATTATCAATAACGACACAAAGCTAAATAGGACTCTTAGTAGAGACGAAAATTTCAAGTTGAACAACGGCACAAAAGATGATGTGTCGTGTTTGCACTAAATTTTGAAATTTGCTTGGTTACTAACCTTATCAAGAATAACGTCATAAAACGATTTGTGTCGCTATTAACAAGAACAAGAACGTGCAATCACTTCGACGACCTCGCGACAACTAAAATGAGTCGGTATCGAAAAAACGTATGCGTTCGAATGAGACAGACACATAGCGACACAACTTGTCTCGTTCGCTCATTTAACGGTTACGAGTTGTGTCGTTCTGTCAGAAAATAAAGTAAAATTTTCTCATTCTTTGTGTATATGTAACTAAAAATCACCGGTTTTTGAGATGTGACGTCCTTCTTGCAAATGAGCGATGTTAAGGATATTACTTAATATATTAAGGATAAAAAAAACATCTCTTATCTGAAAAAATAATAATAATAGGAATGAAGGAATTTTGCAATACATTGCGTTGCGGTGCGGCCATAGACTTGTATGTATTTTGTAACATAGAGGTCGTTGGGTGCGGCCCGCCCCGATTATGGAAAAATTGCGGGACTTGTTTTTTGTGCCCAGCAGAACTTTAGTTGAAAATAATAATAGTAAACTGGTGGTAAGAAAATAAACTACATTTATTTTTTTAAATAATTTATTTAAGTAGGTAGAAAATTTTTCAACTAAGTTATAGTAGTTGAGATTAGAGTTTCATCTTAATAGGATACATACCTACTATACACCGTGTAATATTTTATACAGTGTGGCCTGCCCTACCGGGTTATTCTCTTTTTCTTTTTTCATTCACTCACTCAAAAGGAAAAGCGAATCCATGATATTGGAATCGCACCCACAAAATTATTATACTGTTGATTAAAAAACTATAAATAAAAAATAACATTATGTAAGTACTCAAATCGTATAATTCGTTACTTATTTATAAAAGTTTACAATCATTTTCAATACACATTTAAAAGTCTAATCAATTGACTGGCATTGATTGGCATTGTGACTTCAACAGTATTAGATGTAGTCTCTGAAGTTCATTATATTAGTTTTATCATCATTTAATCTCCGCCGTTTAGAGGGTGGTTCATTTTCATCAACCTATTTAAAAAAACATACACTGTCATAAGCAAGCATCATAAAAATGAATATGAGGTTAATTCTTATAAATCTTTTCTTTACATAAACGGGGACGGCCATCTAACAATATTATAACTAGTTTGTTGAAAAGTTTTTTATTATTTATCTTATTAGTATAGACAAACAATTTATAGTATTTTACACTAATAAGAATTCATCTTGTAATATTGATATAATTTTTACTTACAACACTTTTTTCTAAAGTTGGCTGTGTCAATTTTGCTTCACTTACATTTGCATAATATGTAGTGTTAGAACTTGAAGGTATATTATTACATTCCTGAAATAGGAAAAAAAACATTTCAAGTCAATATTTGTCACACACACAGGCATCCTTCCAAAACATTAAGAGATCCCAAGTCATGGATTAAACTATGATGGACGTGTAAAAATTTCACATATTTGTTAAGTTTGTGTCACAGAACAGTTGCGAGTTTTCAAGCTCCCAACAACTATGAATATCAACATTAATCTTTATGATGATTCACCATGACAATGAAGTCCACACAAACAAAGCAAGTTTTGATAAATTTTGTTTAGTTTGAAGATCAGTCATTCATGGTTTTATGAATTAGTTAATAAGTTAGCACTTTAGTAAATATAAATATTATCTAGCTACAAAAATTAAAACCTCATTAACAACAATTTTGGATGTGATTATTACTTACTAATAGGTTGCAACATTTGCACGGCTGGTAGGCATAAAATGGTACTGCGGTTTTGAGTAGATGGCCTGGTCTCTCAGGCTCATCAGGTCTGAAGTGTGCACTATAAATCCTGGCAGATGCATAGAATTTGCCTTTTATAATGGTATTTTGCATAACCAAGCATTTTTAATTTTTTGGTCTCTCGGGAAACTAAAATAAAACAGCAATATAATAATACACCAAATTAATCATGTTGCGCTAACCATCCCCTACAAACAAAAGTAGTTATTGAGGAAAAATAAGGGATTATGATCCTTGTGTAAGAGGTATCAGACAATTTTATCTTAAGAGACATCACTTTAGTGCTACCTAACCCTAAGGAAAATCTTTTCTAAATTGATGCGAACCAGTAATCAAACCCAACCTATGAATTAAAGGTTAATTACTGCACTACTTTCTACCTGCTAAGCCAATTAAGTCAATAAATATGAAGAATAGTAAAAGATTTTCGAGGAATTACTTTCCCAGTCAAAGATAGGATCTGAACTTAGGGTTGGAGTGTAGCAAAGAGTGTGCAAGGCGTTTGGGACTTTTCGTAATTTTAGCGTAATTTTTCAAAGTCCAAAACGCTTTGATAAAATTCGCACATATTTTCCCACTAAACTATGCATCGGATAGAAAAAAATATAAGAACAAAAAGTGCTTATATTAAGCCCTTGTTAACGTTAATAAACAAAGATTCCAGATTTATTAGGTTTGAAACATTTTCTTGAAAATTTTTATAAGTCCAAAACGCCTGGATAATTCGGTCGCATTTTTTCGCTTAACTATGAGTGGGATAAAAAAAGTATTAGAATAAAAAGTGTTTATTTGAAGCTCTTTTATACGATAAAATACATTGTTACAAATTTTATTAGATTTCATAATTTTTCGTGAAAATTTTCTAAACGCACGCGACGTAAAATATGGTTACCCTTGTCTTATTACTACGACAAAAAAGTATTTCTTATAAGTTCAGTTTTTATGTATTATGGCTTATTATTTTATAAAAGTGAGTAGTCAGATATATCACGAAGTGCATATTCTAGTAATTGTTTACGTTTAATACATTAAAAACATAAACGTAGTCCTCAATATCTCTAAAATAGAAATACTATCATGAAGCACAGAAAATATGAAAAAAATGTGTATACCTGTGGAATTTCACGCTCCTTTTTGGATGCTAGACGTTTCCACAACCACGAACCACACAACTCATGATGATTTGCACCAAAACACGGCATATATTTCAAAAATTCCTGAAATGAATATTCGAAGTGAAAGAGATTCTTTTGACAGCCGGGCGTTATGGTTTTGACAATATGCTTTGGTGTTGCCAAAATACGTCAATAAGATTACCACACAGTCGGGGGAAAAGCTGCATAAAAAAATATTTTTTTGCAGCTTGTTACAAGCAAGCTCTAAAAATATTTCATTAACCATAACCATTAATTTCTTATGTGAAAAAGTATTACGCACTGCCCTTCTTCGTAGGTTTATTTATTGCAAGAAAAACAAAGAATGGCTTGGGGAATATTCTCCATGAACCTGGCTACACTATTCATTGAGTGAGTGAGACAGAAGACAACCGTAAAGGTCAAATGAGTTCAATTTTTTTGGCTTCAAAATATTGTTCGTATTGCAATCTCCAGTTTGTATCTAAGCTTCTTGACTGCAGTTGTGTGTTGTTCACTCACACAGCAGTCTACAAAAACCGGCCAAGTCCGAGTCGGACTCGCCCACTAAGGGTTCCGTATCTATCTAGCCATGTAAATTCTCATTGCCCTTCTGACATAGCCTGTAATGTTTAAAGGTGTTTATATTCTCAGTGCTCAAACGACAATTGTCATATTAAATGGTTTTTGCTCTTTTGAAATTACAAAATATTTTAAATTATGAGACAAAACCGATTGTATCTTTTGATGCATTAGACATACAATTTTGACTTTTTTACAGCTTGAAGAGACCATCAAAATCAGTATTTGACTTCAGTTTTGTAGTGACGTTTTTTTTAATGAAAACATGAACGGAAATCACTTTGTTTTAAGTAATTTGTTTTAACCAAACTACTGTCATTTGTTTACTCTACATCTGCCGTTAAAGTTTTCCTTTTAAATTCATTGTATGTAGGTAATATGCTACAGCCGTTATTTTGTTCACGTATCCACAAACGACTAATAAAAAATAGCACACAACTGAATATGTCTCATACAGATCGTCGAATAAAAAAAATATGTTCTCAAACGCATGTAATTTGAAAAGATTTAAACCAATAATAATATGGCGATAAACCATAAAAGTTTTCAAAAATATGTGATTAGAATGTAGAATGCCGAATTTCGGATATTTTTCATTAAAAAAACATGGTCCATATTAAGAAAATAAAAATCCTTAAAAAAATTAAAGGCAGGAAACGATAGCTACCTTAATGATTCCCACTATTAAATACGCATACTATAAGCCAATTTAGCACGCGATGTACCAAACAGATACCTACATCGATATTAAATATCGCTGTAGGTATCTAAAGAATTTTACGAACACGCTCACGATTTCGCTCACGAAAGTTTACAATGGAACCATTTTCACTGATAAAATTAAGTATAATACTTTATAACCCGAGCTATAATAAGTTTTGGAGCGATTCGAAAAATATATTTTTCCCTCCCCCGCGGCGGAGGACGATCCCTTTCAAAACTAAGAAAATACAGGGTGAAATTTCATCAGTACCGGACTCCACTAATGAATAACTTTTACTATGGGGGCATAGTGAAATCGAGAAAAAAACAGCTGTTCTAAAGTTGTTCATATTCATCATCAGTGGAGTCTTTACACAAAATTTCGGTACTGATTAAAATTTCAGTCCGTATATAAATAGCCCTTATAGCCTTAAAACTCCCCATTTTTCAAATCGGTCGAGCGAGTAGTGCCTGAGATAAGCGCGTTCAAACAAACGAACTCTTCAGCTTTATAATATTAGCATATATTATATTCCACAATCTATCCTACACACAATCACAAGGAGCCCTCAAGGTCCCTTTTGATTGTGTGTAGGACTACGGAATCCTAAAAAGATGCGCATTGAATGACTGAGAATGCGCCGCATTCTCAGTTCAACACTCACTCACTACACCACACACTCAGTCCCAGGGCTGCCAGATTGTATAATTGGATACAAAATCTGTATAATCGGACCATAAATTGTATCCCTGATCATTTTGTATAATACAATACAAAAGCATGCGGCATTAAATAAAACGGGAGTTCAGCTATTACTTTTCTCGAAATTGGCCACTCACTCTGCAGCGATTTAGTGAAAGTATTATTGCCAACTTGACAACTACGATGAAGTAAAATGTCGTGTCGTGTGGCTAGTTCCTGCTGATTGTAAGCACTGAGTGGGTTGAGCAAATCACTACGTTCAATGTGTCGTTCGGTAGTCTGTAAGTGATGCTTTTATTTTTTAAAGTTGTCACTGACAAGGATTGTTACTGTTTTATCATTAATTTAAATTGTTATTAGCTCCAGAGCAGCCGCTCCCCGTGGATTCAAAAATTATTTTAAAACAAAATTTTATCCAAATCAGCTCAGCAGTTTGAGCGTGGACAGTTTACAAACATTTTATATTAACAACTTTATTTTTATCACTTTGAAAGCAAACCATAAATTGTAAGCGCTCGCTTCGCTCGCGCAATAACTTAAGTTTATTATCACTATGGAAAGCATTACAAACCAAATTTTAAAGCGCTCGCTGCGCTCGCGCATTGATTCAATATAGTGATCATTTACTTTATGTAAATGATCACTGTTGTGTATAAATTTATTGATGTTATTTTTACGAAATTACGAAAAAATATTGATTTATGTATAATGCGATCAAAATTTGTATAATTGCGGATACTAAACTGTATAATCGAAATTTATTTGCTGGCAGCCCTGCTCAGTCCGCTCAGCAGTCCAATCAAGTAGTAAGTTAGTAACTCAACCAACGGCGCCGCATCGGCAGTCAGTTCCAGAAGTTCTTTGAGAGGTAATTTTAACCACTTTTTGTTTTACTCTTAATTTTATAAGAATTAAGTATGTACTCACAATTATACGCTTTTATTAAAGTTACCTAGTTATTTTAAAGTGAGGGATTAAACAACACCAGTCTAAAGGTGATACAAAATGGCGACGTCCACATAATCTACAATGCAATCTCATTGTTGCAAACTAAAATGTCGGTTTCGGTATTTGAATTATTCGTTAGTGAGTGCTTATTTGTCGATGGTGAAACAGGCCCTAACTACCTACTAAGATTTGAATTAATCAGTCAGGTATCAAACGACACCCGGGAGTCGCATAACAATGGAATTTATATTGTGTCTCGTTTACACATACTTGACGAGTTAAAAATCGTTATTCCTATGGGGGGACATAAAATAATATTGAAGTGGGGACAGTGCCCATTGCCCATACTATTCTTTATAAACACTTTTACAGGATGTGCCTGAATAGGAGCAAACATTTAAAATATAAGCTCTTTAAGTAACCCTAGTAATCAATTCTAAATGGTTTTAATTTATTATAATGATAATTAATTTTATTGTTAAAGAGAAAATTAACATTTAACAGCAAAAATAACTTTGTTTTTCATAGTGTTTGTATAAAAGACAAAGTTATATTTGCGGTTGATAAAAATGTGCTAAGTATATCTCAAAAACTACCTGTTTGATCTTGTTCAAAACAATTTTCGTTGCATGTTTTTATTGAGATCTACATCATATACCTATTTTTTTCGGAATTTTCACTTTCTTAGTTCAAAAGTTAGATGGGGGGACGCCCATTTTACCACTTTGGAAGCGGCTATATCTCAAACCTTAGACTTTTGGAAAAAATGGTTTTAGAAACCTCAACATCATTTTACAAGACCTATCCATAGACACCCACACGCATATGTTTAAGTAAAAAAATATATTTTAGGTTTTAGTTTCATGTATGGGAGTTAAATGTATTTTTCTTACTTTTTGTATCTAAATCGGAAAGCGGTAAATAAGATACACCTATTTACTAAGTTTCAGCTGTGTGATGCTAATAGTTTCAGAGTAAAGTGGCTGTGACATACGGAGGGACAGACAAACAGACAGAACAGACTTGACGAAACTATAAGGGTTCCGTTTTTTGCCATTCGGCTACGGAACCCTAAAAATGTGTCCAGCCAGTCATAGAACTTCACATTGTTATTTAATACGAGTCGGCGATTTTTATTTTCATTAACATTGGGTTTATATTTTCAGAAAACATGGGGTTCTTTTCGGCGTTAGCAGTTAACGTTATTGGAGGAGCGGTGATTTACGGCACCGGCGGCTTGGGCGCTGCGTGGGTGGCTCCAATGATGGGATTCAGCAGCGGAGGGATCCTGGCTGGGAGCACCGCGGCTGCCGCGCAGGCCTACTACGGCAACTTGGCGGCTGGCAGCATCATTTCTCAACTCACAGCTGTCGCTATGGTCGCTCCTATCCCGTAAGTACCTACTTACATTCCCGGCTGTTAAGGCCGAAATTAATATCTTACGATATACGGCCAGTACTAGCCAGAGGTACCATTATTGATATTCAAAAATTCGCGTAAGCTTAGGCGTATTACCAAACATCAGCTAATTTTATTTAATATTATTATGGCAGTCCATGTTCATGAATTAATTATTTTTATCGGCAAAGTAAGGAAAACAATAGAATGGCCCAAATCTCCTTTGTATTTAGGTATAACTGGTAGAGAATGCTGTTCGGCGGCATTTCCACCTTATGATAAGCAATTAAGTTAAATAAATACATTTTTATTTTTTTATCATGTAGTTACGGAGAACATAAAAAACTAGAAGTCTTTATTTTTGTAAAAAGCGGCAACCTTTTTCGTTCGTGGCGCCATGCTGTCATTCTCCACTTATAATAACTATATCATCGTAAATTCATTATGTGTCACTCATTAATTTGAAAGTATATGACCTTTTTCTTCTATTTACTTCGTTGCTGACGTTGGCGGCCCCTTAAATCCTAAATCAGTGATATCTTCGAATTTACAACTAAAAATTTGAAGCTTATTTCAGGGTCGGTTTGCGGCCGTCTTAAAGTTTATTGGAATGGAAACCAATGGCCGGTAATTAATGCATAAAGCGTGTTAATGTTTTTGAGCAATATTATATTTACGTTTTTTACAGTGTAACCTAATATTTCGGAAATTAGTAGTAGGTAGTAGAAGCTCCTACGCCTCGTTTGAGTTATTATAACCTTTGCCAGAATGGTGGCCGTATTCCAGATAGGTACTGGCCGTAAGCTTTTGACCACAAAATTTCACAATTTTTTAACACCAAACATTTTGCATCTAACTTTTTAATAATCATGACAATAAAAGATTTCCGGTTGACCACTTCCGATAAATATCAAATGAATAAATGAAACAGATATTTTAAGTGAAAGTTGAGAACTCCTACTAAGTGGCCGAATACCGGTAAGCCGACCCTGTTTTTTGGCCGTAATGAGTTAAGTAGATAGGTGCCACAGTAAAATTAAATAAATCTGTAAATTTTTTTTTAAAATCATCAAAAAGTCAATGTGTAACACAAACTTCTTTTAAATTAATCATCTTTTTTTTTATTCACAGATAGTACAGCTAAGTACTTAGCTGATACCAATGGAAGACGTCGCGGTAGACGCATGAAAATAAATCTTTATGTATCTCCTTTTATAACATTTTAATAAATAAATGTAACAGAAGTATGTATTTATAAGTCTTCTTTTATTTTGTGCTAACACATTACACACGCAAAAATTCAGAAACACCGGAAAGGCCGGAGTTGATTCATTACATGGGTATGAAGGAACGACCATACTAATCGGCGCTGGTGCATTAACATTTGACGCGCCGCACCGTGCTCAGTCGTCGTACTACACACATACACACAATGCAGCGATAATGTTCATGAAGCTGCCTAGGCCTAGTCACTTGGAAATATACATTAATATACAGAGATATACTCGATATCGCACACCATAGTTTACAATGGAACCCTTCTCACTATTATATGGGGCATTTCACGTGCAGCGGGCAGCGAAAAAAGGGTCATATCTCCGATTTCAGTTATATTCCCGTAGTTATACCTGTACATGCCCTCGGTACAGATACGAAATATTTTTGCATTTTCAAGCTTAGTTTCTAAAATATAGGTCTTTGAAGTTTTTAGAAATTGCGAGATATGCTCTACTTCAAATGCCATTATCAGTTGAAAAACGGTATTTTTTTTATAAATTTATTAGTAATTTAAAAATTACATTTATTAATCTTATTTTCCTCATTATTTGAATTCTGATTTTTTTTATAAAATTGGTAAAAAAATTCAAAAATATTATTTTTTTTAGTTTTTTACGAAGTTCGCATTTTTTTATATTTTTTTTAGATCATGTAAAATATTGCTTATTTTATGGTGAAACTTCATTCCAAGTTCCATAGTGGGCCGCGCAGTCGTTTAGGAGCTACATGTATTATAATGCCGAAGCGCGGCAATGGGCCCCTTCTAGCGCCTAGTGAGTAAGCGCAACTTACTGAAAATGTATCTAAATAATAAGCAAATAACACTGTTGCTGCTCTTTCATTGCTTTTATAATGGCAGGTCACAAACACGAAATTATGAATTAATGTTTTATTTACAACTAGTTTTTGCCCGCGACTTCGTTCGCGTGGACTTCAGTAGGCCTACCGCGCAAGTGTCGTCGGCACAGATTAGTAAGAGTATGTCTAAAGACAGATAAGCAACGCCACCTTTTGAGCGCCTGAGTTAGTGGATAATTTTGACAGCTCAGTTGCGAAAACACACCGACGCGAATCGGTGGCGCTAGTGAGCCAAAAGAAGAAGAAGAACGTGACGTAATAGAATTCTTCTCACAAAAGGCAAAGATTATAATATTTTTGCATTACGTAACGTTATCGTTATCCAATAGGTCGTTAATAACGGTACATACCGTATAGTTATTTTTTATTGACTCTGGGATTGGTTTTGTCACACTGGATGTATTCTGCGGTTAGGTCAAAGCAACTACAGCCCGCATGGTGTATGATAAACTTTGACCTGCAGGCTTAAGATGCACGCCGTGATAAAAATTTATCGAGGCATTTTAGCGCGTTTGTTTGTCAAAAATCGACATACCCGTAGTTGCTAACATGGCTGCCATGAAAGTCATGTCGTACTGTCAAAATTCGAAATATGACATAATTATCATTGAACCCTAACATGCCACACATATTTTTATCGAATTTTGACATTTCGCCGTGTAACATTATCGTCCACCATTAGCGACGACGACAAATAAAAAACAACATATTTAGAGCAAAAATATATGACTGAGTCGTGCCATATTTTATCCTAGGCTCTCAAAAAACAATAAAGAGTAAAAATATTGAAAAGAAAGTCCCCGTGGATCATTTTTTATCCCTAACATATTTATTAATTTGAATTCATTATCTGTGGGCAATATTTGATATACTCTTACTAATCTGTGGGCAATATCGAGTCAATCTGTCATTGTGTCAAGTTGATCATTTTGAGCCAAATCTGACATAAAATTGAGTGAATGGTTAGAAATTGACATATCTCGTTATCGTTGTGGATACATTTGTCAAATGTGGTTGGCATGGGAATATGATAAAATAGCATAGATCGACTAATTTTGTCATGTCGATCGAAAGAAATAGTGTGTCATGCATGTTAGGCCTACTGATCGCAGAACGCATCCAGTGTGACAAAACCTGAAAAGAAAACAATTAAAAACATTACAAAACTTTAATTGTTAATAAAATAACAAAATCAGATTGAAAAGTACATCAAAACGGGATTGCTAAGACATATAATAAATTTAACTGTTTACAATAAATATCTAAGTGTATGTGGAGGGCAACTGGGGCGCTATAATTATTAACTTATTATGTACTACATTTGAGGAGACAAAAACGATGTTTTGGTGAAGACTTGCATATTGTACACTCACACCTTGCCTTTGTGCAAAACAAATATGCCCCACGTTATTCATCGTTCAAATGAATGTTTGGAACCTGACAAGTTCCAAACAATTTATTGTCAAGTTTACCAGTAAATAAAGTTACATGTATAGATGTGCCATTGCCAGCAACATTATCAGACATAGAAAGGAATATTAAACAACACAACTTAAGCAGCCGACCAATTTGACAATATTAGGGAACATTACAAAGTTTATCGTCTTTGCATTACCATTATTGGACCACTAGTTATTACTATAAACACAATGATTTGATAACATGAGTATGAATGGTCAGAGATAGTTTGTATAGCTCATTGATAGTCGTATTTTCCTCGCTCGGAGCCCACCGCACCGCGTTGAAACAGTTGAACAGCTGCTCAACTGACTTTCTTGGACTTGGTCTTCATTGTGTAGCAAACTGATGAATGAACTGTCCAGGCGGTGTCCTGTTAATGACAAAAATGATCAACATAAAGTATTGTAGCTAGAGTGAGATACTTATTTGACTAGCCTAAATTCAAACATCACAAACATACATAATAGCTTCTAAATATATTTTATGCAATTGCAAGGATTATTTAAAAAAACACAAATCACATGACCAGAGCAAACTTTTTATGGGAATGCTCACAGCAAATAATTTTGTAAAAACTACCTTATGGAAAAGTAAGTACATTAAACTCTAACTAACGTAAACATAACAGCCAGAAAGGACAAGGAAAAATTTTAAATTATTCCATACGCTGAAACCGACCACACATGTGGGGGTATATACAGGTTGTCCCGTAAGTAGTGGTTCAACCGAAAATCCTAGATAGATGAGGGCATGATCTACCAGAATAGGCCAACACGGATTAAGAAAAGTCTCATGGTTAAGAGTTATTCAATAATTTATATTTTTTTCAAAAAATTTGACTTACATCACTTTAGTTGTCACCATTATTTTAATACTGCGAAAATTTATGTTTTTCTGAATTATTATATTTTTTGCATAATTGAACTAAGTAGCTAAAACCATTTTACACCAATAACTTCAATAGTTTAGTCAGAAAATGACCATATTTTGATTTTTTTTGGCCCGATAAATTTTTACTCAAAGTTTAAAGACCTGTGTTGAAAAAAAAATATACTGAACAGTTTGTGTCCAACAGCATAAAAACTTCTACATTTAATGCCAATTACATAATACTAAAATAGTGCTACGTTCCGCGTGGAAAAAAATGTTACACTGAATATATTGGCAAAGAAGCAATTTTTGTGAAAAGAGTGCTTAATATTTTTCTCTCCTAGGATCATTATAAAATCTTTGGTCTTTGGTGTAAGTACAAAAGCATAATAAAAGCTAACAGTTCATAATTAAAATTATTAAATGTCCTGAAAATGTTATTAGATAAACCCCAAACAACGGATTAACCCAAACAGCAAATAATTTTAGTCATCATTAATTAATGAAAATGAAAACTAGCACGACAGTAAACGTGATTAGTAGCTACCGTGATTATCTACTACCTAAATGGTTACCTAGCAAGTAGAAAAGATGAACTAGCTTTGCAGTTTTTTTATTGTCTTAATTTGGCGGTATCATAATATCTTTTTTTATTACTTAGTGGACTTAATTCAGTCCATGCAATCGACTAAAACTGAAGTAATTTCTCATTCACTTATAACAAAATTAAAAGAGACATACCTACATAAGTAATTTAGTTACGTCCATCCATAGACAATTTTGCAGGGACATTAAGAGATCGTCACTTAATTGTCTATGGACTACACTAAATTACGCAAGTATTTTTCTGAGCGACTGACAGCTATTTAGTTTGATGTTTCCAAATCATTGTAGTCTGTCTTTTTTTATTTAGTTATAAGGGAAAGGGTCATTATTAAATTTTAAGTCGCATGGCCAGAATTGAGTCCACCGACTAATAATAAAAAAGCGTCTAAATTAGAGAATAAACAATCATAAAATTCAAGTTTCTTCACCTTTTTTATCGGCCAGGTAACCATCCGGGAGCCTGGTAGCTGCTGCTAATCACGTTTTAGGATAAACTGTACTTTAAAGGCCGCTGGTCTGGCGTTTCATAATTTTTTGACAGAAACTACACGATGCAAGAAGTCTTTTGGTGAAGTCGTTTTTTGAAGCAACCTTGTAGTTTTCGAGAAATAAATTATTAAAAATCGCAAAATTAGATCAAAATGTTTGACTATTTTACGTCATTAAGACTGACTACCAACCTTTAAAAACTATACGATCTGTCAGTTGCGTTTCGTTACGTGAAAGTTGATTCTATACAGTCAATTTGGACACAATTTTGGGGTCTTTTTGGGGTATTAATGTTGCAGATACATTTTAGATGTAAAATTTTATGTATTTACGTGTAATTTATTGAAAAGATGAATAATTCAATTTATTTTAAATGAATGTTTTTCTACTGTGCAAGAACGAAACGCAACGACGCCATTTTGTTAGTCTGCCCTACCCCTAGAGTGTATATAAATAGAAGCCCGGAGGCGCGAAGGGAGAGCAGCCCCAGCATACTCTTTAGACATACTCTTACTAATCTGTGATGCAGAGCTACATATCGAGAGAAGGCGAAACCAAAGACAACACGGATACGGTCATAGAGTAATGTCATAGACTAAATCAATAGACAATACATGTAAAGGGTAGACTACACGATTTCTAACACTCCTCCTTACACTTTACATGCCAAATAAAAGCTATATAAATATGGCTCTACATAAAGCATTCATAAAATTAATTACATGTCAAAGGCTTAACATTAAGTCCCTTAATAAATTTACAATGTTTTTCAGCACATAAGGGCTTCGTTAATACATCTGCTACCATTTTGTCAGTCTGCAAGTATCTTACATTTAAGTGTCCTTTTTGAATCAGATCTTTAATAAAGTGATACCTTAGGTCTATATGTTTGGTTCTTTTGTGGGAGTGCTCTTTAACTAACAGTAGTTTTTGAGCACTTTGGCTATCATTATAAATGACAGTGTCAAAAGTTTTATCGATAATTTCTGACAAGAAATTTCGTACAAAACATATGTCCTTACAACAATCTCCAAGAGCTACGTATTCCGATTCGCAACTTGAAAGAGAAGTACATTGTTGCTTTCTTGCCTCCCAGTTAATTACATTAGATCCTAACTTAATCACAAAGCCAGTATAGGACTTGCGGTCTGAAAGGTCATTGGCCCAATCTGCGTCAGCGTATGCAGTAAGATTAAAAGTATTGCTCTTTGTGAAGCAAAGACCATAATTTATGGTACCTTTTAGGTAACGGAGCACACGCTTCGCCATGCGCCAATGATTTTCATCAAAACATGTGTTAAACACAGTGAGCTGTTACTACTACGTATAGAGACGCTATGCCAAGCAAAAAATGTGCGCATTTTTTTGGCGTGAACTGTCAACAGACTGACGTATTCCATAAATTTTGAATTTTGAATATGAAACCGCAGAAGTGACACAGACTTTGTGCCTACTTAACTTTATTGTATTGAATGAATATAATTTTATCAAAACGTTTTAATCGTTACTTACTTTGATCAATAGTTATTTAAAAGAGCTAAATAAATAAAAGTTTAGTAAATAAAAATCTGTAGGTCAAAAACTCGAATGATATTTACAATTTTTTTATCATGATTTTTATCATTTTAATTTTTCATACGAGATATTTCTAGAAAAATATAACAACCAATGCAAAACACCTTAAAAGAAATATCACAACATCGCATTGTCTAACCTCTATTTATTACCTACCTACTTTTCCATTCTGTGCGTGTCACTTTTTATAATCTTTGATTTTCATGTAAAATGGCGGCAATTTCTTGCCAAAAATTTATAACATTTTGAAAAATCTTTACGCTGGCTTAAGCTAACATTTTAATTTCCTACCGATGGTAAGTGACGCCGGTATCGTTTATATTCCTGTTGGTTTTATTTTCGCATGTTTTTAAAACGCATGATGGCTTTTTTGTCAAATTAATTGTCCAAATGTCACATTGGTTAACGCTACGAGCGGGAGTGAGTGACTGTGATACCGCGCATGCGTTGATGGTCTGTGACCATCAACTCATCGGGCACGAGGTTCCTTAGGGATGTCATTTCCATACGTAGTAATAGTAGTTCAATGGTTAAACATACTAAGTTGGCTACATGCAAAAGATATGTCCGGTCTAGTACAGACTGATAAATATATTAAACTTCCTAGAAGCTGTCTGTACTGATAGACTTCATCATCTAAACATGTCTTATCTGATTTCTGTAATTTACAATTAACTGGTAAAGGTGTTGTAACAGATTTACAGTCTGACATATTATATTTGAATAATAAACGCTATGTACTCAGTTTGATCTAAAGTTGTGATGCCATTTTCTCTACGTACATTCATTCCAAGACAATTATTTAATTTGCCCAAATGTCGGACTTCAAACTTATTTTGTAAAAGTTGTAAAATATTATTAATACAATTATTGTGAAATATATAAAAATCATCAACATACAATGCAATAATAATATATTCAGTCTTTGTCTTCTTAGTATAAATACATGGCTCACATTTGCTCTGAGTAAAATTATTTTGTGCTAAGAAATCATGTATTTTGATATTCCACATTCGGCTTGCTTGCTTAAGGCCGTATAAGCTTTTCTTAAGTAAACAAACCTTATCACAGTTTTTAAAACCTGAAGGCTGCTCCATATAAATCTTTTCATTTAATTCGCCATTTAAAAATGCAGTTGTTACATCAATATGGTCCATTTCTAAATTAAGTTCAGTAGCAATAGAAAACAAAATTCTCAGTGTGCTATGCCTCACTACAGGTGCAAAGGTGTCCGTAAAGTCAATGCCCTCTACTTGACTAAACCCACGGGCAACTAGCCTAGCTTTAAATTTGGCAGGCTTACCTGACGTGTCAAGTTTCTTCTTGTAAACCCATTTACACTTTATAATGTTTTCATCTGCAGGTCTGTCTACCAAGATCCATACCTTGTTTTTAATTAATGAATCATACTCACTCTGCATTGCCCTCTGCCATTCATATTTTTCTGAAGATTCCATGGCTTCGCGGTATGATATAGGCTCATCTGGCGAAAAACCTTCTGCCATCATCGATAAATCATAGTCTCTAAGATGCTGTGGCACATTACCTCGTGTTTTACGTACGGGGTGTGAACGAGACGTGTCGGAAACAGCCGGCAGCGTCGGCTCACTCGGTGCTGACTCCGGCATAGAAGTCACGGCATCCCTTGGAGTATCAACCTCATCACCGTCGTCATTATTATCAAATGATGACTCCGGCAGAGAAGTCACGGCATCCCTTGGAGTACCAACCTCATCACCGGGACTGTCATTTACACCCTCATCGCCCGTGCAGTAGTTTTCAGAGAGTGGCGACCACGCCAGTGACGTCGGTGTCTCTGCATCTGAAAATTGATGTAAAGAGGATGAGCACTCAGCTGATTTATCATTTTCATTATTTTGAATGACATCATTAACACTAAAATCTCTGTTAAAATTAGAGTCATTATTAAAATAATTCAATGCATTATTTTTATTAATGGGCACTGGAATAATAACATTGTCTTTCTCGATAGAATAATTATAAAAATTGGCTCCACAAGTCTTTTTACAAATGTCATTTTTAGCAAAAAATTTATCCTCATTAAAAACAACCGATCTAGACTGTATGACTCGGTGAGGCTTAGTGGGATCAACTAAACGGTATCCTTTAAAGGTTTCACCATAACCAACGAAAATTAAAGCTTTTGCTCTTGCATCAAGTTTTTGACGCTTTTGACTAGGAACGTGTGCATAAGCAGTACACCCGAAGACACGCAAATGACTGATGTCTATAGGAGACCCAGTCCATAAGCTCTCGGGAATTCCACCGGAAAGCGCTCTGGTAGGAGACCTATTTTTCAGGTAAATGGCTGTCATAACTGCCTCTCCCCAGTAACGGTTACACAGGCCGGATTCCTGCAGCATAGCCCTAGTTTTATCAAAAATCGTTTTAAAAGCCCGTTCCGCTGTTCCATTTTGAGCAGCATTGTAAGGGACAGTGGTTTGGTGTATAATACCGTGGTCTTTAAGATAATTGGTCAGTTTATTATTTGTAAACTCAAGGCCATTGTCACTGCGCAAAATCTTTATTGATAAACCAGATTGTTTCTCTATCATTGTCTTAAAATTTATAAAATGTGAACTCACCTCTGATTTGTGCTTCATAAGGTAGCCCCACGTCTTGCGGGTATGGTCGTCTGTGAAGGTCAAAAGGTAACGAGCTCCACCCCAAGTTTCGACTTGCATAGGTCCAGCCACATCTGAATGGATGAGTTCAAGAGGTTGGGTAGTGCGCTTTGTGCTGACAGCAGGATACGGTGCTCGCACCATCTTGCCTGTCAAGCACGGCTCGCAACTACCATTGATGGTGTCTTCTTTCTGAAAGAGTAAGTTCATGCATTTCTTCCCATCACCTAGAATCCTCATTCCTGGTTCAGATAGATGAGCTAGACGTCTATGGATTAAGTCCATTGGCATAGTCGAAACAGCGTGAGCATTCACTGTCTCTTGCCTGGTCTGCAAGAGCTTGGAAGACTCCTCCTCAAGGATGTGTCGCACTTGAGACTTATATTTATACAAACCATTTTCCTTAAAAGCAACTAAGACTTGATTGCCAGTGACTTTAACATTATCAAAGACTTTACAATGATCCCTATTAAAAATGACAGTATAACCCTTGTCAGTGATTTGACAAACGGACAGTGAATTGCTGGAGAGGTCAGGCACATGGAGAACGTTTGATACGCTAATATTGGAGCACAAAGAGACCCTACCAGTACAATTGCTATGTAACTTATTACCATTAGCTATATAAATAGTAGAATTTTTACCTCTAGGTTCTTCTAATAGCTCCTTATCAGCAATCATATGCTGAGATGCACCAGAGTCCACCACAAAGTCATGGCTGCTGCTACCGCTGCATACCATGGCTGATGCAAGCATAGTGTGGTTTTCTTCATTGTTCTTCAGCTCCTTCTTGCGTTTAAAGCAACGCTTGATAGTGTGTCCGCTCTTTTTGCAGAACTGGCAAACCAAAGGCGATGACTTCTTCTTCTTGTTTCCTAGGTAGGCCTTCACTCCCTCCTGGTCACTCGCATTTCTCCGGTGTTCTTCTTGCAGCAATCTTGTCCGCACGAGCTCCACCGTTAGTGTGCTTGCAAGACAGGCGGTTTCAAGGCCCGACACCAGGTTGTGAAATTCCTGTGGTAGACCACTCAACAGGATTTCCGCTACCACATCATCGTCTATCTTCTTGCCTATATCAGCGTGCTGTTGAACGAGCTGCATAACCGCTTCGACATACTCCGACATGCTGCTGTACTGGCTGTATTCAATTCTATGCAGTTGACGTAACAAGAGCACTTTCCTGTATAGCCCTTTGGACTCGAAGGCATCGGCTAGCTTCGTCCATGCATCTTTTGCCGATGTGGCATTTCGCACGTACTGGTACAACGCAGGCTTAATCGATAAGCATATCTTTGCTAAGGCGCGGCTTTCGTGGGTCGCATCGGTATCCGTACCATCCACACAGCCCCATAAACCATCCAGCGTAAGTAACATTTTCATGGCAAATTTCCAATTTGAATAGTTACCCAAACCATCCAGCTTCTCGACGGGAATGTGCCCGTTGTGTTCATTATGTGACGACATTCTTGACGACGTTAGTGTGATGTTAGTTAAGCAAACAAATACTAGGTTATAATCACGAGGGCAGTGAATAAATAACCTCAAAATGTTTCCGACATACCAATCTTAGGTTTTCAGTTTCCGTTTTCAGTTTCCTCGCGGCACTTACATCTGGGCGCATAACCTGATGTGCAGGATGGAGGCGCAGGGCTCTGCGTTGAAGTGCAGCGAAGGATTGTGGAGATTGTCACCAGAAATAAAATCATATTTGTGCTTAACAAATATGTCGTTTATTTACTCATAAATCACACTACACATTTGTCATCGTCAATCATTGATTACATTAGATTAGAATTGTCACATGTTAAAAATAAATAAAATTATAATTGGGAAAGACTATGCAGAGCTACATATCGAGAGAAGGCGAAACCAAAGACAACACGGATACGGTCATAGAGTAATGTCATAGACTAAATCAATGGACAATACATGTAAAGGGTAGACTACACGATTTCTAACAGTTGTAACGTTCTCTATTGTGGATATAGTTTCTCTATGGAAGGGGATTTCCCCAAATGACCCCACCAGTTTTCGATCTAGCTAGACAAAGGAAATATAGGTAAATAATAATATTTGAAAATACTTATAGGGTTGGTAAACAGTAAAATATTAGAGGTATATTTATTCATATAAATATTTAAACGGCAGAATTATACGATTTGCTTATACTTAACAAGAGGTACAAATCAGGTGGTAAATAAGACTTTAGTAGTTTAATAGGTTTTTTCCAGATAAAGGCATGGAACATGATAGAAAATAAATGCATTCAATAAATGCAAATGCCAATTCGCGTCGTCAACTACTGCGCACACCAAAAAGTCGTTAACGTTTGTAAGGGAATTCCGACATTTATTAGGTATCAGTTCACGGAAGTAGCCGGGAACTAGTATTGTAAAGTTCATAAAATAATTAGCAACCCTGTTGCTGCACGTAGCGGAGGGACTTTAAAACCATAGACTGCAGTTCACAGCAGTCTACAAAAAACCAGCCAAGCGCGAGTCGGACCCATGCACTAAGGTTTCCGTACCACCCATAAACTCGGGGTCCACTTACCTTCACCTAACGAAAATATCACAATTTTTTTTTGACAGCATAAATAACTTTGATTTAGTGTTTGTATCAAAGAATAAAATTAATATTCCTATCGGAAGAGAAGAACAAGTAAAAGCTGTCAATCAAAACCGATTTTGGATGACAGTAACTAACTGAAGTAAGAAACAGTAGTTAACTTAAATTGCTTTAAAATTAGATAACCTTTCGTCCAGGTGTTGTATACCTATTTTCCTAGGTTAAACAAATTAGTTTATGATAAACAGTTGACACAAAATATCGAAAATGCAGCCCTAGTGTAAAACCAAAAATGATTTGTATGCACAAAATATTCGTAATATGCATTAGTGTTATTTTGTCTTTACTCCGTAAATAAACGTTTATAGAAAAGAATAAGCAAACTGCGTACTTTAAATTTAATACACATTGACAAATATAAATCATAAATTAAGAGGCTTCGATTTGTAATAATTTACCTTTTAAATTAAAAGTTATTAGAGTTTTTTTTGCTGTAATGAATAATCTATCACCGATCAAGTCACCATGTTTCACAAGAACAATTTCTCTATAATATACACAATTTAATTTGAAATTATAAAAAACCACGTGTAATTTTCAGCGAGCCTCCATGGGGCGCCTTAACTGTTTGACAGCCGCCAAAAATGGTTCTGTTGTATCGGATCTCGCATCTCTTTTTATCGTACAGTTTTCTCCTACTGACATCTCGCTCTTGTTGTTCTATTCCAAAAGGGATAATTCTATGTATCAAAGACAAATATAATAATATCTCAAAAGTTACCGGATCGATCTCGTTCAAACCAATTTTCGTTGAAATCTACTTACATTATGTATTTTTTTCAAAATTTGAACTCTCTTAATTTAAAAGTTAGATGGGGGGGGGGGACGTGGATTATATATCACAATCCAAAGAGACCTTGAGGGTTCCTTGTTGGACTACGGAATCCTAAAAAGATGCGCATTCTCAGTTCCACACTCACTCCCCTAGGCCCTACACAAACACTCAGTCCAGTCAAGTAACTCAACGGCGGCAGTCAGTTCCACAAGTAAGTACTTACTTTGAGTAGTAATGTTAACCATTTTTTGTTTTTACTCTTAATTTTATAAGAATTAGGTACTCACAATTATACGTTTTTGTTAAACTTACCTAGTTATTTTAAAGTGAAGGATTAAACAACACCAGTATAAAGGCGATACAAAATGGCGACGTCCACATAATCTACAATGCAATCTCATTGTTGCAAACTAAAATGTCGGTTTCGGTATTTGAATTATTCGTTAGTGAGTGCTTATTTGTCGATGGTGAAATAGTAACAGCTCACTGGGTGAAACAGGCCCTAACTACCTACTAAGATTAGAATTAAAAATCGTTATTCCTATGGGGGGACATAAAATAATATTGAAGTGGGGACAGTGCCCATTGCCCATACTATTCTTTATAAACACTTTTACAGGATGTGCCTGAATAGGAGCAAACATTTAAAATATAAGCTCTTTAAGTAACCCTAGTAATCAATTCTAAATGGTTTTAATTTATTATAATGATAATTAATTTTATTGTTAAAGAGAAAATTAACATTTAACAGCAAAAATAACTTTGTTTTTCATAGTGTTTGTATAAAAGACAAAGTTATATTTGCGGTTGATAAAAATGCTCTATATCTCAAAAACTACCTATTTGATCTTGTTCAATCAAAACAATTTTCGTTGCATGTTTTTATTGAGATCTACATCATATACCTATTTTTTTCGGAATTTTCACTTTCTTAGTTTAAAAGTTAGATGGGGGGGGACGCCCATTTTACCACTTTGGAAGCGGCTATATCTCAAACCTTAGACTTTTGGAAAAAATGGTTTTAGAAACCTCAACATCATTTTACAAGACCTATCCATAGAGACACCCACACGCATATGTTTAAGTAAAAAAATATATTTTAGGTTTTAGTTTCATGTATTTTTTCTTACTTTTTGTATCTAAATCGGAAAGCGGTAAATAAGATACACCTATTTACTAAGTTTCAGCTGTGTGATGCTAATAGTTTCAGGGCCCCTATTTTTGATTCATTCGCTTCAAGATGGCGAGTGATTTTCATTCGCCATCTCAAAATCGCCATTTTTGAATCATTCGGTCGAACGAAATCCCCAAACGAGTGCCCCCGACCACTCGTTTGGGAAGGCGAGTGATAGAATAAACGTCAAAAAGATACGTGTTTTGTGTCAAATTATGTAACTTGCTTATTTCATTAAAATTACAATTAATTTCAATTTAAAGTTGAATTTAACTGCATAAACAGGGATAATTTGCTTTTGCAAAGGTTTTACAGTCATGGAGATTACAGAAAAGTTGAAGATTTTGTAGAAAGTGCTGGTAAATGAGACATCAAAACAACTCGTTGCAATGAGCAGTTATCTCAGGCAGTTATTAGCTTAAATCTAATTATTGATAGAATAATAGCTCACCAAAGAATTTATCCCGCTTCCAAGACCTATCATGGTCCCGAGAAGACTGTTTTGCCTGCGTAGCCTATTGCAATTAACTCGTCAAGTATGTGTAAACGAGACACAATAAAAATTCCATTGTTATGCGACTCTCGGCATTCGTTTGATACCTGACTGATTACGGTAAGTTTAAAGAGGTTAAGTAATATTTATCTTGTTGAACAAATATCTTGATTATAAGGAATTAAAGCAGTTTGACTGTTTCCACATAAAGCTAATCTACCAATATTACTTACAGGGTCTTCCAGCCATTAATTTTTGTTGCTGAATTCTAAAAGTTGCCTTGGAAACCATTCAAATGCAAGGATTGCTCGGGCACAGGCAGAGTTTCAAAATGAATCACTGAGAGCCTTGAATAGTCCTACAGTACTGAGACAGTGTGTTTAAATCCCCAAGAAACCTTCCTGATATGATGGCAGTATCTCGCAGTAAGTATTATGACATAAACTTAATTAATCTTTCTATTACCTCAATGTAGTTAAAGTTAACCTTAATCTCTTCCAGGTTCCACAACCTTCAAGGACTACCAGATGTAGTAGGGTGTATAAATAGACTGCCTGCACTATATTTGCTTTAGACACTACAATAAATTAACTTAAAGTAGGTATTGGATTACCCGTAGATAAGTTCAAGTCAAGAGTACTTTGATTTTAAAAGCATTGTAAAGTGATTGTATAAAAAGGATTATAATGCCAATAAAATGTGTAAACACAAAAATATTTAGTCATTGAATACACGCCATGACAAAAGTGACTATTATTTTCCCGGAGCATTGGTAGGGTCTATGTTGGTTTGGGATGTGTTATGTGCTTCTAGTGAGATTTCATGCAGTAAAAAATCAATTAAGATAGCAAGATAACTCTTTATTGGACATCACAAAGGTTAGTTTAAATATGTTTACAGTAAATGTACAAAATAAATGTTTTAATTATTTTAACAAATTTTTGCACTTTCGAATGTTTGTTTTAGTTTGAACACAACTTCAAAACCAAATGTCTGCAGAGTTACATCAACGTTAACAATTTATTACTAAGACAGTACAGTCTATCTATAGTTTGCAACGATAGTTATTGAAAAGCTTGTCCAATAAATATAATAACAAAATTTAAATTATCACATCAATAAATAATTACCAAATCCACCTCTCCTATTAATTCCTTTTCCTATTCCTAATCACAATTGCATTGTACTAACCTAATCAAAACAATACATTATTTTTAGTACAAAAGTAAATATTTAAAACAAAATCTTAAAAATAGCACTGAAAGTATAGAATAGATATAGGTCACACACACCACAGCATAGGAAGACAGTTGAACATAATAGTTACTTTAATATTTCACAAATAAGCAGGATTTACAATCCCTACTTTATTTTAACAGTAATATGAAACCGGAGTTCCTTGAGCCCGGAATGATCAAATAAATATAGAATAACTTGTTCTGTAATGTTGAGTGCATATGATTTTGGATGACTGCAGGTATTCTCTAGACTCAAGATAGAGCACTTATTTTCCCCTCCATTTTAGAAATGAAGACTGCGTAGAACCACCTCTTCCTTTGATTTTTGATTTGATTAGCTTTTGTCAATGTCTTGTTGCTATGCCTGAAAAAGATTTAGAAGCAGTTAATAGAAATCCTATAGAATAGTACAAGCGAATCATACAAATCACAGTTACAGTCACAGTTAGCCAGACTACTTGATGAAGTTTTAAAATAGTCTAACACTGAATTGCAGTAGATTAATGTTCGTTCAAGAAGAAGAATAACATGATAAATACCTTCCGTCATGCCTTCCAATGCTTATTTAAGAAATATTTATACTTATATTAAATAAAAACTCGTCTATAAAACGCAAGTAATAAAACCAAATTGTTTTTGTTTACGTTGCACTGACAATAGCGACATTAGCAGTTTTTTTTCACCAACGAGGCTAAGGTCTTAACATTAACAGCCAAAAAATTAAGGAAATCCATTCCGTTTTACTTGCAACAGCTACCGGTAAACAGATTGTTGGTACCGGTATCTTTTTAATCTGTGGTAATTATACATACATTCTCAATTTTTAGTAAATTGGCAACACCGTAGACGAAGGATTCAAAAATACGGAAAATCGCGGTCGTGTGACTTGGGTTTACGAGTGAAATTTAAGCGTATACGTCTGGGATAAGTCATACGAAGGATTTCAAAAATAGGGGCCCAGAGTAAAGTGGCTGTGACATACGGAGGGACAGACAAACAGACAGACAGACAGACTTGACGAAACTATAAGGGTTCCGTTTTTTGCCATTCGGCTACGGAACCCTAAAAATGTGTCCAGCCAGTCATAGAACTTCACATTGTTATTTAATACGAGTCGGCGATTTTTATTTTCATTAACATTGGGTTTATATTTTCAGAAAACATGGGGTTCTTTTCGGCGTTAGCAGTTAACCTTATTGGAGGGGCGGTGATTTACGGCACCGGCGGCCTGGGCGCTGCGTGGGTGGCTCCAATGATGGGATTCAGCAGCGGAGGGATCCTGGCTGGGAGCACCGCGGCTGCCGCGCAGGCCTACTACGGCAACTTGGCGGCTGGCAGCATCATTTCTCAACTCACAGCTGTCGCTATGGTCGCTCCTATCCCGTAAGTACCTACTTACATTCCCGGCTGTTAAGGCCGAAATTAATATCTTACGATATACGGCCAGTACTAGCCAGAGGTACCATTATTGATATTCAAAAATTCGCGTAAGCTTAGGCGTATTACCAAACATCAGCTAATTTTATTTAATATTATTATGGCAGTCCATGTTCATGAATTAATTATTTTTATCGGCAAAGTAAGGAAAACAATAGAATGGCCCAAATCTCCTTTGTATTTAGGTATAACTGGTAGAGAATGCTGTTCGGCGGCAATTCCACCATAAGATAAGCAATTAAGTTAAATAAATACATTTTTATTTTTTTATCATGTAGTTACGGAGAACATAAAAAACTAGAAGTCTTTATTTTTGTAATAAGCGGCAACCTTTTTCGTTCGTGGCGCCATGCTGTCATTCTCCACTTATATCATCGTAAATTCATTGTGTGTCACTCATTAATTTGAAAGTATATGACCTTTTTCTTCTATTTACTTCGTTGCTGACGTTGGCGGCCCCTTATATCCTAAATCAGTGATATCTTCGAATTTACAACTAAAAATTTGAAGCTTATTTCAGGGTCGGTTTGCGGCCGTCTTGAAGTTTATTGGAATGGAAACCAATGGCCGGTAATTAATGCATAAAGCGTGTTAATGTTTTTGAGCAATATTATATTTACGTTTTTTACAGTGTAACCTAATATTTCGGAAATTAGTAGTAGGTAGTAGAAGCTCCTACGCCTCGTTTGAGTTATTATAACCTTTGCCAGAATGGTGGCCGTATTCCAGATAGGTACTGGCCGTAAGCTTTTGACCACAAAATTTCACATTTTTTTAACACCAAACATTTTTTATGCATCAAACTTTTTAATAATCATGACAATAAAAGATTTCCGGTTGACCACTTCCGATAAATATCAAATGAATAAATGAAACAGATATTTTAAGTGAAAGTTGAGAACTCCCACTAAGTGGCCGAATACCGGTGAGCCGACCCTGTTTTTTGGCCGTAATGAGTTAAGTAGATAGGTGCCACAGTAAAATTAAATAAATCTGTAAAATTTTGGTTAAAATCATCAAAAAGTCAATGTGTAACACAAACTTCTTTTAAATTAATCATATTTTTTTATATTCACAGATAGTACAGCTAAGTACTTAGCTGATACCAATGGAAGACGTAGCGGTAGACGCATGAAAATAAATCTTTATGTATCTCCTTTTATAACATTTTAATAAATAAATGTAACAGAAGTATGTATTTATAAGTCTTCTTTTATTTTGTGCTAACACATTACACACGCAAAAATTCAGAAACACCGGAAAGCCGGAGTTGATTCATTACATGGGTATGAAGGAACGACCATACTAATCGGCGCTGGTGCATTAACATTTGACGCGCCGCCCGGTGCTCCGTATATTCCCAGTCGCCCCCTCGGGGATTGCCACCGGAGGCAAATGGGAATGAAAATTCCCAGTCGCCTCCGGCGGTGACTGGGAAGTCATTGCCCCCACTTCAGTTTCGCTGTACATTGCTTGCTCCATTGTGGAGAATAAAAGGATGACGCAACTTATTCTAAATCTGCCTCTAAATTGACGATATCATTCAAATAAAGTTTCCAACGTTCGATAAAATTTGTGATTATTAGGATTATTAAAATTAAAAAGGAAAAATAAAAATACAAAGTGCATCGAAGTATTTTTTTTTTTTGATATCGATTTGTATCACAGATAATCAGACACTTAGAGACAATAATTAAATTAGTAAAGTTATACAGAGTACCTAATCATTAACTTAAGAAATACGTAGTATAAGCAAATCTGTAAATATTTATATTCATAGATACCAGATTTTTTTATTGTGGTCAAATCATTTACCTTTCGTTTAACCTTTTTTGTGGGTGTTACCCGCATATCTATATCAAGTAAATTCATTATTGGCTGTAAGTTTAGAATGTAAGATTAGCTTACTTTTTGTAATAAGAGCTGTGAATTTTATAGAATTTTTTTTAAAAATGTCTATTTTTCTGGATTACTTAATATTTAAAATTAGTCACAAATGTGAATCACAGATAATTTCAACAATAACAATATAAACAGTTTTGTGCTATAGATAAAAATAACTATTAAATAATTTTAACAAAATTGGAACAAAAACAAAAATATTCTAGTACCATTAAATCACAGATAAAATCAGACTTTTATTCAGTTACGTCACTATCATCGATCTTTCGCTTAATATATATGTAAATAAAGATCTTGTCTTCATTCAGATGTTGTACAGCTGTCCTTATTGTATCTATGGTAATGATCGGTTTTTACTCTGTGGTAAGTAAGCTGAGCTTTATGGTGCTCTATGAATTTTAATGTCTATGGACAATTTGTCTTTTATTTTAAAATGGCGAAATGAGTTAGAAAATTATAATTTTTAATAGGTGAAGCAATAGCTTTAAATGTTGTTTCTCTTGTTCTAGGTGAGTAATAATTTATGTTAAAATGAACTGATATTATGTATCTACTTGTAAGACATTGTTTATTAATAAACTATCTCTTGTTCTAGAGCAACACGTTGGCTTTTGTTTCCAAACGATAGAAATAATATTATCCTTACATATATATATATATATATAGCATCGAACTACAAATTATATAGAAGGTTGGCACAACAAGCTTAACCACGAAATTGGTACGAAACATCCGAACCTCGTGCATTTACTGAGTGTTTTGCGACAAGATTCTTCATATTCCAATGCTTGTAACAGTAGAATCAAACAAATAAATCCTTTAAAACAAAGAAAGGCTGCACAAATATTTAGAGATTAATTCATACAAGAAATTCAACTCGAGTTTGTTCATTGAGAAATGACAGTGGGACATTTTCTCGAAACTATAAGACACTAATTGTTACGATTCCTTCTGTGATTTATAACAATATACCTATATATACGTATTTCTTAAGTTAATGATTAGGTACTCTGTATAACTTTACTAATTTAATTATTGTCTATAAGTGTCTGATTATCTGTGATACAAATCGATATCAAAATAAAAAAATACTTCGATGCACTTTGTACTTTTATTTTTCCTTTTTAATTTTAATAATCCTAATAATCACAAATTTTATTAGGTAAAATAACTACACCGAACGTTGGAAACTTTATTTGAATGATATCGTCAATTTAGAGGCAGATTTAGAATAAGTTGCGTCATCCCTTTATTCTCTACAATGGAGCAAGCAATGTACAGCGAAACTGAAGTGGGGGCAATGACTTCCCAGTCACCGCCGGAGGCGACTGGGAATTTTCATTCCCATTTGCCTCCGGTGGCAATCCCAGAGGGGGCGACTGGGAATATACGGCTCCTCGTCATGTACCTGCGGAGCGGTCATCATGATCGTTCGTCCCAAAAGAAAATGTGAAGGGGTCAGGGCAGTGAGATCAGAAGGATCTGAAGAGAGGGGAGTGAGCGGCCTTGAATTAAGAATTGCCTCTACCTGCACTAGCAATGTTGTCAATTCTTCATAAGTTAAGTTAGTAAGACCTATGACCCGTTTCAAATGATATTTGATCGACTTGACGCAGCCCTCGACCAATCCATTAAATGAGGACTATACGCTGGAGAGAATTTGAATTCCATGTGATTTTCCGCTGCATATAATGAGATTTCATTTGATTTTAAATTCAAAAAATTTGCTAGTTCGTTACAAGCTCCAACAAAGTTCGTCCCATTATCACAGAAAATCTTTGCAGGCCTACCTCGACGGGCGATGAATCTATTTAAACAGGCCATAAAACCATTTGTACTTAGCTCGGTGACAAGCTCTAGATGAACTGCTCGGACTGTAAGGCATACAAATACACATATATATGCTTTCAATAGCCTACAACCACGGCCTTTTCTGTCCGCTATCATGACCGGTCCGGCATAATCAACAGCTGTATTCTGAAATGGGAAATCAGCATGAATTCTTTCCTTGGGAAGGTTACCCATTATAGGCTGAATACTTTTATTTGAAAATCTACAGCATGTTATACAATTACGTGCGATCTTTCTGGCAAGGTTACGTCCACTTATAATCCAAAATCTTTGTCTTAAGGTGGATAACATGAGCTGTGGACCAGCATGAAGTAGTACTCTATGGTAATGTTGAACTAACAACTGTGTGACGTAATGATTTGCATGAAGAAGGATTGGATGCTTAGCATCAAATGTCAGATTTGAGTTTAA